>CALYLW010000364.1:714567-1119567 GCA_944989445.1 Ampullaceana balthica
ATATATTATAGCTTCTGATAGAGCAGTCGAATCTTGTAGACAGTGGCGTAGCTAAGGGGGGGGCGGCGGTGGGGGCGGTCCGCCCCGGGCGGCACACATATAGGGGCGGCATTTGTGGGCATTTGAAAAGTAAAGCCATTTCCGACAACCGCCCTTTTTTCTTTTGAAGGGGAAAACCAAGGTGAAACAAAAATATTGTTTATTTCGAGACTTAATTAACGGATTCGCGCAACATTTGTTTGATTACATAGTGGTTGTTATAACTAACGCAAACCGTTCAAAAATTTAAAATCGCTCAAAAAAGGTATCTATTTTTTTTGGAAAATTAAGCGGTTTAAGTCACAGATGGCGCTTTTATAAGAAAACTCCACAACACACAGACACACAAAAACAACAACAACAAAAACAAAAGACATCACCACTGGGCCGAATAATATGTGCTATTAATATCGCCATGACAGTTTTTGCATGGAATTTCGACATGCACAGAATGATGCGCTAACAAGTACCTACATAACAGGGTGTTTCAAATATTGTGTTAAACTTGCCAGTAGTATTTTATATTACTGTTTCAGTTTTTAGAAAATTATTGTAAGGTAACATACTAAAAATTATTCTTTTTATTGCATTAAATTAATTTGTGTTTTTCATAAAAGTACGGTTATTCATTAAAAATTTTACGCCTATACAATTAAAGTAATGTGTAAATAATTTGAATTCGTCTTTTTTATGGAAAATTATTTAGATTAATGGAAAGAACATGAAAATATTCAAATGTCTCCGTTAATAAACACCAAAATAGCATATATAATTTCGAAAAAGACATACTTTAAAATTTCAAGCGTCTTGGAAAAATTGACATTTGAAGAAGTAACTAGTAAAACAAGATCAGATGCTGGAGTTTTACTCAGTTCAATGCAATCTTTTTCTTTTCTATGTTATCTCAATTAATGGAAACCCGTCTCTTTTCAAAATTAATGCAAACCCATTTCACGGAACAAAGAGATGTGCTAATACAGAACGCTGTTACAGAGAGTTGGAGATATCAACTAAACACCGAGTTAGAAGGACAAAAAATATGAGTAGGGAAAATTCAGAAGACGTGGTTCTATCTTTAGAGCAAGAAGTACAACGAGATATGTTTTCATCCATGGATGGAATTATAAAAGAAAATAAAAGAACGCGTTGATGAGTTGCATGTCCTTGCAAGAAAATATTAGTGTGTAATACCAGGTAACCTACTAAATGAAGAATTTGAACATTAAATACATTTCTTTATTGACATTGATAAAGAACAGCTCAATATTGAGAGAAAAAGGATCCGGGTTTTTATGGCTGTACACAGGGCCAGTCTTAGCAATTGCGGGGCCCTATGCCGCTTAGTATGCGAAAAGGATTGCGCGGTGCCCAGTTTGGGTAAGGATAAGGTATTAATAAGGATAATAAGTGAACATTAAGATATGAAAGCGCGGGGCCCACTGCGGCCGCATAGGTTGCAGTGGCCTAAGACCAGCCCTGGCTGTACCTACACTACAAGAAGGGGCATTATAAAAGAAAAAAACGGGGGAAAGGCCCCCTGGATCTATTAAAATATATTCAACAGTAAAGATTGGCAAATTCTGTACCCAACATTATAATTTTTGCTAAGAATTTTTTCAACAATTACTATCAGTGTATCTAGTTGTGAAAGGAGCTTCTCCAAACTGAAGTTGATGAAGAAAAAAAATATCTTCGTTCCACAATGATTGATTTAAGACTATAAAATCTTGCAATATTGTCCATAGAACAAGATATTACAAATAATATAAATTTTGATAGCATAATACTTTTAATACACGATGTTTCTACTATGAAAATAGGTAAGTTAATGTACAAATATGTTTACATTAATTACATACTAATGTATACAATTTCTTTGTTTATAAAGAAATCATATATTTATAAATAAAAAATAAAAGCATATTAATTGGTAATATTTTTGGGTGTAAATTCGGAATATGTTATGTTATGTCTCATTTGTGCCTGCGACCTCAGCAACTTTCTTGTGGCCTTTAAAAAAGTATCTTGTATTTTTATAAATTTGTTTTTATAGGTATATCATCTGATATTACTCTTTTATTACTGCTTACATAAATAGGGCAAGCAATGGTAAAAATGTTCCCCACCTTTACTGCGTTTCAATTACAATTATTTATTCATGTTTATTAATGTATAAAAAAAACCCAGCATATGATTGACTTAAGGGGCCGTCCATAAATGACGTCACACGATTTTTGCTGATTTTTCACCCCCTCCCCACTCGTCACACGTCGTCACAAAAAACTTAGACTCCTTCTTTAATATGACGTCACAAAGCCTCTCCCCCCTCATAAAAGCTGCATTTTCTATTTGAAAATGAGCATGTTTCAAATCATTTTTTGTCATTTAAATATTTCTTTAGTGTAAGGCTGCACTCTAATATCGTAACACGCACGAAGCCATGTAAAACGTCATTAAATAAAGTGTCGGTAATCATATATTTAAGTGGAACTTTTATTTAAACTTGCGCGTTTTCATGTGACGTCAAATGTGTGGACCCCCCCCCCTTTTTCCTCGGTGCGTGACGTCATTTATGGACGACCCCTAAAAGGGCGGCAAATTGGAGACGGCCCCGGGCGGCAAAAGTTTTTAGCTACGCCACTGCTTGTAGAATATAGAAAAGGACATTGATAATCTACAATAACAACACCGATATTCAATATCCATGCAGAAATCACCTATGACCCGCTCATAAGCCGACCCCCCCCCCACTTTTCCCCCTAGATTTTGTCCAAGAAAGGTCGGCTTGCGAACGAGTATATACGGTACGTTTAATAAATAATAATTATGACACCATAAATTTCATTTTTTGGCTTTAATCAAAATTAACGATTAATTCATCGTTAATTTTTCAAAAGTTAAAGATTAAATTTAAATTAATCGTTATAAGCCCTAATATATATATACATATTACACAGAGTTGATGGCCACGAAGTCGACTAACAATAACAATTATCTGAACAATATAGATTTTGGAAATACAATTTACACCTTTACTTTAAATAATGTATCTTCTTCTCAATTAATAATGTCGAAAATGTCTAAACTTAACCTTAATTTATAAATTTATAATTTTTATTTCGATTACATATAACAATGTCTGCATCGCATCTTCCATTTGATTGTCATCTGGTTTTTGTTTCTACTTAAAATACAAAATCGTGTTGCACTATTTATTTATTTCCTAGGACTATTATTCATTTACTCATAATAAGAAACTGTAATATACGGTGTTTAAGCTTGTTTTTTCAATTTTTACGATCCCTGCAAGGGAGTTGGGGTGGGTAATGTCCACCGCCCCATGAGAAACTGTGTCTTTCACGATTATAGGTAACATATTATAAATAATAATAATATATATAATATATATATAATAATTGTTTAATATGGGAGATCGTTTCCATCGTGGAATGGGAAGGCATTCAAACTATGTAGCAAAATTCACATTTGTGTCAGGATTTGAGACAAATATACAAAGAGATATCCAGTTTTTAAAGCCAGGGTCAATATTACCATTGTCCAGCGGTTTAAAGATATGTTAGAAGAAATGAAGTATCTTGAGAGAAGTTGTCATAGATGATAGAGTTAAGAGAGTTGTTGTCATAGATGATAGAGTTAAGAGAGTTGTTTTCATATCTTTCATTCATAAAATCAAGGTGCCAACAATAAACTTAACTTCCACACTTGTAATCGATACCAGTGTGGGAGAAAGGGGCGTGTCTAAGAGCATTGTAGTTTATGACTTTTATTGACCTGGCGGGAAAGATTAACAAAATAACGTGTGACATCATGTGAAACATTTAATTATAAACAATACCTAGACAATGTTCATCCCATATCATTTGAGGAGGTTTCTTTTGTTCCTTTTGAGAACCTCTGTCCAAGTAAAGCATACTGAGCCGTCACACCCTTTGAGTGCAGAGACTCAAACTAAGCTACAGCAAAAAATGCACCATTCGGCAACTTTTCGTCATGTACCACACACACACACAGACACACACACACCTTGTGCCACACACCAACAAATATTTATCTCACAAATCGACTCGAGGATTCAATAAGTTAAAAGTGGTGTTCCAAGCGTCTTCTATCATTCATTAAACTCAAACAGGGAGGAAATGTCTCCCACACATCTGCTGATACCCGACCCTGGCCCACGCCCTTTCAGTTGTGTTCTCTCTAAACAGCCTAGGCACCAAAATCCGCAATGACGTCTGTTGCTGCCAGGAGTAAATCTTGGAGTTTCTGGGTTTTTAGTTTGGATTGTAACCAGACGTCGGTGGCACACAAATACAATGTTCACTTTTAGAGTGTTCGGTTTTAGAGAATTCATTTTCACGTACTCTGTAAAACGCTTGCAAGTTTTATCGAATGAGATGAATGAAAGTGCAGTCTTTTATACATAAATCATTGAACTCTATAATGATTTAATTGCTGGAAGTTTTCAGTCTTATATTTAATATGAATTCGACCTAACTAAAATGGTTACTGGAAGATCTAATTCCTAACTCGTATGTGAGATTTCTTAAATACCAAATATAATTATTTTGTGTCCTTACTTATGCATTGGAGTCTTTAGTTATAAAACAAAAATAAAAAGACTAAAAGCAGGGGTACTTTAAGTTACAAAGTATTAGATCTTTTTAAATTTTGAATATTCGGGTATTCTTTCTTTCGGTATAATTTTCGCGTTGTGCAATACATATAATCATTAATACTTTTTATTTCTACATTAGCCCAACTGCCTACCACCAAGTGATAGTTGTGTGTTGAACTTTGCCCTGGATGCCATTATTTGAACTAGTCAGCAGAGGACAAGGTTTAGGCTTTTTTGTTCCCCTATATCATTGGAATCATCAGCTGTTAACATCTCGCATACTGGGCAATAATTTTTGGACTGATTACCCGTTAAGATTGATTAAACTTATAATTGTATGATTCTTTTAGAGTGATTACTCTAAAAATTTTGAATTTTCATACGCGTTATTTAGTAAGACGATTAAAAAGGTCTTTAAGAAAAATGTTGATGATACTTAATTGACATTCCAAAACATCTTACTGAAATAAAACATATGAAAAGGTTTTAAGTTTTAAACCATTCAACGGTTTCTATTCTATCAACTTAGTAAAAATAACCACATTGCTTCTTATAATAAGACTTAAAAAAACAATCTTTTTATGCCTATCTGTATAATCGCGTCTCTTCCCCACCAACCGCATCTTGGGATCCACATTTGACGGAGTTGCAATCTAACAACACCGCTCATTAACGAGAACCATCTGGAATTCGCAGGCAATTCTGTTCCTTTGTCAACTATTTGTCAGTGCAGGGATTGTTTGCAGGCCGTGGTAGACTGTGCCCAGATATGTGGGTGATTTAGATTTATGATTAGACATTCGTTTTTGGCTGGCGTCTTATGAACGGAGTGTACAGATTTCGCCACTAGGATGATACTGTAATTGGGGGGGGGGAGACTAACTACGGAGTTAAGTATACTATGGCGATCATGGTATTTAGGATACTGATACTTGTAACATATTGTATGTAGGCATACACTGGTAATAGGGAGATACGTGTAATACGAATATACTAGTGCAAGGGATATACTGGTACGCGTTGCATACAGGTAGTAGTAAGATGTGGGCACTGTTAGGATACTGGCACAGATGAGATACTGGCATAAATGTTCCTTTCAAGTTGCGCGGCCTCACAGATATCCGAACGACTCTGACCAGCAGTTTAGAATTACCACACAGCAAATTTGGTATAAGATTGCATGTAAAATGGATGCTGTGCTACTTTGCACATGAGAAACTTACACATGGACCAACAAACCTTAGAGGTACCATTTACTGGTATTGGTAAATACAGTCACAGTTAAGATACTGGCACAGGTAAGATGCTGGTACAGTTAAGATATTGTCATAGTTAAGATACTGGTACGGGTAGGATACTGGCAGTGTAATATACTGTCACAGGTAAAATACTGGCAGTGGTAAGATACTGTCACAGGTAAGATACTGGCAGTAATAAAATACTGGCACAGATAAAATACTGGCAGTGGTAAGATTCTGGCACAGGTAAAATTCTGAACTTGTTAAGATACTTGTACTAGGTATGATACTGTCACAGGTAAGATACTGTCACAGGTAAGATACTGTCACACGTAAGATACTGTCACAGATAAGATACTGGCACAGCTAAGGTACTGTCACAGTTAAGATACTGGCACAGGTAAAATACTGGCCTTGTTAAGATACTTGTACGATTTGGATATAGTTACACGTGAAAAGCTGTTTATACAAAAGTAGTTTTCATAGGAATATCATTTAAAATAAGGAGATTCTCACACAAGTAAATTATGTCTCAATTAAATAATAAAAGTAAATAATTTAAATTTTTTAATCTAGAACATTAGTATAACATTAATTAAACAACACAAAGCAATGAACCTGTCGGACAGAAGTTTTCTTCAGCGAAGAAAAAATTAGAAATTTATAAAATAACCTTCCGCTTGATGTCCGATATGATTCTATGTTGCAACAAAGTTTAAAATTTTGTTTGTTTGAAGAAGCAGGCTTCTTGCCAATACGTTCGTTTTTTTAAGCCTTGTCTGAAACGTACTCCTGTCAAGATAAAATGATTTCTTTTTACCTCGCCTTATTGCAGTCTGAATACTTTATTGTTGTATACAGTACTATCAAGTCATTATGTATTATTTATTAATGTTATGAAGTATATGACTTAGTTAACCTAAATCTAAGACTTGATATGATCTCATGAATGATAAGGGTGAAAAAATCGATTAGATAATCTTTTACTTGTGCAGATTGTTCTGACTAAATACAATAAAAGAATTGAATTGACCGAACTTAAATTCTAAAACAAGTACAGCGAATGTCCCAGTATATTAAAAAAACAAACAAATGGAACTGAGCAATGTTAACAAATCATGGAAGAAACTCAAACATAATTCACCAGCGCACAGAACCAAAGCCGTGTACCAAACTTTAAACGACATAGTTGAACTCTAACAGCTGAAGAACAAAGCCACTCGGTACAAACAGCTTCTTTCCACTGTTTTTATAAACATTTGTTTTATTATTTGAGATTCGCGCTGCATTTTTAGTGGTGTCGACATTTTTATTTTAGAATATTTTAATGAGGTCTCTAGCAAACTATCCTAATTGACGAGGCCACCAGAGACGTGTGAATTAGTTGCTTCTCAGGTCGGACTCACATGTCGAGACGGAGCAACAACACATCTCAGATTCTGAGCTGGAGTTTGAGCAATCACAAGAGGGCACAAATTAGCATGAGAGGGGAAATAACTCAGGATATTCCTTATTTTGAGATGGAGTAACAATACAGGGCTTTCCTTATTTTCAGATGGAGTAACAATGCAGGGCATTCCTTATTTTCAGATGGAGTAACAATACAGGGGATTCCTTATTTTGAGATGGAGTAACAATACATGGCATACCTTATTTTGAGATGGAGTAACAATACAGGGCACATATTATTTTAAGATGATACAAAAATACAGAACACACGGTCTTCAGGTAAAACAAAAATATAGAATGAATCTTTTTTGAAAATAGAGCTATAATACAGGGCACATCTTGTTTTGAGCTGGATCATTAATATACATGATAAAACTCGAGCTCACAGTGAGTGGCACGAGGTCACAGTGAGTGGTACGAGGTCACAGTCAGTGGCACGAGGTCACAATGAGTGGCACGAGGTCACAGTGAGTGGCACGAGATCACAGTCAGTGGCACGAGATCGCAGTGATTGGCACGAGGTCACAGTGAGTGGCACGAGGTCGCAGTGATTGGCACGAGGTCACAGTCAGTGGCACGAGGTCACAGTGAGTGGCACGAGGTCACAGTGAGAGGCACGAGATCACAGTCAGTGGCACGAGGTCGCAGTGATTGGCACGAGGTCACAGTGAGTGGCACGAGATCACAGTCAGTGGCACGAGGTCGCAGTGATTGGCACGAGGTCACAGTCAGTGGCACGAGGTCACAGTCAGTGGCACGAGGTCACAGTGAGTGGCACGAGGTCACAGTCAGTGGCACGAGGTCACAGTGATTGGCACGAGGTCACAGTCAGTGGCACGAGGTCACAGTGAGTGGCACGAGGTCACAGTGAGTGGCACGAGGTCACAGTCAGTGGCACGAGGTCACAGTCAGTGGCACGAGGTCACAGTCAGTGGCACGAGGTCACAGTGAGTGGCACGAGGTCACAGTGAGTGGCACGAGGTCACAGTGAGTGGCACGAGGTCACAGCTGATAATCTCCATAACAAACACGTTGTGAGAACATGGAACTTTTAAAAATAATCTTATCGACGAGACTGAAAATTTGTGGCAAATAATGTTTGTTTGATTTATTGGGTTAACAATCTGATGAAATGTACTAAGAACGATTCTTTAGCCTATAGTTATAAACAAATTTACTTGCTTATAGTGAAACACTGATGATTTGTAAATGTATCTACTTTAATTTTAAGCGGCGGGAGTGGATTTAACTGGGGGGGGGGAGCCGGCGGAGGTGACGCTATTGCGCAAAAATCAGAGAAGCTCTGTGTATACTGCGTCATGTTTTCAGTCACCTGAGCATCTACATTTAGACTGCGCACCGGTGGAAGCTTTAGCTACCTACGACTTTGGCCACAAAGGATTATTGTTACAGCAGCACTAGTGGTTGCTCCGTCAGTGACCAACATTCTTGTTACAACGACTACATGTGTTACTCGTTGCCAAAAGTGTAAACAGCCTAATCCCTGACCCAAATATTCCCGTCCCTCATCCGATAATCACCCTTACCAGTGGTTCTACCGCCACTGATCTCCCCTTGGCGCTTTGCTAATGATGTTTATACTGAGCCTCTCTATGAACTTTCAACAGTAAAGGGGGGATAATTTATTGTCATCTCACTTAATGTCAATTTGTGTAATTGCCACATTCTTCCTTTGTCTCCCCCCTTCACCACCACCGATGCGCCCACGCATAAGCTCAACCACGGTCATTCTCATACAATCCAATTAACCTATATGCACTGAAACACTCCAATATACCGCCACACACTAACAAATCTGATTCATCTCTTGATTCTTTTTAAAAGGTTAGAATTGACCAAGAAAAAGAAACAAATAAATTCAAAAATATTTCATTCATGGAAAAGAACTAACCCAAACTAAAGATGCAAAATACTTCAGAGTCATAATAAATGAGAAACTATCATGGAATCACCATGTCAATGAAGTTATTAAAAAATCAAACAAAACCTTAGACTTTATAAACAATAAACTTTAACAAATGTAATAGAGATATAAAACTAAAAGGCTGCCTCACTTTGGTGAGACATGTACTAGAATATGCATCTTCTGTATGGAAACCCATCCACCAAAGAAAAACATTGATAAACTAGAACAAATTCAAAAAAGAGAGCTGCCAGATTCATTACTGGAGAATATTCAAAACTGACAAGAATAACACCATTAGTTAAATCATTAAACCTTGAAACACTAAAGGATAGAAGAACCAAGAGCAAAGTAGTAATTATACATAAAGCAATTAATTCTAATTTAGAAATACAACACAAAGATAACTTAATACAACCCATCAAATAGACATAAGGATAAAAACACCTTTCTTATTCCGTATGCAAAAAAAATACATACAAATTTTCGTTCTTCCCGTCCGGAATTCGGGACGTGAAATGGGTTGCCCCAAGAAACCAGGAAAACCAACACTTTATCAACATATAAATCTCGAATAATAATGCAGGACTAAACACTAAGCGTAGGACGCAATAATCTTCTGTATAGAGGATGCGTCTGTAACAGATAAGATAAGATAAGGTAAGATAAGACCAACACTCAAGAACATTTACACTTACTAAAAAAAAATTCAAACCAACCCACAAACACATACACCACTTGACAAACCTACACCTTCTCAACACTTGACACAGCTGCACCTACTCACCACTAAGCTCACCTACACCTACTCAACACTTCACACACCTACACCTACTCACCACTTCACACACCTGCACCTACTCATCACTTCACACACCTGCACCTACTCAATACTTCACACACCTGCACCTACTCATCACTTCACACACCTGCACCTACTCAACACTTCACACACCTACACCTACTCACCACTTCACACACCTGCATATACTCATCACTTCACACACCTACACCTACTCATCACTTCACACACCTGCACCTACTCATCCCTTCACACACCTGCACCTACTCACCACTTCACACACCTGCACCTACTCACCACTTCACACACCTACACCTACTCAACACTGCACACACCTACACCTACTCACCACTTCACACACCTGAGCCTACTCATCACTTCACACAACTGCACCTACTCATCACTTCACACACCTGCACATACTCACCACTTCACACACCTACACCTACTCACCACTTTACACACCTACATCTACTCATCACTTTACACACCTACATCTACTCACCACTTGACACATCTACATCTACTCATCACTTCACACACCTACACATACTCACCACTTTACACACCTACATCTACTCATCACTTTACACACCTACATCTACTCACCACTTGACACATCTACATCTACTCATCACTTCACACACCTGCACCTACTCATCACTTCACACACATACATACTCACCACTTCACACACCTACACCTACTCACCACTTTACACACCTACATCTACTCATCACTTTACACACCTATATCTACTCATCACTTCACACACCTGCACCTACTCATCACTTCACACACCTGAACCTACTCACAACTTCACACACCTACACCTACTCACCAATTGACACATCTACACCTACTCACCACTTCACACACCTAATCCTACTCACCACTTCACACACCTACACCTACTCACCACTTTACACACCTACATCTGCTCATCACTTTACACACCTACATCTACTCATCACTTCACACACCTGCACCTACTCATCACTTCACACACCTGCACCTACTCACCACTTCACACACCTACACCTACTCACCAATTGACACATCTACACCTACTCACCAATTGACACATCTACACCTACTCACCACTTTACACACCTACATCTACTCATCACTTCACACACCTGCACCTACTCATCACTTCACACACCTGCACCTACTCACCACTTCACACACCTACACCTACTCACCAATTGACACATCTACACCTACTCACCACTTAACACACCTAAACCTACTCACCTGTTCACACACCTACACCTACTCATCACTTCACACACCTGCACCTACTCATCACTTCACACACCTGCACCTACTCACCACTTCACACACCCACACCTACTCACCACTTCACACACCCACACCTACACCTACTCACAACTTCACACACCTGCACATACTCACCACTTCACACACCCACACCGACACCTACTCACCACTTCACACACCTGCACCTACTCACCACTTCACACACCCACACCTACACCTACTCACCACTTCACACACCTACACCTACTCACCACTTCACACACCCACACCTACACCTACTCAACACTTCACACACCTACACCTACTCACCACTTCACACACCCACTCTACACCTACTCACCACTTCACACACATACACCTACTCACCACTTCACACACCCACACCTACACCTACTCACCACTTCACACACCTATACCTACTCACCACTTCACACACCTACACCTACTGACCACTTCACACACCCACACCTACACCTACTCACCACTTCACACACCCACACCTACTCACCACTTCACACACCCACACCTACACCTACTCACCACTTCACACACCCACACCTACTCACCACTTCACACACTACACCTACTCACCACTTCACACACCCACACCTACGCACCACTTCACACACCTACACCTACTCACCACTTCACCCACCCACACCTACACCTACTCACCACTTCACACACCCACCACTCACCACTCACACACCACACCTACTCACCACTTCACACACCCACACCACACTACTCACCACTCACACACCACACTACTCACCACTTCACACACCCACACCTACACCTACTCACCACTTCACACACCCACACCTACACCTACTCACCACTTCACACACCCACACCTACTCACCACTTCACACACCTACACCTACTCACCACTTCACACACCCACACCTACTCACCACTTCACACACCCACACCTACTCACCACTTCACACACCCACACCTACACCTACTCACCACTTCACACACCCACACCTATTAACCACTTCACACACCTACACCTACTCACCACTTCACACACCTAAACCTACTCACCACTTCACACACCCACACCTACACCTACTCCCCACTTCACACACCTGCACCTACCCACCACTTAACACACCTGCACCTTTTCACCACTTCACACAACTTGACCTACCCACCACTTCACACACCTACACCTACTCACCACTTGACACACCTACACCTACTCACCACTATCAACCAAAATACACATTTACACCCACTCACGTGCACCCCAATTCACGGTCAAACGCACAAAAGAAGAATATCTCACTCACCGGAACCACAACATACACAACCAACAGCATGGCATCACCCCACACAGCCCACACAACACCTAACACATCCAAGCACACCACATCAACACCGACAAAGTTTCCTTATAGAAGACGAGCCCAACGACAGCAACTATGCTGAAGGATACCTCAGAATGCCAAAATAATGTCAGTCTTAAAAGACGGTTTAAAAATAAAGAAACACCAGCGCATCCTCTGCGGAAACGTAAAATGAGGAGCAGTTGCAATTAAATTTTATGATAACAATTTCAGATTTATTTTTAAAAGAAACTCATTAGATTTTTGACATTTACTTAAAATTCAAGACTGTTTCAGCTATAAATCTCGATGAAATGCCATTTTATCTTTTTTTTAAAATTTAAATTTAAATTTTTAAGGATGTCTTTATGAAAGTTGCTCCACAAATTCCAACGCTGTATCCATTCATCACGTCATATTATGTACGTCACTTGCACAGGAATCCATTTCAAAATGTAATCCTCTATTTAACGTATATTATGACACTTAGTGCCCACCTACTCAAACATGTTACAAACATGGTAAAATTCTTTTTTAAAATAAATAAGAAAATGCTATGCACGTATGGAAAATGCGTACGCAAACAAAATCTACCGAATTTCCCCCCAGCATATATAGTATATACAGTTCTCAAAAAAAAATTAAAAAAAGAAAGAAAGCTGAAACAGTCATAGTAATGAGTGATGGCTGAAAACACTTGAAGACATCACTAGGAGCGGCCTTTTGGGGTGGCAGCTGGGGCAATCGTTTTAGTCCGCGGGGTCATTGTTGCACCAGGCCTCGCGCGTAGCTAACGCCGCCTCTGGACATCACAAATCCTAAGCAGCCAAACTAGGCCATCAGTCAAAAAGATTTTTGTTTGTTTACCTTTTGATTTTTTTTTACTGTCCAAAAAAGATCCTTAACAATATTTCATATGGTGCACAAACAAGTGAGCACCGTAAACCTAAATTTAAAAGGTTTTGAGAGCCTAACGTGGTAAAGAAAGGCTTTTTAAAAATGCATAAACCGAAAATAACTTCACTTGTGCGTTCTACCAAGCCATGCGTTGTTAACATAATTTTAAAAACTCTTTACCAGCCACATTTTGAAACTGTTTTATCACAGCTTTCAGATCATGGAATTTTCAAAAGTTTGCCTCCTATTTATAAACACACATTCAAACGTGTTAAAGTTAAACCATACTGAGTACTGAGCTCTTATTTATTAGATTGTTTCAACTAAATAATATTGAACCCCTTTCGCCTGTGTCTAAAGCATGAAAGGCGCATATTATATTATAAACAATTACACTATTCACAAGTAATTAACCTTTTATCCTATGCCAATACAATGCTCTATTGTAAACCATACAGCAGACGAAATGGTTTCGTCTAGCTGTAGTTTTAGCTACGATCCTAAAGAAGATATATTCAAAGCAAAATTCACTAAGAAACCCAAACGGTCGTCGAGATATATATATTTCAAACATATGCAGGGTTATTCGTTTTTCAGTTTGCGTGTTGAGTGGTAAACAGTTAGTTAGGATCACGAGGGGGATGGGATACAGTACTTGTGACATGTGACTCGTTTATTTTGATCGTCGAGATTCTTATGTCAAAATATTCATGAAACCATTCTCTGTGATTTCAGTCTCACAACGTCCGTTCTCAGCTCAGGGCGTTGAAACCCCATCTATTACAAACCAACGAATTCTAACGTGTAACATCACTGATGACACATGCTGTTAAAACTTTTGAACAGAGCGCTCTCTTTGTAATCATGGATACTTGTGAGCTACTATTGTAACTACTGAAACATCGCATTCAGTGAGACATTGCATCATCTACTAGATAGCACATTTATTGAGCACAGGCATTATTTATGTTAGATGTCGCATTTAGTAAGACATTTTATTAGATATACTAGATATCGCATCAACACTGCACGAAGTAAGTTTAGAAATGAAAAAGGTTAGGTGATGAACTTAACACAGAATCACCAAGACCCTATAACGGTTTATTAACCCGTGTCCCTGTAAGATAATTCCCCTAATTATATGTGTGAGCGCCTCTCTACGAATCTCATGTAACAACGTTACCACAAACTTTTTTACCTGGTTTCACGCGCTGTCAGCCGCTTCTCTAAAGAAAAACCAAACTGATTTCCCCTTGATCTTCAAACAAAGGAGAATCTGCGACAAGATCTTCTTAGCTCAGGCACAAGATCATAACCCAGATTACAGAAACCTGTCATAATGGATTCCTGTACCCCGTCATCGCAAGTAACTTTCAATTTCCTCGTATCTTCCTTCCTACACGCCACATAATCAATCCCGAAGGCCTAAGAAAACACCGTGACAACATCTCCCGAGGAGACCACTGTGTTCCAACAAAATGTTCCAAAATCCATTTACAAACCAGCGGAACCCCGGCTCCCCAAGGAGAAGCGTGTAGTCTGATGGCTTAGTCCACGACCGACGTTTCTATATGAGATATGGCTATCTGACATAGTCTAAGACAAACACTAATATTTGAAACCTAGTGGATAAATCTGACATAGTCTAAGACAAACACTAGTATTTGAAACCTAGTGGATAAATCTGACATAGTCTAAGACCAAAACTTCTATTTAAAACATTTTTTTAAAAATATGGCATATTCTAAGACAAATACTTCTATCCAAAACAATTTTTTAAAATCTGGCATATTGTAAGACAAATACTTCTATTTAAAACAATTTTTTTAAAATCTGGCATATTCTAAGACAAATACTTCTATTTAAAACAATTTTTTTAAATCTGGAATATTCTAAGACAAATACTTCCATTTAAAACTTAGGTTTTTAAATAGGGCATAGTCCAGGACAAACGCTTCTATCAGAGATATTATTCATGTACACCAGCATATTTTATGTAGAAATAAAATGAAAAAAGACTCGGCCATGTGCAATAATTGTATTATGTCATTGAAATCTGGAGCACGCAATGAATCTAAAAACATGTCGATGAAATAAATATAAAAAATGATGGAAACTCGTATAACTATAACAATTATTATAAGAAGAGAGAATCTGAATTGATTCATAGAATCAGTTTAACAACCATACCTCCTTCAAGATTATAGGCCCTACCGCCTCGCTCGCTTTTCCCAGTCCCACTGCACTCTATCATTTCCATCTCTTAGTTATTATTTGTTTCGTATGTTAATGAAGGGTTAAACCCAGACATGTTTCTCTCTCTCTCTCTTAAATTTTTTTTTCGTTTATTCTCAGTATCTACGTAATTAATTGTTCCAACATTTCCCCCTAATGTATTGGTTTCTGGTAATTTTTAAAGATAATATTTGAACAACAAAAGCACTGCTGATTACTCTCGAATTGATTTATTTAATCAGAGCGTACGATATATAATTGATAACCTCGATACGGATAACTCTAAAATAATGATCGGTCAAGATTTATTTCTTGGATGTTACCAGGGGTGTAACTAAGGCTCGAGCCAAGGAAACACGCCAAGCTCTTAGCTGAATCTTCCAAGTAAAAAATAGTTGCGTTTGGCAAATATGCCGCACGTTAATGGTAGGCAAATAAAAATTGCCCGGTATTCCTGCTTATTCCACATCCCGTGTCAACTTTTTTTGTGTTCTTTCTTAGTCACTTGATGCTACAAAAATAATTATTCTCCCCTCGTTTATAGCGTGTTTATTTTGTGATTTAATTTTTCAAGAAAGATTTCTGTTAAATATTAGAGCAATTTTATTTCAATGCAATAGCTGCGTAATTTTTCATTCATCGCCCTTTGTCTTTTATCAGTGGGTTATCTATGCTTGTCTTTCCGTGATTCGCTCTCTTTTGAGAATATTGACAACTTATATTTTCCTTATAATCACCTCCATCTACCACAACTGGCGGACACGGCCCAACTGGAGACTAATGCGGCCACCGATAGAGTCGAGATTAGGGCAACGGCTAATCAACATTGGTTAGACTGAATTCAGGGGGAATGCGCGTATCATGGCTGCGGAGACTGTGTGTATGTAGGGGTGGAGTGGGGAGGGGTGAACTTAAGTTTTACATATGGGCGCGTAGTTGTTGGTATTTAGTGTAATTCAGAGGTGTGTAGACGTTGATGCGTTATGTAACTCAGAGCTGTGTAGTTGTTGATCTGTATTGTACCTCAGAGGTGTGCGGTTGTTGGTGTGTAGTGTAACTCGTATTTAATATTTTTGGGGCAGTAGAATGTCTGTCGTCTGTGCTTAATGATTGACGAAAATCATTCTAATGTTCTATCTATTTGATTTGGCGGTTCGGTGACTATTTGTTGCTTAAAAGTTCAATCTTTGCCTGCAAGGTGCGTTTCACAGATCGGATAAATGATGGTCCAATCTTTGCCTGAAAGGTGCGTTCACAAATCGGATAAATGATGGTCCAATCTTTGCCTGAAAGGTGCGTTCACAAATCGGATAAATGATGGTCCACTCTTAGCCTGAAAGTTGTGTTTCAGATCGGACAAATGATGGTCAGTATGTCGTTAGGAGGATTTTGATCAAGAACTTTCCTGCCCTGTCTCCTGGATGTGGCAGCCTGTCGTCTGTTTTATAAGTTGCTACACGCTCCGTATAGTAAGGCACCATAAGGTTCGGCGATTGGTTGCTGCTTCCCAGGATTCCTGCTGTTGGGTGTTCAGTTGTGTGATCATATCATTATATGAGGTTTTGAAAAAAAGTCTTTTTATGGGGGCAATATTAAAACTTAAAGTGCATTGTTTGTTGTCTCAAGTCGAAATTGGAGATATGTTAAATAGCAAGGTGGATATTAAAACACATCTTTCTAGCAATTTTTATATTTTTGCTTACTGTTATTGTAGTGCTCGTCGTGATACATCACGTGGTACCGTAGTTAACATAGTTGAGTTTTATGATCCAAAGTGATTAATCGTAGTTTCATGTTACTATAGCAGTCATATTCCAGTTTTATTTTCCCGCAACAGTGATGTTTTGACTCATGTTGCAGCAAGAGTCTATCTATAAATTATACTGGATGTGTCACAATTGTCTTACTGTCGGGTCTCTGACTTTATATCAACCCTCTATAAGCGAGCTGATTAACTCGCACATTGGCCAATTACCTGGAATGCTACGGTAAAAAAAAACACTGTAACAGTCTGTCTATAACTTATACTGGATGTGTTACAGTTGTCTTACTGTCGGGTCTCTAACTTTGTATCAACCCTCTATCAGCGAGCTGATTAACTCGCACATTGGCCAATTACCTGGAGAGCTACGGTAAAAAACCGACTGTAAGAGATCTAAGGGGAATAATTTCAAGACGAACAACGTGTAATTCGATTGACGCTTAAAGCTTCCTAGAGCAGCAATGATCTTGTAAAGGTAAACTACCGATCAGAGTTGGATCCATATGACTTCAAGTAGAATACCACCAGTGTAACAGGTATGCCAGTACACTGGCATTAATACATACTATAATGATATATGTCGTAAATGTCGGTACACCTGCATGAAAACATGTTTGATGGTCACATGTTGTTTGATGTAATTGAATGATTCTGTTAATACGGTTAGTTCATTGTATGAAAATCTATAAATTTATAAATCTAATATCTCTGATAAATCAATATACATAATTTGCAATGTATTTCCCGTCTGTCTGTCCCGTCTGTCTGTCCGTGACGATACTAATTTTAGAAGACAGCGCACCAAATTACTGCACCAAAAAAAATCTCTTTTCGAACGATCCACATAAAATTGTGCAATATAAAAATAAATGTGTAAAATAAAAAAAAATAAAATAAATGAAAGTTCTGAATTACATTATTTGTTAATCTGATGTATATTTATTTTGAAAACTTCCGTCATTTTTGACGATGATACACTAGTTTATTTATAAATCTACCAGAAATCAGACCACATTTAGTTGATGAAAATCTTAAATTAAAATAGATTTTAATGTTAGTCTTGGAAAATATATATATTTCTTATATAGGCTAGAAACGTATCAAATGCAAAACAATGAGCTAAATTAAACGAAAAAGTATGTTAATTTTATTTTTTAAGTATGCATTAAATTAGTGGCATTTACGAAAACCCATTTATACTATAAAAATAAATATCTTCTAATTCATTTTGTAGAACACATCACAGTTCTGTGATTGCAAATCCACTGCACTTCTTTAGTGCAAGAAGTTTTCATTTGCACCAAAACTTCCAAAGCGTACCTTTGATATAACAATTAATATCCGGCGATGGTATGTAAAGAAGGCGGTGTGTGGTAAAGCTGTTACACAGACCACTGTAAGCAGCACACACACACTAGAGTCGTACGTCAGATAAATCTGCGAGGTTAGAAGACAAAACATTGACTGCGCCCGTTTATATGATGGGGCATTTTATTTGGACACTTACCCCTGGGCTAATCCCCCTGAGCAGTCTCGCTGTCCCTTGAGGCATGAAACCATCATAAGAATTAATGGCCTGCTCGAACTGGACAAGAGCCAAGCCACTAATCCAGACTACGATGGTCAGTAGTACCTAGCGGCACAACGAAGAGGGTTGGAAGGCGGTTCAATGTAGCTGGGAGATATATGATATTTATTAGACGAAGCGTTCGCGACAATCAGATTTACGCAGTGTGTTCGTCGCCAGTTTGGGAATCCGGCAAATGTTGAAATGGAACAACGTGAATTTGGTTAGGCTGGTAGTTTGGGAATGCGGCAAATGTTGAAATGGAACAACGTGAATTTGGTTAGGCTGGCAGTTTGGAAATGCCCGATGGTGATGATGTAATATATTAACCGTTACTTCCTTCTTAAAACTCACCAGCTTGACAAAATACTGCATTTCCATAGAATGAATAAAATTTCGGACACAGACGCTTCTTATCAGTGTAAATTTCAGCAGAAGCGCACGAGGCAGTAACACACATCCTCATTATGGTAATGGCCTCGGCTTATCGGCGCCGCAGCATGTCAATATTGTAAATGAACTTTCTTATAAAATTAATTTAATTTGTTGACCTTCTTAACATTTTGTAAAGGCTTTTCTAAAACGTGAACAATTTATATTTAAAGCATGGATTTGATAACTCATTTCGTAAACGCCGCGTTTACTGTAAGAATTAAATTAAATCAACATTTTTACACGTTTAAATGCAAAATATATAGTTTTTTTCAACAAAATTATTTACATTTCTGACAGTCATTAAAAGTGGTAAAAATTAACACGGGTATCCACAGTCGGGCCTACCTCATTCTGGGCCTACCTTAGTCTGGGCCTACCTCATTCTGGGTCTACCTTAGTCTGGGCCTACCTCATTCTGGGCCTACATCATTCTGGGCCTACCTCATTCTGGGCCTACCTCATTCTAGGCCTACCTCATTCTGGGCCTACCTCAGTCTGGGCCTACCTCATTCTGGGCCTACCTCATTCTGGGTCTACCTCATTCTGGGTCTACCTCATTCTGGGCCTACCTCATTCTGGTCCTACCTCATTCTGGGCCTACCTCATTCTGGGCCTACCTCAGTCTGGGCCTACCTCATTCTGGGCCTACCTCATTCTGGGCCTACCTCATTCTGGGTCTACCTTAGTCTGGGCTTACCTCAGTCTGGGCCTACCTCAGTCTGGGTCTACCTCAGTCTGGGTCTACCTCATTCTGGGCTTACCTCAGTCTGGGCCTACCTTAGTCTTGGCCTATCTCAGTCTTGGCCTATTTCAGTCTTGGCCTACCTCAGTCTTGGCCTACCTCATTTTGGGCCTACCTCAGTCTTGGCCTACCTCATTCTGGGCCGATCTCAGTCTTAACGTAGAACAAAGTTTGAATGTCAATAGGCTTATACATATTTATATTTTTGTTATTAGATTGTCCATTATGTGTGCTATATTTGTGTTACGTAATGCTGCAGTTGTATTGTTTGAAAATAAGCCAAACATAATTGGCCATCAAAGGAAATAAATACAATTTGGATCATCTTTTCTTTTCCTTTTTGGCCAGTAAATAATGGAACAATGTATGTGGAAGCTGGTGACTTGTGATGAAAGAACAAGAAGATGAAAATCGAGCGTTTCAGCTAAAGCTCTCATCAGCAGACAAAACAAGGGAGAAAACATGGACATAGAAAGAGAAACAACAGTAAAAAAGGGGGGGGGTGGAATTAAGTGCCTGTTGAAGGATCTGTGAAAAAAAGATTGCGGCGGAATTGTTATATTATATACGGAAAGGGTTTCATCAAAACTGAAACATGTGTTGATTAAAGATCTGAGCAGGTGAAATAGGAATAGATCTTTTACTTGGAAGTAGAGGAATCGATATCCACAATAGGACAAAAAGATAATGTGTTTGTTTTTTTAAAATGAACTCCACCCGCTCTCAACAAAAAAAATTATTTTTTTAAAAGATTGTTTGACATAATTTATATGCGCCTTACAACTGTTAGTTAAATAGTTTCTATTCCAAGGTTGAATCATATCTCAAGTTTTGCTACCATCTTGTACTTATTGAACCCCTTGACCATACCCTTAATGTACACTTACGTTTTTGACGTCAAGTAAAATTGAAAAAAAAATATATTTACATGTCAGACACGCTGGCAGGCGAGGAAGAAATCTGGAAGATTAAATCTTAATCCGGGGATCGGATTTCTTTATCAGAAACATGATGCCATGTTTAACAAGCTGTACAAGTCGTGATCTCTGTTTCAAACGTCAACAAATAATTGAAACACAGTATTAAGTGAGCTTCCCGGTTCAAATATTACCCAAATCACTAGCATTAACGGGCGGCAGACGTGAAATATCATTTGACATAACCGATGAGGAATCTTTGTGCTCACCGGAAATGGGCGAAGATCTAGCGAGCAACCAGACGGCTGAGGGCACGTTATCTAACTTTTCTTTTCACCTGCAGCTGGTGTGGATAAAAATGTACGAATTATAAATATACGGGTTATTAATTTAATTTAACGTGTTTTCTCAAACATCCTGTAAGTGACTGGAGAAAAAACGATTAAATAATATTTTTTTAAAATTATGTGTGGGGGGGGGGACAGAAGGGGGGAGAGAAGGGAGGGATAACTAGCTAAATGATCTTTGTAATATAAGAAAAAATTATTTAAAAAACAATCAACCAGAGTTGTCAAGGACAACATATTTTCATGGGATAACAGCAAAATAATATTAACTTAATAAAATTATGGAATAAACATTTATTTTTTAAAAATAATAATCGGATGTCCTATTATTTAAAACAGAGATTTACAAATATATTATACATGTTTTTAGGGCTGGAAAAAAGCAAATGAGAAATAAAATAATTAGAATATCTGGTTTTCATTCATGCGCAGTTAAAGTGAAATTTCTATCTGGAATGTTAAAACATAAAAAAAATAATTTTGGAAAATAGAATAATTTTTTTAGTATAAATTAAATACATTTGTAAACGTTTTGGAAATTGTCTTCATCAAAGCAAATGAACAAATATATATCAATTTGTTTTAAATTTACATAATACAAAACTAAATAAATCTGACCTGGCTATAGAAGCGAAAACAGTTAGGAAAATTTAAAAAAATGGTCACAAGTCCCTTACGAAGCAAAGCTCTTAAGAACAGCAAGAAAGTGTTGGATATTACAATACAAAAATAACAACCCGCCAGAAATGTTTGGGCCCCTGACAACTGGGTACGTGTGGGCCCCTCTGAGCTCTGCCTCGTGCCTGATGCATTTTCCCAGGTCCCCACGTGCCAAAAAACCTTGAAATATGTACGTATTACAAAATGACCGAAATGTAGCTTATCCGGCAGCGACAATGCTGGCTGCATTTATGAATACCAATACCATACATGGTGAGTTGAAACTTCTCGCAAATAAAAGTTTGACTGCAATTAGGAGAGCCAGCAAAAGAAGACGGCGGAATTGAAATAATACATTCATGAGATAGGTCTATGCAACTGGTTACTTGTAACGGTACAATTATATCAATACAATGGTTAAATTGGGAGTAACATCTGGGGTATATTAAAGTATATTTTTTTTTAAAACGTACTAGCCTAACGATTAGTGTTATCTACATGGTGTACAACCAGTATGGTAAGCTAAGATTCTGTATTTATACACTAACATACTTACTATATCAGTACGTCTAGAGTAAGGTCTAAATAGACGGCTCTCTGTCTTTGAGAAGAGTGCCGCTGCCGGCCGGCGGTGGTGAGCACCTTTGACAAGCGTGCTTCCCCACGATACGCGCCCAATGGCGACGTCTACTTGCTTGGAGCATGCGGCCATTTAAACATCCACTTGTATTGTTGTTTGTTGTAAGCTAAATGTTTTCAATTTTTTGTTACATGTAATTTGAATAATTGTCCAGATATATATCTACGCGCACAACATCAGCATAAAAAAAATCAAGCGTGGCTGAGGAGGCCCGGGGGCCCCCCCTTCCGTTGGCCCCCTTTAGCGGCGGTGGTGCCAGGACTATATATTTTAAATCGTGAATCGGGTTCTTAAAGCATGAGTTAAATTATTTTATTAATATTGTTCGATTAATTTTCTAATTAGTGTGTAAAAAATGTCGCTATAAGGTAGTAGAGTGACGTTTAAATTTTTTTTTACCTATTAGATAACTATAGTTACATAGGTTACTATCAGATATTTGAGTGTAATAACATAAAGTCACCATCAGATATTTGACCACAGTTATATAAGGTCACTATCAGATATTTGAGTATAGCTACATAAGGTCACTATCGGAATTTGAGTATAGTTACATAAGGTCACGCTATCTTAGTGTGAAGTTAGAAATGTTAATTCCTAATATTTATCGGTAGAGATGAAATCGTACCTCCTGATATTATTAATTAGTGTTGGGCGAATAATACTGTCGAAAAGCCGAGCCCCTAGAATGTTAAACCTATTTATTAAGCACCCTAAAAAACGCTAGCATCTCATCATATCAATAAATTGTAAATTATTATCGTACAAACATTCTAGGTGACTACGATGGTTAAGGTATTGATTAGGTGGCTAGACACAGTTTACATGATACATTATTTTTCAGATACTGAGGTCTGCTAACTCGTTTTTGAAGATTGGTTGCTATCCATTGCTTCATTTGTATAACGTTTAGAGGCAGAGAGAAGGGGATTTTGGGAGTGAAAAAGAAGGGGTGAGGTTGTGTATCAGGGGACAGACTAAGAGAAAGATGGAAAGGGAAGATATATGGAGATAAGGAGCGGGGAAGAGAGGAGAAAAATGGGGGAAAGAGTTAGGGAGAACAGAGGCTGAAAGAACGAGGCAAAATGAGATATGAAGTCAGAAAGTGTTTGATAGGGATAGAGAGAGAGAGAGCAAATATTGAGTAGAAACCAATTATTGGAAGTTTCACGTGAGAGAGAGAACGAAAGGAAGAAAGAAAGAAAGAACGAAAGAAAGAAAGAAAGAAAAAGAGAAAGAAAGAGAGAGAGAGATCGAGGGAGGGGGAGAGAGATAGATAGATAGATAGAGAGAGAGAGAGAGAGAGAGAGAGAGAGAGAGAGAGAGAGAGAGAGAGAGAGAGAGAGAGAGAGAGAGAGAGAGAGAGAGAGAGAGAGAGAGAGAGAGAGAGAGAGAGAGAGAGAAACAAAAATATTAACTCATTTCATTATTTTGGCTAGGGTAAGTGGTTAAAAAAAAACAAGTCATTTGCATTTGGTAAATGTTAAAAAATTATAATTAAAAAAAAATATTTTCAATTGAAATATTATATGTAATAAATTACACTATATATACGTTTGGAGCACTCAAGCATTTTTAGTTTCTCCTGATTAAAGATTAACATCTGAGATAGTGAAACGTATTATTTGATGAGAGGCTACAATTTAAAACAAGTAATAAAAACTCAACGAGTATTTAAACGCAATTTCCAACAAGGAATTTCCGATTTTTTTATTCAAGGGAAAACATTCTAGATTACATTAAAAGTTGATTCAAATAAGTAATTCTGAAACTAAACACAATATGACGTCAAAACCCTAACGCTACATCACACCAAGAATGTGTCAATATAATGCGCACCACGCAACAATCTAACATTAGCATTCACAAAGTGGGAAAACCCCATTAACTATCATTCTAGATTACATTAAAAGTCATTTCAAATCAATAATTTTGAAACTAAACAAAACAATTGCTATCTCCAAAATGCTGCTAAAATTACTAGAGTCGAACGAAAACAGATTTGTCAAATGTTCCTTCTCCAACATTGTTCTCAATATTATTAGCTACTAGCGTATCACCCGTCAAAAATGACAGAAGTTTTCAGCTGAAATCTATTTATTTTATTAAAAAATGCACTTTTTTAAGGCCCCTACGGCGCCGACCTTTTCAAAAGCTCAACTAACTTTTCCTTGTTTGATAAATAACAAATATTAAACTTTCTGAAATGTACACAAAGTATTTTAAAATAGGGGTTGTTTTTTGATTGTATAATTAACCATCATCAAATCCTCTTTTTACATTGATCCCTTTTCCAAAATTAAAATACATGTATGAGGGAAAACAATGACGTCATATCATAATTTTTTACAGCGTATCTTTAATTTGCACACCTTTTGATGTATTGGTGCAGTAATTTGGTTTTCCCTGCTTTCTAAAATTAGTAGCGTCACGGACAGTCATTGCAAATGATATTGTTCAATTCTTTGGCGTTTGTTTCAACCCGATAGATGTTATGGTTGGCGAGAAATTGACAAAATACTGATATTTTGTTTCGGGTTTTTTGGATTTTCAAGGAATTCCAATAAACCTTTTTGACACTTTTTTTAGCGGTTGCACATCCTTGGGACCTCCTTAGCACACTTACAAAGACCCGAACCCTCTATCTGGTATGGTTCAGGAGGAGTTGCATGTGCAAGCTCTACATACATTTCAAATATAAAGCAATTTTTCCCCATGGGAAATTGCGTTAAAAAATTAAAGTCATTTTGAGTGTTTGTTTCCAGTTAACTACATCACAGTCTATTTGTAGTTCTCACCTTTGACCCCAGTGAACTAAATCACAGTCTATTTGTAGGTCTCACCTTTGACCCAAGTTAACTAAATCACAGTCTATTTGTATGTCTCACCTTTGACCCCAGTAAACTAAATTATAGTCCATTTGTATGTCTAACGTTCAACACCAATTAACTAGATTAGAGTTCATTTGTAGATCTAACCTTTAACCTCAGTTAACTATATTAATAAATAATACAACATTATTCATTACATTAATTGTACCACACACAGCACAAGTCACTTTACCATCTATACAACAGAACGTTTTCTCATTTCTCATCATTGATATCAATAAGTGCACTTGTTAATAAAGGAAATTCCCTAAAACTGAACTTGACCCAGGAATACATCAAGAGAGATCAGGGTCGTGCAAGAAACCCATTGAAGAGGGAGACGAAAAGATCGGGGTGTCAAGCAGTCTAGGGGAGACAAGTAGCATTCTATAAACAAGTCTAAACTCAAAGAGAGACTAGTCGTAAACGTGGAAACAATATCCCAATAGCGTCACATAAAATGTGCATTGGATTTATGTGTGTAGGGATATTATGGATCTGATGTGAGGATAAACATTTGAACGAACACTCAAATTGTGTATCTTTTTGTATCATGGTGGCAGATGGGGGAGTGTATCTTGTGTATCACGAAAGCAGGTAAGGGAGTTATCTTGGAGTATCATGGTGACAGGTGCGGGTGTGCATATTGAGGTATCATGATAGCAGGCGAGGGAGTGTGTATCATATTATCATGTGTTGAGGCGAAAGGTGATTTTTGTGTTATCAGTAGAAAAAGTGAGTTGGTGTATCTCGTTATCATAGGGACAGGTGAGTTGGTGTATCTTGTTATCATAGGGGCAGGTGAGTTGGTGTATCTCGTTATCATAGGGACAGGTGAGTTGGTGTATCTTGTTATCATAGGGGCAGGTGAGTTGGTGTATCTTGTTATCATAGGGGCAGGTGAGTTGGTGTATCTTGTTATCATAGGGACAGGTGATTTGGTGTATCTTGTTATCATAGGGACAGGTGAGTTGGTGTATCTTGTTATCATAGGGACAGGTGAGTTGGTGTATCTTGTTATCATAGGGACAGGTGAGTTGGTGTATCTTGTTATCATAGGGGCAGGTGAGTTGGTTTATCTTGTTATCATATGGACAGGTGAGTTGGTGTATCTTGTTATCATAGGGACAGGTGAGTTGATGTATCTTGTTATCATAAGAGCAAGTGAGTTCAGTGTATCATGTTATCATAAGGGCAAGTGAGTTCAGTGTATCATGTTTTCATAAGGGCAAGTGAGTTCAGTGTATCATGTTTTCATAAGGGCAAGTGAGTTCATTGTATCTTGTTATCATAAGGGCAAGTGATTTCATTGTATCATGTTTTCATAAGGGCAAGTGAGTTCAGTGTATCATGTTATCATAAGGGCAAGTGAGTTCAGTGTATCTTGTTATCATAAGGGCAAGTGAGTTCAGTGTATCTTGTTATCATATGGACAAGTGAGTTAAGTGTATCTTGTTATCATATGGACAAGTGAGTTAAGTGTATCTTGTTATCATAGGGGCAAGTGAGTTAAGTGTATCTTGTTATCATAAGGGCAAGTGATTTAAGTGTATCTTGTTATCATAAGGGCAAGTGAGTTAAGTGTATCTTGTTATCATATGGACATGTGAGTTAAGTGTATCTTGTTATCATAGGGGCAAGTGAGTTCAGTGTATCTTGTTATCATAGGGGCAAGTGAGTTCAGTTTATCTTGTTATCATAGGGTCAAGTGAGTTCAGTTTATCTTGTTATCATAGGGTCAAGTGAGTTCAGTGTATCTTGTTATCATAAGGGCAAGTGAGTTCAGTGTATCTTGTTATCATATGGACAAGTGAGTTCAGTGTATCTTGTTATCATAGGGGCAAGTGAGTTCAGTTTATCTTGTTATCATAAGGGCAAGTGAGTTCAGTGTATCTTGTTATCATAAGGGCAAGTGAGTTCAGTGTATCTTGTTATCATATGGACAAGTGAGTTCAGTGTATCTTGTTATCATAGGGGCAAGTGAG
Source organism: Ampullaceana balthica (assembly GCA_944989445.1). Classification (NCBI taxonomy): domain Eukaryota; kingdom Metazoa; phylum Mollusca; class Gastropoda; family Lymnaeidae; genus Ampullaceana; species Ampullaceana balthica. The sequence goes on from CALYLW010000364.1 coordinate 742,334, forward strand.
TTCAGTGTATCTTGTTATCATAGGGGCAAGTGAGTTCAGTTTATCTTGTTATCATAGGGTCAAGTGAGTTCAGTTTATCTTGTTATCATAAGGGCAAGTGAGTTCAGTGTATCTTGTTATCATATGGACAAGTGAGTTCAGTGTATCTTGTTATCATATGGACAAGTGAGTTCAGTGTATCTTGTTATCATAGGGGCAAGTGAGTTCAGTTTATCTTGTTATCATATGGACAAGTGAGTTCAGTGTATCTTGTTATCATATGGACAAGTGAGTTCAGTTTATCTTGTTATCATATGGACAAGTGAGTTCAGTGTATCTTGTTATCATAGGGGCAAGTGAGTTCAGTGTATCTTGTTATCATAGGGGCAAGTGAGTTCAGTTTATCTTGTTATCATAGGGTCAAGTGAGTTCAGTTTATCTTGTTATCATAAGGGCAAGTGAGTTCAGTGTATCTTGTTATCATATGGACAAGTGAGTTCAGTTTATCTTGTTATCATATGGACAAGTGAGTTCAGTGTATCTTGTTATCATAGGGGCAAGTGAGTTCAGTTTATCTTGTTATCATAGGGTCAAGTGAGTTCAGTTTATCTTGTTATCATAAGGGCAAGTGAGTTCAGTGTATCTTGTTATCATATGGACAAGTGAGTTCAGTTTATCTTGTTATCATATGGACAAGTGAGTTCAGTTTATCTTGTTATCATAGGGTCAAGTGAGTTCAGTTTATCTTGTTATCATATGGACAAGTGAGTTCAGTGTATCTTGTTATCATATGGACAAGTGAGTTCAGTGTATCTTGTTATCATAGGGACAAGTGAGTTCAGTTTATCTTGTTATCATAGGGTCAAGTGAGTTCAGTTTATCTTGTTATCATAAGGGCAAGTGAGTTCAGTGTATCTTGTTATCATATGGACAAGTGAGTTCAGTTTATCTTGTTATCATAGGGTCAAGTGAGTTCAGTTTATCTTGTTATCATAAGGGCAAGTGAGTTCAGTGTATCTTGTTATCATATGGACAAGTGAGTTCAGTGTATCTTGTTATCATATGGACAAGTGAGTTAAGTGTATCTTGTTATCATAGGGGCAAGTGAGTTAAGTGTATCTTGTTATCATAGGGGCAAGTGAGTTCAGTTTATCTTGTTATCATATGGACAAGTGAGTTCAGTGTATCTTGTTATCATAAGGGCAAGTGAGTTCAGTATATCTTGTTATCATATGGACAAGTGAGTTCAGTGTATCTTGTTATCATATGGACAAGTGAGTTCAGTGTATCTTGTTATCATATGGACAAGTGAGTTCAGTGTATCTTGTTATCATATGGACAAGTGAGTTCAGTGTATCTTGTTATCATATGGACAAGTGAGTTCAGTTTATCTTGTTATCATATGGACAAGTGAGTTCAGTGTATCTTGTTATCATATGGACAAGTGAGTTCAGTGTATCTTGTTATCATATGGACAAGTGAGTTCAGTGTATCTTGTTATCATATGGACAAATGAGTTCAGTTTATCTTGTTATCATAGGGTCAAGTGAGTTCAGTGTATCTTGTTATCATATGGACAAGTGAGTTCAGTGTATCTTGTTATCATATGGACAAGTGAGTTCAGTGTATCTTGTTATCATATGGACAAGTGAGTTCAGTGTATCTTGTTATCATATGGACAAGTGAGTTCAGTGTATCTTGTTATCATAAGGGCAAGTGAGTTCAGTTTATCTTGTTATCATAAGGGCAAGTGAGTTCAGTGTATCTTGTTATCATAAGGGCAAGTGAGTTCAGTGTATCTTGTTATCATATGGACAAGTGAGTTCAGTGTATCTTGTTATCATAGGGGCAAGTGAGTTCAGTGTATCTTGTTATTATATGGACAAGTGAGTTCAGTGTATCTTGTTATCATAAGGGCAAGTGAGTTCAGTTTATCTTGTTATCATAGGGGCAAGTGAGTTCAGTGTATTTTGTTATCATAGGGGCAAGTGAGTTCAGTTTATCTTGTTATCATAGGGGCAAGTGAGTTCAGTTTATCTTGTTATCATAGGGGCAATTGAGTTCAGTGTATCTTGTTATCATATGGACAAGTGAGTTCAGTGTATCTTGTTATCATAGGGGCAAGTGAGTTCAGTGTATCTTGTTATCATAGGGGCAATTGAGTTCAGTGTATCTTGTTATCATAGGGTCAAGTGAGTTCAGTGTATCTTGTTATCATAAGGGCAAGTGAGTTCAGTGTATCTTGTTATCATAGGGTCAAGTGAGTTCAGTGTATCTTGTTATCATAGGGTCAAGTGAGTTCAGTGTATCTTGTTATCATAAGGGCAAGTGAGTTCAGTGTATCTTGTTATCATAGGGTCAAGTGAGTTCAGTGTATCTTGTTATCATATGGACAAGTGAGTTCAGTTTATCTTGTTATCATATGGACAAGTGAGTTCAGTTTATCTTGTTATCATAGGGTCAAGTGAGTTCAGTTTATCTTGTTATCATATGGACAAGTGAGTTCAGTGTATCTTGTTATCATATGGACAAGTGAGTTCAGTGTATCTTGTTATCATATGGACAAGTGAGTTCAGTTTATCTTGTTATCATAGGGTCAAGTGAGTTCAGTTTATCTTGTTGTCATAAGGGCAAGTGAGTTCAGTGTATCTTGTTATCATATGGACAAGTGAGTTCAGTTTATCTTGTTATCATAGGGTCAAGTGAGTTCAGTTTATCTTGTTATCATAAGGGCAAGTGAGTTCAGTGTATCTTGTTATCATATGGACAAGTGAGTTCAGTGTATCTTGTTATCATATGGACAAGTGAGTTAAGTGTATCTTGTTATCATAGGGGCAAGTGAGTTAAGTGTATCTTGTTATCATAGGGGCAAGTGAGTTCAGTTTATCTTGTTATCATATGGACAAGTGAGTTCAGTGTATCTTGTTATCATAAGGGCAAGTGAGTTCAGTGTATCTTGTTATCATATGGACAAGTGAGTTCAGTGTATCTTGTTATCATATGGACAAGTGAGTTCAGTGTATCTTGTTATCATATGGACAAGTGAGTTCAGTGTATCTTGTTATCATATGGACAAGTGAGTTCAGTGTATCTTGTTATCATATGGACAAGTGAGTTCAGTTTATCTTGTTATCATATGGACAAGTGAGTTCAGTGTATCTTGTTATCATATGGACAAGTGAGTTCAGTGTATCTTGTTATCATATGGACAAGTGAGTTCAGTGTATCTTGTTATCATATGGACAAATGAGTTCAGTTTATCTTGTTATCATAGGTTCAAGTGAGTTCAGTGTATCTTGTTATCATATGGACAAGTGAGTTCAGTGTATCTTGTTATCATATGGACAAGTGAGTTCAGTGTATCTTGTTATCATATGGACAAGTGAGTTTAGTGTATCTTGTTATCATATGGACAAGTGAGTTCAGTGTATCTTGTTATCATAAGGGCAAGTGAGTTCAGTTTATCTTGTTATCATAAGGGCAAGTGAGTTCAGTGTATCTTGTTATCATAAGGGCAAGTGAGTTCAGTGTATCTTGTTATCATATGGACAAGTGAGTTCAGTGTATCTTGTTATCATAGGGGCAAGTGAGTTCAGTGTATCTTGTTATTATATGGACAAGTGAGTTCAGTGTATCTTGTTATCATAAGGGCAAGTGAGTTCAGTTTATCTTGTTATCATAGGGGCAAGTGAGTTCAGTGTATTTTGTTATCATAGGGGCAAGTGAGTTCAGTTTATCTTGTTATCATAGGGGCAAGTGAGTTCAGTTTATCTTGTTATCATAGGGGCAATTGAGTTCAGTGTATCTTGTTATCATATGGACAAGTGAGTTCAGTGTATCTTGTTATCATAGGGGCAAGTGAGTTCAGTGTATCTTGTTATCATAGGGGCAATTGAGTTCAGTGTATCTTGTTATCATAGGGTCAAGTGAGTTCAGTGTATCTTGTTATCATAAGGGCAAGTGAGTTCAGTGTATCTTGTTATCATAGGGTCAAGTGAGTTCAGTGTATCTTGTTATCATAGGGTCAAGTGAGTTCAGTGTATCTTGTTATCATAAGGGCAAGTGAGTTCAGTGTATCTTGTTATCATAGGGTCAAGTGAATTCAGTGTATCTTGTTATCATAGGGTCAAGTGAGTTCAGTGTATCTTGTTATCATAAGGGCAAGTGAGTTCAGTGTATCTTGTTATCATAGGGTCAAGTGAGTTAAGTGTATCTTGTTATCATAAGGGCAAGTGAGTTCAGTGTATTTTGTTATCATAGGGTCAAGTGAGTTCAGTGTATCTTGTTATCATAAGGGCAAGTGAGTTCAGTGTATCTTGTTATCATAGGGTCAAGTGAGTTCAGTGTATCTTGTTATCATAGGGTCAAGTGAGTTCAGTGTATCTTGTTATCATAAGGGCAAGTGAGTTCAGTGTATCTTGTTATCATAGGGTCAAGTGAGTTCAGTGTATCTTGTTATCATAAGGGCAAGTGAGTTCAGTGTATTTTGTTATCATAGGGTCAAGTGAGTTCAGTGTATCTTGTGCTATAGACAGGGGAGACGATGTGTTGTAAGGATGGGTAAGGGAGTGCAGCACTGTATCACCAGACATTTTTTGTGGTCGCTCTGAGAGTTGCATTTCGTTCAGAGTTATGGTCCGTTCCACCTAATGACGTTTCCAGGAATTTTATTTAAAATTCTTAATTTGTTTTCCTTTCCTTTCAAGATAAAGTCTCATCTAATTTACAGGTTACGTTCAATATAATCTCAAGTTTAAGCTAAAAAGATTGTACATATTAAGTTTAGTCGAATTACAAGGATTACTTTAATCTGACTGATTTTTAGATTACTCGACATCTAATTTTTTAAATAGGCTTCTTTACTTCACATAAAATGTGTAATAAGTAAACCCCACCCGAGCCTCACCATAAACAGGTTCTAGGGAACAGTCTGCATCAGCGGAAATTTTTCTTGAAATGGTTGATTCTTCTTGGAAGGACACATCAAACGTCTTAACATGCCTACAGTGATCAATTGACCTAACCAAGCCACAACACTTTTACAAACTAAATTTGACCATTGTCATGTCCTTGAACTTTTGAGTCTTCAAACTAAGATTAAAGTATGAAAATAATCATAAATATGAAGATATTGATGTTTAAGTATGAATTCTGAATATGGATTTATTTATTATTACCATTATTATTATTATTATTATTATTATTATTATTATTATTATTATAATTATTATTAATGAATTGTGTTAAAAATGAGACATTGATTTTATGTCGTGGGAATCTTTAATGCAATCTTGAACATGAAAATATACAAGGCTCCAAAAGTTCCAAAAATCAAAACTAGTCAAAGTCAGCTCTAAAAAATATCGTTAAAATGTTGACGTGTGTTCAACATGAACAGACGATACACCGAGGTAAGTGGCGGCTGAGAATGTTGAGACTGTGAATGTGTTACTAGGCAGGGTTTAATGCCATCCTGAAATACGACTACGCAAGGCTTAGCGCAGGCCGCAGAGCTGGGATTTTCTTGGATCTATTCTGTCATCAAAACTATTTCATTCGTTAATTGAGCCAATTAATTTTCTTTATCTTCAGAGGTCAGATTGGTTACTTGCCTATATCTGTTTTATTATTTGCCAATTACACGCTCATAAATCGTTTCTTACTTGTCTGTTACTTGCCCATAACGTTGGTATTACTTGCCTATATATTACATGCTCATAACTTAGCTGATGCTTGACTTGTCTATTACATCCAATATCTTGCCCATGTTTCGCCTATTACATGTTCATAACTTGGTTTTTAGTTGACTTAGCGAAGTATGAAGCAGGCCACTACGATAAAAAGACTCATATCAGTGAGATGACCGAAACAATGTTGTATTTCATAGCCTGCACATCTAAGTGAGATAACCCTTCACCCTTGAATTGCCAATAACGCTTAGAAGTCGAGAAAGCTATTCAGCTTATCTCCACTTGTCTTACACTGTTTGCACTGCTTTGATGAAACCTTTGGCAACGAATTAATTGACCTGGATGGAGGACAATGCTTGTTTAAAATTCAAGAAACCACCTACATGCGTCCAAGATGTCACATCTGTTGAGTAAATTCTCTTTGTATGCTGCTGAGAAGATCTTGGCGAGATTCCTACTTAATATTTTATTTTAAAAAAAGATCTATCTCTTTCAAGCCATAATTAATTCCGTTTCAATCTATAAAGGACTGCATCACATTTGTACCATGCCATCTCCGGGAGAATTGCAAAGAAGATATTTTAAATCATATTTCTTTCTTTCTGACCAAGACTTTGTTTTACACAGCAGTGGTAACCTGTGTCCAGTAATGGAGACCATTTGGCTTTCAGAGACGTTACATAACAACAGAGAAAAAAACTTGATTATAATTTTTATTTTGTTCATAGTATGTAATTCGATCCACAGTATGTCATTGGTTCTAACTGATGTCATTGGAACTACAGGATGTCATTAGATCTACATGATGTCATTGGATCCACAGAATGTCACTGGGTCCACATGATGTCATTGGAATCACAGTATTTCAAAGTGTCAAAAGCATGACCATTGTTTCATTAAATGTCTTAAGGTTCATAGTAAGTAGAACCTCAGTATGTCATTGTGTACATCACAGCATTTTATGTGGTCCAGCTTAAGTCATTTACATCCTAAATATAAAATGTATTACAGTGGTTCCTTAGTTTTTCATTTTGGTTCGTAGCATGACATAAATCAGTTGATTGGCATACATTTATTCATTGAATTGGTGCTGTAGGGGGAATTCTGTGCCGAACTGGGTAGACAGACAGTAGATGACATTGATTCCAGCGTCAAGCCTTTCAGTACGTTCCAAAATAAACTCGCATTTTCTGAACTGTTTCCTGTGTGTTTTAGCAGGTGTTTAGTTGTGATTCTTAAGCATTTGTATTAAGAGTCTTTCAAGTTTTAATGCCACGAGATTCGTTCCTTGGCCGATTTTCTCTCGTTTTCAAGTTCATATCAACTCTTCAGTGATGCCCTTATACCCAGCTATAAACCTAATTCCATGCCAGCCATAACATATCCATCCGGTAGTCGTCTGAGATTATTTCAACATGACCAGGCCAGTAAATCTGAAAGAACATTTAGATGTTTAGATTCTGGAAAGACCTGACTGTACTGGAACCTCGGTGTCTATGCTCTGCCCTATGATTTTTAAGGTCTTCCTGAGGCTTGTCGCGTGAAGATGTTTCTAATTCCATGCATTGTGTTGATAGATCGTCTCAATATTCGATGAAATGATAAGCATGGGGTCAAAGCATTTTGATATGTCACTTTTTAAAAAAAAATTCCGCGTTGCTTTATCAAATTCGGTTGTATTGTTAATACAAAAATACCGAAATCATGTACTGGTCCGTGCCTCGAAAACTTTACATTAAGCACAATAAGATAACATGGTTTAAGAACTTCAAATTGTAAACAAAAATTTCTTACATCAGGAGCAGACTGTAACCAAAGCGTAACCATCTTTCGTAGAGAAAAATCTAGCACGATGTTCGAGAAAATTTATAGAATATATTTACCAGGAGAGTTTATCATACTTGGTCCACTGCATATCATCATTAGGCCTTAAGTAGTTATATAACTTTAAACTGTGCCATTTTCTGCTTCGATGTTTCCATCTATTGGACATGTATTGCTGTTGTTTTAAAAAAAATCTATTTCAATAGTTTTGTTTAAAAAGTCCCAAAATTAATATTTAGAAAATTATTTTATAAAACATAAATTTCAACACCGAGTGTAATCAAAAGTTTAAAGCGAAGTTTCAAACTGCGCCTCATGAAGATCAACACGGCGAGCCGTGTTACGTGTCACCAAGTCATATACTAATTATTAGGAAAATAACACCACAGTAAAGTTTTGCTCACGTCAACCATCACATTGTGTGTCAATCCCATCCTGGAGATTGCACCAAGTGATTCCAGTGCAGATCTTTAACATCTAAAACCAAGAGCAAAGTAATAATCATACCTAAAGCAATTAATTCTAATTTAGAAATACAACACAAAGATAACTTAATACAACCCTCAGATAGAAATAAGGATAAAAACACCTTTCTTATTTCGTATGCAAGAACAAACACATACACGTTTTCCTTCTTCCCGTCCGGAATCCGGGCGTGGAATGGGTTGCCTGAAGAATCCAGGAAAACCAACACTTTATCAACATTTAAATCTCTAATAAAAATGCAGGACTAAACACAAACCATAAATAAGCGTAGGACGCAATAATCGTCTGTATAGAAGGAGCGTCTGTAAACAGATAAGATAAGAAAAAAAAATTAATAAGGAGTGCAAGACGTTCAATAGGGAAAGTTCTGTAATGTCTTGAAACCTATCTAAATGTTAATGCGATCAATGTGACGTGGTTAGACTGAAAAGTATTCCGCCTGTGACATGTCTCGATGAGATCTTATCGGTGTGTTGCTTCAGTTCTTGTACCTAGAGATTTTATTGTGGAAATCACTTAAAGTGCTAGTTAAAGATTAACTACATGTTCCTACAATTGGACCGTTGTAAGGTGATTGCATTATAGTACCGCTGTTTGTGGTCATATTTGTTATGCCGTGATATAATAGTCTAGTGCAAATACAATGATTGATTTTAACTGAAATTCAATTCATAGCCTATTATTCTTTTGTTTTTATTTGTATTTTGTTTTTAATTGCGTGCTTCTTTTCATTTTGTCATGCAATTTTTTTTAATGAGTCAATTAAGTCATTTATAAAAAGAAATTCAAGAAAACACCCTTATCAATATGTAACAAAACTCATATTACGGGCTTAAGGGATTATCTAACTTTGAGGAGTATAGATATTCAGCTTTTAATTACAAATAGATGTGATTATTGCTTTAATCTAGCCTCCTCTCTATCCTAGCATCAATAAAAGTTTTTTAAATTTAATATTTGTGTTGTAACCTGCAGCGGTTTTATGTTTCTTTAATTTTAATGGCATGGAAAGTATCCTTAACTTGTGGATTCCACAGCAGAAATTATTGTAATGAGATAATGGGAGAATCAGCTGGGAATCATTTGTATCGTCTATAAATAATTCGTAAATACTGGAGTTCCAATTAATGGGGCTAAGTAATGTTGTCCTAACATGTTCAAATGCTGATATACTTTCTATACATGGCTAAGTTTTACCTCGGTCGATCATAAAAGTTGGACGATTCGATGCTCCGGCTGTAACCTCGAATCCGAAATGCTAAGGTTCAGATGTTTCTTGTATTACACAGGCCAGGTAGGTAAATCCCCGTATATTTCCCCACACAAATGTTTGAAAGTTTTTTACGGTGCGTACTCTGTGAGTCCTCTGGCAGAGGATAGGTCCATGTGGCGGGCTATAGTGAAAGAAGGATAACTAAGAGCAGAGGAGCAAACTAGGGCAGAAGCAGTCGGGAAAAGAGCGAGAAGAAAGGCCAGGCAACACTGCCCCACTGCTTTCGTCTGTGTGTCATGCAGAAGAGACTGCCACTCAAGGATTGGTCTCATCAGCCACACCAAGAGCTGCAAATAATAAAGATAAATCTATCGTCTTTCGTAGACGGACAGATGCCATACTCGTACTCTGTGAGTAGCGGGAATGAAGAATAGTTTAAATCGTGGTCAGTTTAATTGGTCAAGGGGTCGGCGTTGGGGTGGGAGGACTATCATTGGCCGAACTGTTCTTTGGAATGAAACTACGGACAATGACATTAGCTTATCACATGAAACTCCAGGGTTTTGAACTTACGAAGTGAAACGACATGTGTTCCGACCAGGACTAGTGAACACAGTCGAATGTGCTTGAGAGTGAGAGCTAAGCAAGGGTGATGCTAACAGACTTTTTCGCTGCGTAAAGGTCTCTATTCTCGTAATGTATGCTCACTGACAGATACTGTCGGAACAAGGGATCTGATTTTATCACAGTTAACTATTGCCTAATAACTAATATGGTTCTGTTAGCTGAGGGAACCATTAAAGGTCAGAGAGTAAGATGTTTACATGACTGGACATTCATTTCTGAGATGCTGACGGCTTTTGTGTCAAACTTTATTTTTATTGGAGGCAAACACGGGGGATTCCATGCTATCGGGAAGGAATAACACTGACGATGTAAAGACGTTGTGTCAATAAAACATTTAAGTATTCACAGATGGCTGGAAAGTTAACTGATGGGGATCAGTCTGGAACATGACTTGTTACCAATAAATTTATACTTGGATGGCAAGTGACATAATCAAATCAAATCTATATTGTGACGTTTTCAATAACGTCCTCGTGGTAGAGAAAATTGCAATAAATAAATTGTGTTAAGTTTTTTTCTTTAAAGTCTATAAAAAAAATTTAAAATTACGTTCAATGTTATTTTTGCAATACTTTGAAAACCAAAGACTGGTGAAAACAAGATGAACAATATCGATTACCCAGGCTCTTATGTTTCTAAACATGAAAATGAGGCTCGTCCATTGTACAACATAAATTAAAAATAGACATTATTTTTACAATAACCACATCTCCCTCTCTCCAGGAACACCGCCATAGCTTCCCACTCACAGATCAGAGAGCCAGCTCACTGAGACCCAAGTCCACACAACATTGTCCAGTCTACCCACTCACAGATCAGAGAGCCAGATCACTGTGACTGAAGTCCATGACACAACATTGTCCAGGCTTCCCACTCACAGATCAGAGAGCCAGATCACTGAGACCAAAGTCCACGCGAGTTTTGACACAACGCCACAAAGACAATTCTTGTACGTAACAAGAACACATCTCAGGCCTCACGTGACTTTCAAATAAAAAGTGTGTTTATGAAAGTGAGACAAAAGACACATTTAATCCCCCCTTTGAATCAACACATCTAAAAGCTATCAATGAATATACCACTACGTTCTATTTTTAGTATTTTGCCACACGGAAAATCAATTCTATTAATAAAACACTTGCTACTTTTACTCATCTTTACAGACATTTTATTGGCATAAACATGGCTCCTTGCGGGTTTCTCCGTTGTCGGAGCTTAAAATAGAGTAATCAGCTGTAACTCGTGTCATAAACCTTTCGGGGAAACCATTAGCCCTACTGTTTTAGAACACTCCTGTATGGAGGTAAGAATTTCTCTTGTTTTATTCCCTTTGTTATAGACATCTATATACAGAAGTAGAGCAACTAAGCGTTACTGAAATTAACTAAATACTCTTCAGGTTCGCTTGTTTGTTTGTTTTGATTCTTTAAAACTCAATAGGGATCCAACATTAAATTTGACCTGTTAACCAAGTGCAAGTGCCAACAAAATTAAATGAGTTTGGAATTATTTTTCTTTATGACGATACACCCTAAACGCCTAAGCGTATGTTTGAAGACTTGATGAATGAATTTGAATAAAATATACTAGATACGACCCGTGGCGTAGCATACGCCGCAGATTTGCTCATCATAGACAGTGCAAAGAACGGTGTTAGAGTACGGACACAAACAGCAGCACGAAGTAATGAAAAAATAGCGAGTAAACCTGGAGACATGCGCACTGAGGTTGTTGTTACCCGCCCCCATCCCTTTGTTACTACCATCCCTTAAACACAAACTGTGATTGGCCGACCCTAGCGAGGATTAGTCATGTTTAGGGTTATTAATTGCATGTTGTTGGTTTTTTTGGCAAACCGATTATCGATTATGTAACTCCGATTTTAAACCGATTACCGTTTTATAGCTGACTTCATAGAAATTAGGGGTGTGCCGGATTTCGCCTGCGGCTCGGGAAATCCGAAATCCGGCCATATTTACAAATCTGGCTCCGACAGAAATTTGCTTCATAAATCCGGCTTGCCGGGTTTGCGATAAAACATATAGTAATTATAGCTCCGGCTCCGGTAAATCTGGAATCGGTCAATTTTTACAAATCCAGCTTCGGCTCAGGCCGGATTTCACTTCATAAATCCGGCCGAATCAAATTCGATTATCGGTTTGTGAAATTTAAAACCGATTGTCGCTTTCAAATCCGATTATCGTTTAACATCCTTAGTCATGTTGGAAAAAGGGGGAAAAGAACGGGCAGAAACAAACATTTTTACAAATTTAAATTAAAAAAAAATTGTTCCCGCTGGAGATTGATCCCAGGACTTTCCGCGTGCAAAGGGGACGTCATAACCACTACACTACGAATCATATGTTATCCTGTGAAGGAAAAACGCAACTAAACGGCAAGTGAACACAAGGAGCTTTCTTACCACCCACACCCCCCCCCTATTTTTTTTTCTTTTCATCCAACCATTCTTGCCAAATGTGATTTTTCGACACCAGCGAGGGTCATTCGTCATGCTCATTTGCACATGGTCGTTTGGGAGAAATATATATATATAGATTATATGTATTCTTATGTCACTGAATTGATTGGAGTTGGTTTTTCTGTTTGACCAATTTATGTATTAGAATATTTTGCAAAGAAACTAAAGCCCAAAAGCAGATACCATAACCGACAAATAAATGGCAACAGTAAAACTCTACAAGAAGATTCAACAAATTAATGATTTGTGTATGCACAACTATTACATTAAGTCAGAATTAAAGTCATATAACTATAACAAATAAATGAAATAACGTTAACAATTTGCAATTTCTCGTATGTAAGATACAACCATCAGATATAAATGATACAACTATAACTCATCACAAGTTGCCATCCAATTACACAATCTGATTGTGTCGTTACGTTTGTTCAATGTAGCTGTACCAAATTTGTACAGTTGTTATAAGGCTAAATCTCAGCTCGAAAACTTGATAAAATATGTAACCTTGATCGCACCTTGATCTCACTTTAACATAAATTCGGTCAACTTACGAGCTTAGATGCTGTCAGTGCGGCTTTCATCAGAAAAATTACGGCGATAAATCTGGGACGAGGAATCCCGTCAACGAGAAAATAAAATGTTAGTAGGGAGCCCGCGGGGAACACGCGAGGGCCGGCTACGAGGCTTACGGAGTGGCTTGTCAAAATGCTGGTTGTAGTTAGGGGGTAAGCTTTCCGCCGTAGTATACATTATACCATCATAAATGTCGGGTGTTAAAGCAGCGGTAAATAAGGGAATTTACGACTTAAAGTTTTAAAAAAACTAAATAGATGGAAACAGGCATTATAAAGCGATAAATAATATTGAAATAAAATCAATTTATTATTGTTGCACATTCTCACCAAACCTACTGATACTGAATTTTTAAACTCGTTCATACACAACACCAATTGAACTTTTAATCAGACCGATTTCTGATTAACACCGTCGTCCAATGCCTTAGGCCTTAGACTTTTGTTCTAGTTGGACACGCTCAAAATGTGGCACATCATCCTCTCAATCATTTATCTGGTAGCCAAGACATTCCTTGTGTCTTTAGTCCATTTAAACACATGATCTGGTAGCCAAGACATTCTTTGTGTCTTTAGTCCATTTAAACACATGATCTGGTAGCCAAGACATTCTTTGTGTCTTTAGTCCATTTAAACACATGATCTGGTAGCCAAGACATTCTTTGTGCCTTTAGTCCATTTAAACACATGATCTGGTAGCCAAGACATTCTTTGTGTCTTTAGTCCATTTAAACACATGATCTGGTAGCCAAGACATTCTTTGTGCCTTTAGTCCATTTAAACACATGATCTGGTAGCCAAGACATTCTTTGTGCCTTTAGTCCATTTAAACACATGATCTGGTAGCCAAGACATTCTTTGTGCCTTTAGTCCATTTAAACACATGATCTGGTAGCCAAGACATTCTTTGTGCCTTTAGTCCATTTAAACACATGATCTGGTAGCCAAGACATTCTTTGTGTCTTTAGTCCATTTAAACACATGATCTGGTAGCCAAGACATTCTTTGTGCCTTTAGTCCATTTAAACACATGATCTGGTAGCCAAGACATTCTTTGTGCCTTTAGTCCATTTAAACACATGATCTGGTAGCCAAGACATTCTTTGTGCCTTTAGTCCATTTAAACACATGATCTGGTAGCCAAGACATTCCTTGTGCCTTTAGTCCATTTAAACACATGATCTGGTAGCCAAGACATTCTTTGTGCCTTTAGTCCATTTAAACACATGATCTGGTAGCCAAGACATTCTTTGTGCCTTTAGTCCATTTAAACACATGATCTGGTAGCCAAGACATTCTTTGTGCCTTTAGTCCATTTAAACACATGATCTGGTAGCCAAGACATTCCTTGTGCCTTTAGTCCATTTAAACACATGATCTGGTAGCCAAGACATTCTTTGTGCCTTTAGTCCATTTAAACACATGATCTGGTAGCCAAGACATTCTTTGTGTCTTTAGTCCATTTAAACACATGATCTGGTAGCCAAGACATTCTTTGTGCCTTTAGTCCATTTAAACACATGATCTGGTAGCCAAGACATTCTTTGTGCCTTTAGTCCATTTAAACACATGATCTGGTAGCCAAGACATTCTTTGTGCCTTTAGTCCATTTAAACACATGATCTAGTAGCCAAGACATTCCTTGTGCCTTTAGTCCATTTAAACACATGATCTGGTAGCCAAGACATTCCTTGTGCCTTTAGTCCATTTAAACACATGATCTGGTAGCCAAGACATTCTTTGTGCCTTTAGTCCATTTAAACACATGATCTGGTAGCCAAGACATTCTTTGTGTCTTTAGTCCATTTAAACACATGATCTGGTAGCCAAGACATTCTTTGTGCCTTTAGTCCATTTAAACACATGATCTGGTAGCCAAGACATTATTTGTGCCTTTAGTCCATTTAAACACATGATCTGGTAGCCAAGACATTCTTTGTGCCTTTAGTCCACTTAAACACATGATTTTTAAAATGTATATCTTTCCCCACTGTCATAATCTCTTGGGCAATAGCCTATGAATGACCTTGACCTTCTTAATCTCTTCCATTCCGAGCGATTAGTGACGTTTGGCATTCATGACGTGACTTTAAAAAAAATTATTATTTTCTTAGTTAATAATTGAATTTATTTTTTAATTAAAGATAAAGGTTGTAATCTTTCTAATTTTAATTTCCCTCCCCATAACTCACCTCACACCCACCCGCTTTTTCCCTTGGTTTCCTGAGCGGTGAAACCCTCTTGTTAATTCCCTGTCACGAGATTACTAAACTCAATTGATGAAAAGTCACGCGGTCAAGATTCGAAGCTGGACAAGCAATCACGAAGTGTAGCTAGAAATAAGAACAAATTAAACAACCCGTAAAAACATAGTTTTTTTTACTATAAATCCCTTATATATGAGACATAACTAAAAGTAATGATTATGTTCAATATAATGAGCACCACGCGACAAACATTTACAGACTGAACTCTCCTTGCTGTAAAACACGGGGTTGTGGTCATCGATGAATGGAGTGAACTCCAGCGAACCGTGGAGGTCAACTATAGATGACGGCTACATAGAGATACACAGAGATAAACGAAAAATGCATTAATTTAATTACAGTACTTTCGATCTATCTGAAATTTTGATACAATGCATTATTAGGGGACATAGTCTATGTGCAAAATTTCAACTCGATAACATCACCGAAAGTGAGTCATTTTTGACATTTGACTTTTTGACCGAACATGACAGACAGACAAGCCGGTGAAGTTAGTATAAGGGACTAGGTTGTTCTGTGGCGCCTACGGCGCCCACTTTTTTCAAAAGCCGAAGTAACTTACATGAATGTTATTGCATGCGCTCGAATCAATATGTCCGACAACCCAACATTGGTTTGTGAATGAGTTCAATAAAAAGAATGAATAATTAAATTTTAGTTCATTAGAATGATTTTTTTTTCACAAAATTTCCCTATATGTCCCTTTTCCAAAATTAAAATATAAGCTCAAACAATGACGCCATATAATATTTTACGGCGAGAAAAACAACGCACTCTGTTGATCTCAAAACGAAAATGATTATGATTTTACGTCTATATTTTCAATTTTCAAAATATTCTGATTATGTCCCTTAGCGTTACAGAATGAGTAAACAAGGCTTTTATTTTGTTTATATAAAAAACAACCCGTAACAACATAGTTTTTTTTTACAATAAACCCTTTATATATGAGACATAACTAAAAGTACAGATTATGTTCAATATAATACGCACCGCGTTACAAACATTTACAGACTGAACGTGACTGAACTCCCCTTGCTGTAAAACATGGGGATGTGGTCATCGATGGTTGGAGTGAACTCCAGTGACCCGTGGAGGTCAACTATAGCAGACGGCTACATAGAGATACATATAGATAAGCTAAAGATGCATTAATTTAATTACGGTAAATTTGATCGATCTGAAATTTTAATACAATGCATTGTTAGATGACACGAGTCTATGTGCAAAATTTCAGCTCGATAGCATCACGTGAAAATGGTGATTTTTTCCTTTTTTTTTACGCGGGACCACGACAGACAGACAGAGAGAGAGAGATGACGACAGACAAGACCGTGAAGTTAATATAAGTGATTTAAAAAGGGAAGAGTTTCATGTTTTTATTTATTAGGTTTTATCGTTTCTGAGTCAGGAAAACGTCATAGCTCAATACATAATGCACTAGTTTTACACAAGTTCTTTTCTAAGTCAATGTTCTTCGGAATAAGTATAGAAGTAATAACATTAGGGCTGTTAACGATTAATTTAAATTTAATCGGTAACTTTTGAAAAAATAAAGATTAATTAATCGTTAATTTCGATTAAAGCCAAAAATTGAAATTTATGGTGTCATAAGTAACATTTATTAAAATACTTGTCGAAAATAGAAATAACACTGGAATGTCTTCTTTATATGACATCTTTTAACCAACAACGCAGACAAGTGTATTGACATTATTTGGTTCAAGTGATGAGCGGGTCTTATTGACAATAACAATCGTTCACATAGCTTTAGATTGTCTCAGCTGAAGTTTCTGATACTGTAGTGTATGTTTGGTTTGCAGGTGATATGTAAGCGAAGTGCTAGAACCATGGTAGCAATGTTCCCTTTAAGCAGCGCCACTGCGAAGATATTTCACGACGCCACGCAGGCGTCTAGAATTACCGCGCAGCAAATTTGTAAAACTGTTGTAAAATATTGCACAAAAAATGGACTTTGTGCAACTTTGCACACGAGTTGTTGTTTTTTTTAAACTTTGCACACGGACCAACGAAGCTTAGACTTAGAGGGAACATTGCATGGTAGGCAAACAATTTCTCTCAATGGACACGATAACCTTTATCAACAGTCAATAGTTTAAAACCAAAAAGTTCGTGTAATCGTCCGGAAATTTAGTTTATATTTATCGGCCGAAATATTTTACTTTTAGACTTCCAATACATTTATAAGCGGTGGGTCGATTAATCGTTAAAAAAATTTAATCGTTAAATTTTTTATGATTAATCGAGAAATTAATCGTTATTTTCCGCAGCCCTAAATAATATGTTTACAAAATGTTTAGTAATGTAGCAAATAAGATTTCCTCGTGATCAGTCCACCGAATGTGTATTAATATCGAATTGAAATAGGCCCAAATGTAAACCCAGGATTTTTCTTCTAAAAGATTCCCGCGATCATGCGGTGAAAAAGCACATAGCCAGGACTCACACGATTTAGAATCTAATATAGTCCCACTATTATTTATCACAATCAATTTCGGTATTGACTTTTAAAAAAAATTTAAAATAAAATAAAAACGAATTCTTAAAACTCGGTTAAATACGTTTCTTTTAGAACATTTATCCTTAACATAAAGATGAATGTCCTAAAAGAAACGTATTTCACCGAGTTCAAGTTAATGTTAAAGCGTTGTCCGTTGTGGATGAGACGGATCGAAGTGTAAGGACCCACTGACATTGTGGGGCAAATAAACGTTGTGTTAGTACGGGTCGTTGGGCAGTTGTCGTTGTGGTGTGAAATGTGCAAAGCCTCGCTGGTCAGGGAGTCCGGAGTCATCACATCAGTGACGTCACTATCGGTCTATGTAGAAGGGGATTTTTTTTTAGGGTAAGTTAGTGGAGCTCGTAGTCAGGGGTGGATTGCACGGCGCCCCTGGCTGCAATTCAAACTGGAGCCCTATCCAGCCAGCGTCCCTTTAAATAATAAATAAAGATAAAAAAAAAGGATTTTAAAAAACCACGTTTTTATAAGTGGACTAAAAAGAAGAAAATAAGTTAAAACTTATACGTTCAAGTACTGTGATTTAATATGACTAAAAACGTTGGGCGGGTGTTTGGTATAAAAATTAAAGATTTATAATTTAGAAGGCAAAAGAGAGATCTATAAGTGAGAGAATGAGTGAACCGCATATGTAAAACCTCATAAGCGCCCGCCCTACGTTTTTATTCATATTAAAACACAGTACTTGAACGTACAATTTTTAACTTATTTTCTTCTTTATAGTCCACTTATAAAAACGTGGTTTTTAAAAATCCATTTTTTTACCTTTATTTATTTTTATCTTTTTAGTCCCCAAATAAAAACATGGATTTTAAAAATATTTTTTACCTCTATTTATTTTACCAAACACCTCATCAGCACCCGCCCAACGTTAATACCACGGCAATTAGTTCACGGGCTGAACTCAGCACGTGAAATCTAACAACGGCAGTCGGAAACAGATGCTTATATAGTGATAAACTAAAAAATGCATTAATTTAATTACGGTACATTCGATCGATCTGAACATTTGATACAATGCATTTTCATCCAAGATCTATCTGTGGTAAAAATTTGAGCTCTCCAGGACCATCAGAAGTGGTTTAATTTAACGTTGGCAAATTTGAAAAATTGCGGACAGACAGACACGAAAGCAAGTTAATAAAAACGTGGTAAAATGATTGCTAGCAGCTAACATAAGACTTGTAACTAAATAGTCCATTCGTTCCTTGGCCATGTCTTGTCTGTGCTACGGGATCGGCCTTCCCAGACAAAAAGATTATCCCTGAAAGAAAAAACCGAACACAATGAAATAACTGTTCGCTGGCATCCAAAATTTGAGTGTAAAAATACAAATTAAGAAAAAATAAAGAAAAGAAAAAAAGATCGATCGGGCGATCCCGACATCGCTAGCACCACGAGCCTAAACAGATTTCATGCGACCAAGAGAGCTTGACAGAAATTGTAAATTAAAAAAATATAAACAATATTCTTTAATGTTTTCTCTTTTTGAGCATTTCAAAACAGGTTTTTCGATTAATTAGACTATCGGGTCCGAAAAGTGATCGGATTAATAGATACGATTTTATTAATTTTTTTAAAATTTATGTTATTTTAAGGTATTCATGCAACCATTTGTCAACCCTTGTTATAAAAAATACTAAGTTTGGGGGCCCCTAAATCATCGGTGGTCCCTGGATTTAGCCCGTTCAGCCACCCCCCCCCTAATCCGCCGAAGCTCGTAGTTACTGTGACTAATCCAGTCATTCGCTAATGGTTTTTTTTTAATCTTAATTGTGGACCATGACAACTGTAGCATATTTCGTTATATGATACACACATTTTATAATAATGATTTTAAAGCCCCCCAAAACTCAGCCAAGCACAAAATAAATGTAATTACTTATCAATACACAATCCTTCACTTAATATAACAAAACAAATATATGATATTAAACAACGAGTAATTATACAGCATCTGTATCTGCTATGATTATGATGCACGTATTTCTGCTCAAACATTCTAAGAAATTTATTTTTATTCTGTGAAATTCATTTTTGATGCAGTAAGATCCACTCGATTAGTGTGGGTCTGTTGGGGGTTTGGGGCAGAGGCGTCACAAGGGTTGGTGTCACCCGGAGCGGTAGCTCTTTGTGTCACCCCCTCAAGACTTAACCCCTAGAACTCCTCCAAGTTTTCCAGTGCCAAATAACGGGAAAATATATAATTTTACATTTTGGTGTCACCCCCCTGATGGTGTCATCAGGGGCGGCCCGCCCCCACCGCATCCCCCCTAGTGACGCCACTGGTTTGGGGGTCCTTGTGTTCAGTGGCGTAACTAAGAATTTCGCGCTCATGTAGTGACATGTTGCTCCACTTTCTGGCTTGATTCCTAAACTGTTTCTACACAGAGAAAAGAGTTCTGACATTTGACCATGGAAAGCTTGAGTTTTTTCAATTACAATTTGTATTACTTTGTTTTGTCTTCTCACGAAGGTGTTACATGGAAAGCTTGAGTTTTTCCAATTACAATTTGTATTACTTTGTTTTGTCTTCTCACGAAGGTGTTACATGGAAAGCTTGAGTTTTTCCAATTACAATTTGTATTACTTTGTCTTGTCTTCTCACGAAGGTGTTACATGGAAAGCTTGAGTTTTTCCAATTACAATTTGTATTACTTTGTTTTGTCTTCTCACGAAGGTGTTACATGGAAAGCTTGAGTTTTTCCAATTACAATTTGTATTACTTTGTTTTGTCTTCTCACGAAGGTGTTACATGGAAAGCTTGAGTTTTTCCAATTACAATTTGTATTACTTTGTTTTGTCTTCTCACGAAGGTGTTACAATGAAACGTTATTTATGTTGTTTATTTTCAGACCTTCCCGTGTGATATCTCCACCTATTTATTTGCCTACAATCAAGGGGCCGTCCATAAGGTACGTCACGCTCCAAGTCGGGGGGGGGGTGTAAGAAAGTGTGACAGTTTGTGACAGGGGGTAGGGGGCTCCATCCATGCGTGACGTCACGGTGTTTTATATTAAATGTTAATTATTTTGTTAATAACAAAAAATGTGTTCAAAAGTGTGACGTACTTTGGGGGGGGGGAAGGGTCTGAGATTTGTGACAGTTAGTGACAGGGGGAGGGGGTAAAATGGTCAAAAATAGCGTCATGTACTTTATGGACGTCCCCTGAATGTTATGATCTCAAATATTTGTATACAAAATTTAAATATATCAAACAGCATGGTGTTTATGTTGAGCCTATATCTGACAATCATTTTTGTAATAACCTTTGTGTACTTAAAATGCATAGACATAGCCTGTAAATAAATGCAGTTACACCTCTGATGCTTTATGTTCTGGCGCCCAGTCAAACGTTATCGGCGTGTAAATAAAAAATGTTACAGATCTAGACACTCATGTCGTAACGAAATGCAGATTCGTAATTCACTTAACAATACAAATCAGCCAGTACTTGTTCTGAATTTTAGTGCACTGAATGTTGATTGGCTTTTCGTGTAAAAATAATATAGCTTGTAAATTTGTTTAACATTCAACACTTGGGGTTTTTATTATCTTTCAACACCGGTAGAAGACATCACGCGGAATGAAATCCCGCAGCAAATTTGGGGAAATAACCTGACGGCCCACGTGACCAGGTATTTGTGAGCAAGGGAAGTAACAACAAGCCAACTTGCACGTGTAGCGTGGTTTCCCATGTGAATAGAAACTCTCGTTTTGAAATCACCTCCAATATCAATCAATGTCTCTCATGTTTGTATTTCCCCTTAGAGAAATCCGGTGCGGAGAGGTGTTTGGGGAGAATCCACGAGAGATGAGCAACATGCAGAAGTAAGTTTAAAGCTTACGGACGATCTCAAATTTTCTTTATCTATACATTTGCAGGTTAAATATTAAGAGCATTTGTGGGCCAGACGAAACAATGGTAAGATTATTGATATTTGATAGGTAGCTTTGTTTCTTGAATTGCTAACGTAAGGGCTGGAGAAATATCTTATCTTAAATGTAAGGGTAAGTCCTGAAGTATTTTGAGGGATTCTCATGTATTTGGTATTGATGTAGTACTATGTTGAGAGAGATTAATTCAAAGACGAGACATTTAATTTCATCTTAATTGATGCTGTCGTCCTTTGTAGTGGTGTAAGTTTAGCCTATGTTCAGAAAGACCCATGTAGGGGCTATTGGTGTAGGTTTGCGTTGTCAGATGCTTATGAAAGGCCTGATTGTGTAGTCCTATGTTGAAAGATGCTAATGTAAGGGCAGATGGAATAGTCATATGTTGAGAGATGCTAATGTAAGGGCTGATTGTGTAGTCCTATGCTGATAGATGCTAATGTAAGGGCTGATGTAATAGTCCTATGTTGAGAGATGCTAATGTGAGGGCTGATGGAATAGTCCTATGTTGAGAGATGCTAATGTAAGGGCTGATTGTGTAGTCCTATGTTGAGAGATGCTAATGTAAGGGCTGATTGTGTAGTCCTATGTTGATAGATGCTAATGTAAGGGCTGATTGTGTAGTCCTATGTTGAGAGATGCTAATGTAAGGGCTGATTGTGTAGTCCTATGTTGAAAGATGCTAATGTAACGGCTGATCGAATAGTCATATGTTGAGGGATGCTAATGTAAGGGCTGATTGTGTAGTCCTATGTTGAGGGATGCTAATGTAAGGGCTGATGGAATAGTCCTATGTTGAGGGATGCTAATGTAAGGGCTGATTGTGTAGTCCTATGTTGAAAGATGCTAATGTAAGGGCTGATGGAATAGTCCTATGTTAAGGGATGCTAATGTAAGGGCTGATAGTGTAGTTCTGAAACACTATTAAGTACTGGCGTGTCGAGGAAAAGTTATATGTTGGTGATAATCTAAAGTCTAAACTAAAAGCTATCAAGGAGTAGCTTTATATTGAAAGATTGAAAAGCATAAAAAATGAAAATATTGTTTTTAAAATATATATAATCATACCAATTACATTTTAATGTATCCGATGTTTCAATCTCAACATACTTCAATGATCCCTTATAATCAACAAATTCCATATACAAAAAAAATTAAGTTTTTTTCTTTTTTTTTAAAGGATGGAAAAGTTTTTCATCAGTTTCTTTGTGTCTTTCCTTAAAATAAATAAGTCCCAGCCCGAGAGGTTGTTTAGTGACAGCTTCTATTTCTTTGATTTCTCTGCTCTGATCTGGCCAAGACTTTTCTATTGATTATCCGACAGACCCAACTGAAGTCTGTAGCTCAGAGAAATCACACAAGTGCTGCAACATCAGCCGATTTGGCTCTGGCGTGTGTGTGTGTGTTTGTGTGTGTGTGTGTGAGGGGGTGGGGGGCTGGGGGAAGGACGTAATCTTATGATTCGTCTATTTTGACCAGAAACAACGGACGAAACCCTCGAAGCCCAATGTAAAGTCAGCTTTTAGTTGTGTTGCATAACACATTGTATCTATAGCTTGGAGCAAGATTACGGCCGTGAGGACCACTTGAACTTGTCAGTATTGTATGACAGCCGCTGATGGTTTCTCGATCAATAGTAGCACCATCAACGGTAACAAAGTCAGTAGAAGCAAGGTCAGTGGTAGCATGGTCAGCGGTAGCAACGTCAATCGTAGCCAGGACAATTATAACAATGGCAATGGTAGCAAGGTCCTTGGTAGCAATATTAGTTTTAGCATGGTAAGTGGTAGCAAGGTCAATAGTAGGAAGGTCGGTGGTAGCAGGGTCTATGTTTGAAAGGTCAGGGGTAGCTAGATAAATGGTAGGAAGATAAATGGTTTAAAAGATAATGGAAGCAACGTTAATGGAAGCACGTCGATTAGCATAGATGGATTGTTTAAAGCTCGGTTATTGGTTGCTAGGCTGGGTGTAGCAACGGCGTGGATCAGTCATTGTTGTCATGGAGTAGATTCTGTATTAATGTTTTTTGGCATGAACTCTCTTCTTGGGATTAGCACTGCCAACTACGTCCGTACTGACATTCAAACAATAATGTCTACAAACCTATGGACAATAAAATAACCACGACAATCAACAAAAAGAACTACTTATATTAGATGAGAAAAAAACCTAACAACTACTGGCTCTTACCAAAAATATCTTTATAGTATAGACGCTCCCAAACCATAACACTAACACAATGGAGAAATAAAAAAAGCCTGACAACACATAACACAACTACAATAAAAGCACTGTCAACTGCCAACTGCCAACTGCCAACCCACTCGATCATTATTATTATGGAAAAAAAACCCGATAAAACGAATGTCAACACACAACATTGTTATCATTTAATAATTAATATTTACCCCATATACACTAATGTCATAAAATAATCACTGACAACCCACAACACCACCATCGTGAAAAAACACACCCCACTTGTATATATAGCACTCACCTCCAACTCGCATATATAGCACGCACCCCTAGTCCTATATATAGCACTCACCTCCCAGTAGGATCAACCCGAGTCGTATATATAGCACTCACCTCCTAGTAGGATCACCCCTAGTTGTATAACAGTCAACAAACTCCTGATGAATGATGTGATATCCATGAGTGATCATGTCGAGTCGCTCATCCCATGCGTCAACGTCTGTCCCTCGATGACCAGAATGTACTGCCCAACACAAATTGGAAAAAGTTCACTACACCAATTTTGTTTGTTCAATACACCATTTGTGGCTCATCATTAAAAAACCACTTGTGAAAATTCCCTAAAGCACTGGTAAATCTTTGAGAAGTCACTTGCGAATTAGCACTAAGCAATTTGTGATGCTCATTAAACCATTTTTGAATGTTCAATTTACCCCTTGTTAAAGTTTACTAAACCACTTGTGAACGTTTACTAAACCACTTGAGAACGTTTACTAAGCCACACGTGAAAGTTTAATAACCAATTTTTGAATAACCAGCCGATACCAGTGTGGTCCGGGTATGGCACTCAATGATCTATTGAATGTAAAATTATCGGTTGAATGGGACTCGTGAAAGTTTGCTTGTTTGAATGAACTTTAGTCAAGAATTAATTGATTTCTGATCGAAAATAAATGATACTTTCAATGGTTGAATTATGATAATAGATTAATGCCCTTTGCAGCTGTCACTCTGATCAGTGGAGCGTGCTGGGAAAAAAACAGCTGCCGCTCAGGCGATTCATTCTCTATTGACTATTGTATAAGACTTTTTTTTACATTTCTAATAATTTTCTTAACGAATTTTATCCAAGACGATTTTAAAGGTTGGTCCACACCTCTCAAATGCTCGCGAGCATTTGATCAAACATCACACGAACTCACTATAAAATACGCCAAAATTATAGTGCGTTCGTGTGATGTTTGATCAAATGCTCGCGAGCATTTGAGAGTTGTTGACCAACCTTAAGAGTAAAGAAAGTTAGACTTTGTTTCTTGATTTTTTTTCACGCCAAAGAAAGTATGTGGTAAAGATTGTGTGGTAAGTGTTGGCTGAGTATGTGCTAAAGATTGTGTGGTAAGTGTTGGCTAAGTTGTTAGTTGAGAACAAAATGAAGCCAAGTGTTTCTAATAACATTTTTTTAAAATGGTCCAACGTTTAAAAAAAACAACATTTCTAATGTTCTTGAGTAAAGAACTATGAGAGAATATTTAAATAAAACAATTTCCTAATTTTCATTGCCTTTGAACCATATTTAAAACACTAATTGTTTTATTATTTTCTGAGTTCATTCTGAAATTGTTATCTGTTAAATATCACCAAGAGAGCATGTCTTATTTAATTTACAAAAGTTCGTGTAGATTTACCTATTTCTTTACCAGAGTGTAATCAAAACAAAAGTAGAACTGTTGTCAGTTAAGGGATACAATTCAAACTTCCAAAATGCCCCTAATTCTACACCTAATCCCATTCCAAAATATCTCACATGATGTCCATTGCTGGCGTAAGGGAGTAATATGAAATTTTCTAATTTCTCAATCACTCAACGCCACAACTCATCAGTTTGCTTGGTGGTCGATTATCGATTGCTATTTGCACGGAAATATTTGATATAATGACGGTTTTCAAATCAATAAAACAGCACAGCAACAAAAAAAAATAATAATAATTTTAAAAAAACACAAATAAAACCTTAGAAATTAATGGTCCTCACTTTACTGTGGTGACGATTTATGAAAGTTGCCTCCTGAAATGTGTGACTCGTTTAGTTAACTGAGCGGGAGGTAACCGATGCTGTAAGTTTTAAAAGCGTCTTAACAAAAATGTCTGAGATTTGAATAACAGATTTGTTAACCTCCCATTAAAGATAAACCTGTGCTAATATTTTTGTATTCCGAGTAGTTAAACATCTCATGAGAAGTTTCAATTTGAGTGAATGATATTCCCTTTGAGAAGTTTTATTTGGAGTGCACTTTCTAATGTTTTGGATTCTCTCATATGATTTTGTGTCATCATCGGGATTAGAAGTGTTTATTGTCTGTGCCCTCATGGGGAATAGAAGTGTTTATTGGACTGTGCCCTCATGGGGAATAGAAGTGTTTATTGGACTGTGCCCTCATGGGGAATAGAAGTGTTTATTGGACTGTGTCCTCATGGGGAATAGAAGTGTTTATTGGACTGTGTCCTCGTGGGGAATAGAAGTGTTTATTGGACTGTGTCCTCGTGGGGAATAGAAGTGTTTATTGGACTGTGCCCTCATGGGGAATAGAAGTGTTTATTGGACTGTGCCCTCATGGGGAATAGAAGTGTTTATTGGACTGTGCCCTCATGGGTAATATAAGTGTTTATTGGACTGTGTCCTCGTGGGGAATAGAAGTGTTTATTGGACTGTGCCCTCATGGGGAATATAAGTGTTTATTGGACTGTGTCCTCGTGGGGAATAGAAGTGTTTATTGGACTGTGTCCTCATGGGGAATAGAAGTGTTTATTGGACTGTGTCCTCGTGGGGAATAGAAGTGTTTATTGGACTGTGTCCTCGTGGGGAATAGAAGTGTTTATTGGACTGTGTCCTCGTGGGGAATAGAAGTGTTTATTGGACTGTGTCCTCGTGGAGAATAGAAGTGTTTATTGGACTGTGTTCTCATGGGGAATAGAAGTGTTTATTGGACTGTGTCCTCATGGGGAATAAAAGTGTTTATTGGACTGTGTCCTCGTGGGGAATAGAAGTGTTTATTGGACTGTGTCCTCGTGGGGAATAGAAGAGGTTATTGGACTGTGTGTCCTCATCGAGAATAGACGTGTTTATTGGACTGTGTGTCCTCATCGAGAATAGACGTGTTTATTGGACTGTGTGTCATTCACGTTTATTGAAGTATTTATTGGACTGTGTATTGAAGTGTTTGTAGGACTGTTTTATTCACGTGTATTGAAGTGTTTGTAGGACTGTTTTATTCACGTGTATTGAAGTGTTTGTAGGACTGTTTTATTCACGTGTATTGAAGTGTTTGTAGGACTGTTTTATTCACGTGTATTGAAGTGTTTGTAGGACTGTTTTATTCACGTGTATTGAAGTGTTTATAGGACTGTTTTATTCACGTGTATTGAAGTGTTTATAGGACTGTTTTATTCACGTGTATTGAAGTGTTTATAGGACTGTTTTATTCACGTGTATTGAAGTGTTTATAGGACTGTTTTATTCACGTGTATTGAAGTGTTTGTAGGACTGTTTTATTCACGTGTATTGAAGTGTTTGTATGACTGTTTTATTCACGTGTATTGAAGTGTTTGTAGGACTGTTTTATTCACGTGTATTGAAGTGTTTATAGGACTGTTTTATTCACGTGTATTGAAGTGTTTATAGGACTGTTTTATTCACGTGTATTGAAGTGTCTATTAGTTTGTTTAGTCCACACATGAAAGCCGTTTATTTGAATTTCCTATGCGTGATGTTTTTTCTTTAAGTTTCGATGTCACAGCTTGGGGCCTGTATAAAACATTATAATAAAATGAAATTTTGAAATAAAAGCGTGTGACACACAAATTTTGGACGTTACGGAAAAAAATCAATTTTTAATCTATCGAGGATTGCCCCAAAATGTTTATGGCTATAGCAAGCAACACGTGCGTTCTTTAGAGGTTGATAATGTCATGTTAATCCTTACTCAAAAAAAAACACCACTCATTGAAGAAATGAGGATTAATGTTTAAGGTTTGACGGACGAAAAGGGATTAACGTGAACACTATTCAAAGGTTACTTTTTCGGTGAATCGATTTATAACTAGGTGTTCAATAAGCTCAAATATCTAATTTTTTTAAGAATTAAAAATTAAATGTATAGAAAGGAAATACGCAATATAGAATACAGGGAGCAAATATTATAGTTGTAATGTTCCTCAAATCGTTAAGGTGAACTACATATTGCTAAAAATAACATTAGAGATATGTCATTGAATTGCTTCAGTGTTAACACAAGATAACAAATTTACCAAACTAAAAATATCAGTCTGTTGAGTAATAGTATTACCACTGAAAACTGCTGCTAACCATCCACAATGTTCCACTGTCATATAAATAAAGTATTCTTGAAATTCCTAGGATGAAAGCACGCCACACGAGACCGGGAAAACGTTTGCCCCACAAGTATTTTTTTAAAGGCTCGTAGCTCTTGGTGGGAGCGAAGAAATCTCCCTTCCAGGAGTTCACGAGCTACTCACCTGAGACGGAGCGTACGCAATACATTCGCTCTCTCTCCCGCCTCGGAAAATTCTCGAATCTTTGGTGTCGGCACGAGACACCCATGAGGGGAGGACAACTCCGCGGCGGGTAAACAAGTGTGTTGTGTTTCTTGAACACTTAAGCTCATATGACTGTGTCAACAAGCAGACCTAAAAAGAAACACAGGAGACCAGAGGGAGGGATTTTCGGTGTAGGGCATATATTTTCGGGTGTGTGAGGATATTATGGTGTGTGGGCTCGCTGGCAGATATCATTGATTTGTTATGTAACATATTAACTTGTCACAAGCTATATATATTTCAAATCTTACAGCACTGTCAGCACTGTCTCGCAAAAGTCTGGAATGACAAAACTCTGCCCATTGCATGTCACTGTTCCAGAAAAGCTCTGAATTCGAAATATAAAATAAAGCATCATCGAAAGTAAATACGTTCTTATATTCGTAAAATATAATATCCAAACTCTCTTATATCTTGCCATAAAGTTGTATTGAAATATTGTTAGAGTATGTATTGTGTTATTGCTTTAAGTTCGTATACTAACTTATTGTTGTTAGAATGTGTAGCTATATGGTGTTTAGAAATTGTGTAGTGATAATTTTATTTGAAATTCTATCGTATAAAGAGTGCTTAGAATGAGTTTTGAGATTGCTTACTGTATGGCAAAAATGTTAAATATTCATACCCGGGAATAATTTTCAGGATTAAAATTTCTGTAATACCATAACATAGTATTTCCATGATTTCGGACACGCCATAAAATATACCTGGATGTTGTTTTGTCTGCGTGTGTGTTTATTTTGAAACATATTCTAGACAAATTAAGAAACGAACACAATAAAACCCTCATTTCCCATATCACGAAGCTTAAGAAAATAAATAAAACAATTTGTTACATGGATGTACAGCAACATGATACACTGCCTCTGAAGTAAGGAACAGGCGCAGCAACTCAACACTGCAATAAAGAGAACTTACCTACCCCTTCCTTCAAAACTTTTACTTGGTGGGTACTGTGAGCCTCATTTCTAAGATATTTAATTTTTGTCTGTAACAACTTCTAGAATCTAAAGAATGTTAGATGTTTATACGGTGTAGAGCAGTGTTGTCCAACTAGTGTGCCGTGAGAAAATTTTAGTGTGCCGCGAAAGATTTCAAAAATACCATAAATTGCTAGGCTTTTCGAACCTTCCAGTTTTGAAAAAAAATATCCTTAACCGAAATAGAATTGAATAAAAACGTTTCATGTTTGTATTGTTCTGGTTGTGAGAATCTCTTGAAAGCTACAAAATTTCTCTCCTCCATTGGGAATAAATATCTGTTGTAAGTAAATAAAAACCCTTTCCTGCTGTTCACTTTTTAAAAACTTTTAATTACAGACGGCTATGGATAATTTTTTGAAGAGAAGCCAGAAGGATTCCAGCGAGCATCAAAATGGAGAGAGAGCTGCGAAATCCAAGAAGAATGTTACCAAACGGAAATATCACGAGGAATATCTTGAGTATGGTTTCATACAATGTGCAAATGATCCTTCTCTTCCGTTTTGTCTTAATTGTAACATGGCATTGTCCAACGAGTCCATGAACCCCAGTAAACTGAAGCGGCATCTGAAACTCAAATCATCCAGGATTGAAAGACAAGCCGAAAAGTTATTTTCGCATCCATTCGGTCCAAACTTAGAGCAGCAATAAAAAATAATGAAGAAATGTTCCTCAATTCCTGTCAAAGCTCAGTTAGCAAGCTATAAAATTGCGAATCTTTTGGTCAAACAAAAGAAATCTCATTTGGACGCTGAGACAATCATATTGCCGTCTTTACGAATCGCAGTTGAGACTATGGAGTTGGGACCCGACGCTGTTGAAAAAATAAATAAGATTCCACTGTCTCACCAGACGATGGGACGTCGGATTGCTGACATTTCGACAGATTTGGACAATCAAATTAAAGAGCATTTTGCGGAAGCCGACGACATCCAAAAGCTCTGGGCAATGCAAATCGATGAAAGTACTGACATCAGCGGAAAGGCGCAACTGCTCGCATACGTCAAACGTGAAAGACTGCAGATGATAGACAGAGAAATGAGAGTTTGCTTATCCAGCAATGAGCCGCGTTTTGAGCTCATCTGCTCCAAAGAAAACGCTCAAGTATCTCATTAATTATGAAACATCTTTTGAATAAACACTGATTTCTTGTTTTTTTGTGAGGTGTGCCGCGCAAATTTTTTACCAGTTTAGTGTGCCGTGAACGATTTTCGGTTGGGCAACACTGGTGTAGAGTGTACATGATAAATCTATCCATCACAGATGGTTATTTAGACATTTCTTGTCTGAATTCCTGAATAATTCCTGATTTTAATGCTGCTTATAAAATAAAATGAGAAGCAAGCGTCGATAAATGGAATATTTAAACATTTTAAATGCAGATTAATATAGGATGTTAATATAGGATGCTTTCGTTAGTTGCATGCCATAGAGTTGACAGTCACATGTGATAGAGTGGGTAGTTCAATTAGATAAAGTTGTCAATTGTATTTTATAGAGCTGGGTGTTAATTGTGATGAAGTCGTAGTTGCATGTAGTCATTTGGTCAAGATAAAATGACAGCATTAAGTTTGACCCCTTGACCACTTCTTGCACATGCGGCCAAGAGCAAATGGTTTCAAAACGCTTGGCCACTTTCTGACCAATTAGCTTAAATCTGTGCTTCTTTCGTTACATTCGATTTATTTGTGTACTATTTGTTCGTTGAGGAAGGCTCTTTGCTCTTTGCATTCGCTGTTTTGTTACGTCCTGTCAGGCTAACTAATAACCTGTTTATATGATTTACATTTACTAATTTAAAAGCCTGGTTGCAGTCTCACCCCCATTATTTTATTAGCTTAAATCAACAAGACAACACCAGCTTCCCTTCTATAAAAGGCACAATGTGACACTTTTGGTAATGTTTACGTGCGTGGATTAAGTATAAGCTGAAAGAAAAAAAGTAGGGCTAGTACTGATTTTAAAAAAGTTTTTTCGATTAATCGGGGAAAAATTAAATCGATTAATTTCGATTAATTATATTTAATTTTGTATAACGCATATATAGAGCTCGTTAAGTCACGATTCATTATTTCGCGAAATCGGCTTAAGTCGCTGTAATTCCATGGCTCCATAATTTTGTGACGTAACACAGCAAATTCGTTCTGCTATGCAAAAAATAAGGAAGATAAACCTTTTTGTTTACGTATGCAGTCTAAATAAATATAATAATACGAGGGGAAAGTATGTGTTTAACAAAAAATATAAATTATTAATAAATTGGAAAAAAGAAATATTTTCTTAAATTTTATTCGAATTTTAATCCATCAAATTAATTTTAATCGATTAAAATTGTTAACTATTTATCGATTAATTAATCGTTAATTTCCGTAGCCCTAAAAAGGAAACATTTAACAAAAGTTTATTGGTCCTTTATTCTGAACTAGTAACAAAGCCCGCCCAAGGACGGGAATAAGTATAGGGTGACCTGTGAAGTTCATGGACGCTATGTTTTGGTAGTTGTTATGCTGAAGCGTTTGCAGGACATTGTCGTCGCAGGGCAAGGGATGTGGACAACAACAACAACAACAGCAAAAACAACAAAAACAACAACAGCAACAACAACAACAACAACAAAAACAACAACAGCAACAAAAACAAAACAACAACAACAAATAAAACAACAACAGCAAAACAACAACAACAAAACAACAGCAACAACAACAAAACAAAAACAACAAAACAACAACTACAACAACAACAGCAACAACAACAAAGCAACAACAACAAAACAAAAACAATAACAACAACCACAAAACAACAACAACAAAACAACAACAACAAAAAAACAACAATAACAACAAAAAAACAAACAAACAACACATAAAACTCTTGCCACTACCCCCAGGACCATTAAAAAAAAAGCATTTAACAGAATTGTCATTGGAATAAGCGGCAGGCATCACTTCAAGATGGGAACAACATAATGAATTATGACAAAAAAACTGCACCAAAAATAACTCGTTTTGAACCTCCGCGTAATATGTAAATTTTTCTCCGCTAGTGATTGGCTGTAGGAGTCATATGTGTTTGAGGGACCAATCGCTATAGATTCAGCCAGGTTTACAATAAATCCGTTTTCTTTTAAAAATCCTTGGTGGCCTTAGAAATAGACGTGGTCTTTGGCGAGTGACAACAAAGGACCGAGCAGTGTAAATGAAGGCTCTATGAGCAGTGTAAATGAAGGCTCTATGAGCAGTATAAATGAAGGCTCTATGAACAGTATAAATGAAGGCTCTATGAGCAGTATAAATGAAGGCTCTATGAGCAATATAAATGGAGGCTCTATGAGCAGTGTACATGAAAGCTCTATGAGCAGTGTAAATGAAGGCTCTATGAGCAGAGTACATGAAAGCTCTATGAGCAGTGTAAATGGAGGCTCTATGAGCAGTGTAAATGGAGGCTCTATTAGCAGTATAAATGAAGGCTCTATGCGCAGTATAAATGAAGGCTCTATGAGCAGTATAAATGAAGGCTCTATGAGCAGTATAAATGAAGGCTCTATGAGCAGTATAAATGAAGATTCTATGAGCAGTGTACATGAAAGCTCTATGAGCAATATAAATGAAGGCTCTATGAGCAGTATAAATGAAGACTCTATGTGCAGTATCAATGATGACTCTATGAGCAGTGTAAATGAAGGCTCTATGAGCAGTGTAAATGAAGGCTCTATGAGCAGTGTAAATGGAGGCTCCAATAGCAGTGTACATGAAAGCTCTATGAGCAGTGTAAATGAAGGCTCTATGAGCAGTATAAATGAAGGCTCTATGAGCAGTATAAATGAAGGCTCTATGAGCGGTATAAATGAAGGCTCTATGAGCAGTATAAATGAAGGCTCTATGAACAGTATAAATGAAGGTTCTATGAGCAGTATAAATGGAGGCTCTATGAGCAGTATAAATGAAGGCTCTATGAACAATATAAATGAAGGCTCTATGAGCAGTATAAATTGAGGCTCTATGAGCAGTATAAATGAAGGCTCTATGAGCAGATTAAATGAAGGCTCTATGAGCAGTATAAATGAAGGCTCTATGAGCAGTATAAATGGAGGCTCTATGAGCAGTATAAATGGAGGCTCTATGAACAGTATAGATGAAGGCTCTATGAGCAGTATAAATGGAGGCTCTATGAGCAGTATAAATGAAGGCTCTATGAGCAGTATAAATGAAGGCTCTATGAACAGTATAAATGAAGGCTCTATGAGTAGTATAAATGGAGGCTCTATGAGCAGTATAAATAAAGGCTCTATGAGCAATATAAATGAAGACTCCATGAGCAGTATAAATGAAGGTTCTGTGAGCAGTAATGAATGAAGGCTAAATGAAAAGTATAAATGAAGGCTCAATGAGCAGTATAAATGGAGGCTCTATGAGCAGTATAAATGGAGGCTCTATGAACAGTATAAATGAAGGCTCTATGAACAGTATAAATGGAGGCTCTATGAGCAGTATAAATGAAGGCTCTATTAGAAGTATAAATGAAGGCTCTATGAACAGTATAAATGAAGGCTCTATGAGAAGTATAAATGGAGGCTCTATGAGCAGTATAAATGAAGGCTCTATGAACAGTATAAATGAAGGCTCTATGAGCAGTATAAATGGAGGCTCTATGAGCAGTATAAAGAAGGCTCTATGAGCAGTATAAATGAAGGCTCTATGAGTAGAATAAATGAAGGCTCTATGAGCAGAATAAATGGAGGCTCTGTGAGCAGTATAAATGGAGGCTCTATGAACAGTATAAATGAAGGCTCTATGAGCAGTATAAATGGAGGCTCTATGAGCAGTATAAATGGAGGCTCTATGAGCAGT
The DNA here is from genome assembly GCA_944989445.1 of Ampullaceana balthica. Lineage (NCBI taxonomy): Eukaryota > Metazoa > Mollusca > Gastropoda > Lymnaeidae > Ampullaceana > Ampullaceana balthica. Next base: position 776,547 of record CALYLW010000364.1, read on the forward strand.
ATAAATGAAGGCTCTGTGAACAGTATAAATGAAGGCTCTATGAGCAGTATAAATGAAGGCTCTATGAACAGTATTAATGAAGGCTCTATGAATAGTATAAATGAAGGCTCTATGAGCAGTATTAATGAAGGCTTTATGAGCAGTATAAATGGAGGCTCTATGAGCAGTATAAATGAAGGCTCTATGAGCAGTATAAATGAAGGCTCTATGAACAGTATAAATGAAGGCTCTATAAGCAGTGTAAATGGAGGCTCTATGAACAGTATAATGAAGGCTCTATGAGCAGTATAAATGGAGGCTCTATGAACAGTATAAATGAAGGCTCTATGAGCAGTGTAAATGAAGGCTCTATAAGTAGTATATATGAAAGCTCTATAAGCTGTGTAAATGGAGGATTTATGAGCAGTGTAAATGGAGGCTATATGAGCAGTATAAATGAAGGCTCTATGAGCAGTATAAATGAAGGCTCTATGAGCGGTATAAATGAAGGCTCTATGAGCAGTATAAGTGAAGGCTCTATGAACAGTGTAAATGAAGGCTCTATGAGTAGTATATATGAAAGCTCTATGAGCAGTGTAAATGGAGGCTTTATGAGCAGTGTAAATGGAGGCTCTATGAGCAGTATAAATGAAGGCTCTGTGAGCAGTATAAATGAAGGGTCTATGAGTGGTATAAATGAAGGCTCTATGAGCAGAATAAATGAAGGCTCTATGAACATTATAAATGAAGGCTCTATGAGCAATATAAATGGAGGCTCTATGAGCAGTATAAATGAAGGCTCTATGAGCGGTATAAATGAAGGCTCTATGAGCATAATAAATGAAGGCTCTATGAACAGTGTAAATGAAGGCTCTATGAGTAGTATATATGAAAGCTCTATGAGCAGTGTAAATGAGGCTTTATGAGCAGTGTAAATGGAGGCTCTATGAGCAGTATAAATGAAGGCTCTATGAGCAGTATAAATGAAGGCTCTAGGAGCAGTATAAATGAAGGCTCTATGAGCAGTATAAAGTAAGGCTCTACGAACAGTATAAATGAAGGCTCTATGAGCAGTATAAATGAAGGCTCTATGAACATTATAAATGAAGGCTCTATGAGCAGTATAAATGAAGGCTCTATGAGCAGTATAAATGAAGGCTCTTTGAGCAGTATAAATAGAGGCTCTATGGGCGGTATAAATGGAGGCTCTATGAGCAGTATAAATGAAGACTCTTTGAGCAGTGTAAATGGAGGCTCCAATAGCAGTGTATATGAAAGCTCTATGAGCAGTATAAATGAAGGCTCTATGAACAGTATAAATGGAGGCTCTATGAGAAGTATAAATAAAGGCTCTATGAGCAGTATAAATAAAGGCTCTATGAGCATTATAAATGAAGACTCCATGAGCAGTATAAATGAAGACTCTATGAGCAGTGTAAATGAAGGCTCTATGAGCGGTATAAATAAAGGCTCTATGAGAAGTATAAATGAAGGCTCTATGAACAGTATAAATGAAGGATCTATGAGCAGTATAAATGAAGGATCTATGAGCAGTATAAATGAAGGCTCTATGAACAGTATAAATGAAGGCTATATGCGCAGTATAAATGAAGGCTCTATGAGCAGTATAAATAAAGGCTCTATGAGCAGTATAAATGAAGACTCCATGAGCAGTATAAATGAAGACTCTGTGAGCAGTGTAAATGGAGGCTCCAATAGCAGTGTACATGAAAGCTCTATGAGCAGTATAAATGAAGGCTCTATGAGCAGTGTAAATGGAGGCTCTTTGAGCAGTATAAATGAAGACTCTATGAGCAGTGTAAATGGAGGCTCCAATAGCAGTGTACATGAAGGCTCTATGAGCATTATAAATGAAGGCTATATGAGCAGTATAAATGAAGGCTCTTTGAGCAGTGTACATGAAAGCTCTATGAGCAGTGTAAATGAAGGCTCTATGAGCAGTATAAATGAAGGCTCTCTGAGCAGTGTACATGAAAGCTCTATGAGCAGTGTAAATGAAGGCTCTATGAGCAGTGTACATGAAAGCTCTATGAGCAGTATAAATGAAGGCTCTATGAGCAGTGTAAATGGAGGCTCTATGAGCAGTATAAATGAAGACTCTATGAGCAGTGTAAATGGAGGCTCCAATAGCAGTGTACATTAAAGCTCTATGAGCAGTGTAAATGAAGTCTCTATACTATAAAGAATATATAATAGCTGGGCCAGGCGTGGGCCCTATGACGGTAGAACTACTCGCTACACCCAGAGGACGCCTCTGTTTTTATTTAGCAAATATTTAGTTTTTAAATGACGCTTACGTTATGTAATGAAATAAGTAAATTTATAATATAAAAAACAGGGTATTAGTAGGCCTGACAAGACGTAACACAACAGCGAACGTTTCGGCAAAGAGCCTTCATCAACGGACAAATAGTACACACATGAAACGAATAACACGAAATAATAATTAAAAACCACTTAGCTGCGGTGAAATCCAAGCAGTCCAGTAGGGATAAAGTAAGGAGAGAAAAGTAAGAGCTTATATAGGAAAGGATAGGGTGGGTGTGGCCAATCAATCAGCTTGTCAGTGCGAACACAACGTTGATCCCGTGTGGTGTAATAGTCCCATACTCAAGGATTAGTCTATTCTCCAGACTGACCCGGCCGGGTGTGTTTGTACATGAAACCAAGGCGGTGACAGACATGTCATCGACGCCTATGTGGTCACGTCCATTGAAGTGTCGGGAGACAGGACATTGTCTTGTTTAATGGCACGTACATGCTCAGCGATGCGGCACGAGAGTAACCTCCCCGTCTCACCAATGTACTTCAAAGGACAGCGCTTACACACAATGGTGTAGACCACATTGCGGCTGGTACAAAGATAGCGATTCCTAATCTTGAATACCCCCTTAGGGAAGACAATCTGGTCAGTCTGGGTAACAAAGGGACCTGTCTTGCAGCGATTACGACCACATGGCTTGGTGCCCAGGTGGGAGGACGGAATAAGCAGACGGCTTCGAACCAATAGGTCTCGCAGATTTTTGTCCCTCCTGAATCCAATGAGGGGTGGGGTGGAAAATATGTTGTTTGTCTCAGGGTCCGCAAGGAGGATCGTGCGGTTTTTCAAAAATATTTCCTTGGCTCTGATGTTGTGGGGATGGTATGTGAGCACCAATTTGCTCCTTTCATTACTATCACTGGAGCGTGATACAAAGGCGTCGGCACGAGTGAAGTTTTCAACTCCCTGAAGTGCAGATTGAAGTATAGCTTCAGGGTAAGACCTTTGTCTAAAAACCTCCACCATTTCCAACGCCTTTTCCAAAAAGTCCTCATTAGATTGACACAGACTACGGAGGCGAAGAAGTTGTGAAAAGGGAATAGAATCCTTACAGGATTTGGGATGAGACGAGGGATAGAGTAGGTTAGAGTGGCTGTCCGTAGGTTTGAAGTAGGCCGAAGTGAGGAGGCAGTTTTTCTGGAGAGTTATAGTAATGTCCAGGGAATTAACCGATAGTTCGGAAATCGTGTGAGTGAACTTAATGGAGGGGTGGAAAGAATCAACAAAGTTGATGAACGTGTCAAGTTCACTCCTTTCCATATGAGTTACCCCAATGCCGTCATCAATATATCTCTTATAGAATTCGGGGAGGCGACCAGTGTATTCTTTTTCCACTCTGTGATCAAAATGGCCCATGAACAAGCAAGCATAGCTTAGTCCCATTTTAGTCCCCATGGCGACCCCACTGATTTGGTCAAAGAACTGGCCATTGAACTCAAACGAGTTGAGGGTTAGGACTAATTCCGCCAACCGTAGTAAGGCGTGTGTATGTATATTGGGGTGAGGTTGTCTGTCCAAAAAGTATTGCACAGCCAGAAGGCCATCGTTGTGGGGAATGGATGTATAGAGGGAACATACATCAAGGAGGAACAGAAAGTGCTTTTCGTCTTGATTGATGCTCAGAGAGTCGAATGTCCGTAAGGCATGGTTGGTGTCCTTAATGTACGTAGGAAGGGATGCCACTATCGGTTGGAAGACACCATCCAAGAATTGAGAAATGTGTTCTGTTGGACAAGAACATGCAGAGACGATAGGTCTACCAGGTTACCATCGTTGTGAATTTTAGGAAGGAGATAAAAAGATGGCTTACCCAGGTCACTGTCAAAAATGTGCATCCTGGACGCTGATTGAGGTAGAGCGCATTCTGTTATCAACTCATCGATGGTCTTTTTAACCACCGTGTTGTTTTTAATGATGGGATCAGTGGTTCTCTGTTGGTAGAACTGGGTGTCCTCCAGTTGTCTCTGAGCTTCTTTAATATACAACTCCTTAACCCATACAACGACGGCTCCGCCTTTGTCGGCCGGTTTGATGACAATGTCTTTACGGCTGCGCAATAGAGATAAGGCTTTCGACTCAACTTTAGAAAGGTTGGATTGACGGAATCGAGGTAACAAAAGGTTTTTAATTTCATTCTCTGTGCTTTTGATGTATAAGTCCAGAGCCTTGGATTGACCAGGCGGTGGTGTCCAAGTAGATTTCCTTTGTTTTTGGAAAAGCCTGATTGCAGTCTCACCCCCATTACTTTTTTGTAATGAAATAAGTAGATCACTAACATATATTCTAATGAACAAGCTATTTTTCGGATAAAACTAGCTGGAATATCCCCCCCCCCAACATACAAATCAGTTATTGTTTTAATTTCTTTTGAAGATACCAGATGATATGTATACAGAATCCCTTTGAATATTAGCAGTCAGTGGAGAATATGGTTCCGCTAATAAAAGAGAAGCTTTTTGTCTCCTTCATCATCTTAAAAACTCCACAGCATTGAATGGAAATGCCACAAACTTACGAAAAACAATTACCGCACTCGTAGACACTGCCCCCACCCTTACCACGCATGTAAACAGTATATCCTGGCATCGTTAGAAAGGCAAGGAAGAAATAGACAAACGACATTTTCAGAAATTGTGTTTCCTTTTAATTCACCAAAATTTTACATTCCACCACCTGCATTTATATTTCCATAAGCATGTACTTAAATTTAAACTCGAATTCCGTGTAAAAAAAAGTCTTCAATGCTTTTCCTTGTGTCTTGAATATTTGTTCCCCAGTAAGTAACTCGTGGATTTCCCTCCAGCATGGAGTTTGGGAAAACGATAAGATGCCGCATTTTTATGTTTGTCTTATTACGAGCCATTAAGCCTTCCGTCTCTCGACTGGCAGGTAGACGACGGCCAGGGTAGTAAATGTGTTGGTCGATGTTAGGGGAGACACACGGCTGTGATGCTGGGCCGGAAACTGTCGGGGTGGAAATAGGGCTGCAAATGTTAGATGGGAATATGCTGGAGCAGAGACAGGGCCGTAAATGTTAGATGGGAAGATGATCGAGCAGCAAAAAGGGGTGATAAGTGTATAATGGGAAGATTTCAGGGCAGACAGTTCGAGTCCGTAATTGTGATATGAGAAAGATTCAAGGCTGAGATGTAGCCGTAAATGTGAAGTAGGGGATAAGAGAGAAGAAATAGACTGGAAAAAAAAACTTTCGGCGGAAAGAAATTGTGACGTAAAATATAGTGGTAAGATAGTAATATTTAGATGATAATATTTTAAGCAGAAATAGGGTATTATATGTAAGATTGGGCTAATTTAGGGCAAACAAAAATGTCGGGTCAGAAATTAAGCTTGAAATGTTTAGTATAGAAAAAAAGTAATCAAAGTTTTGTCTAAAAATATGGAAAACATATTTTATGGGCAATTTTGTTATTTATTTATTTTTTTGCTTTATTTATTAAATTTGATAAATGTATTATTTAGTTTAATTAAATATTTATTAAATATAAACTATTTATTTTAAAAAGGTGAACCAAGAAACTGTGGACGCTGTAACAATACATGGGGGCTGCTGGAAAAAATGGCACATTGGTTATGGTTACACTAGGAAGATCCTTGTAGGTAGACTATGTCCTTGGAAGTAACTCAGTCATCCACTATGATCGACTGATGCTCCATAACAGGAAGGCAACAAGAGAGAAAAATGGCAGAGAAGATAAGAGAAAGTGAGACAAAGAATACACGGAGATAGAGAGAGGAGTAAGAATAGAGAAACAGAGAGGGGGAAGAGTTGGAGGGAAAGTGATATAGTAAGAGGGACAAAAAACGAGACAGAGAGAGAGAGAGAGATTCCTATTTGCCAACAGTGGGCGACTCTTTGTTGACATGTACACAATTTTCCGTGCTGTTATTCCCACTACAAGGCGTATTGTTTGCACATATACAAATCGGTTTTTTTTCACATCTAAATTGTTTGTAGTTTCACATTAAAATATTAAGTAGATTGAGTCACTTCTAAAAACTATCTAGTTTCCACATCTACATGTTATGTAATTTCAGATCTAGATTGTATGACGTTTAAAATTAAATGGTATGAAGTTTCAAGTATAAATTTAATCTCCATTGCACATTTCAATTGTATGTTAGTTACATAATTTTATTTAATTTAGTTTCAAATATAAATGAGATGTTATTTCACCTAAAACTAAATTAGGAGAAGACAATAACTCACCGTTTCATATCCATGATCACATAATTTCCTTGTTACAGCGACTAATGGAACTGAGGAATAAATGTCTTGAATGATTTCTTTTGAAGTTTCACTTTCAAATTTAGGTCCAAATATAGATTGATATTTTAAATCAAAAGTTGACTTAGACGTCAAAGTACCTGACTGATAAAGTAAATCTTCATGTTTTCAATTATTTGTATTTCTAATCAATTAATTTAACGCCATAGCCATTTAAATCGATACCCTTTTACTAAAAAAAATATTAACAAAAACCTATTCATTCCAAAAACTTCCTGCCAGTTACCCAAAACTTATCATTTAATTTTTAAATATTAAAGTGATATTTTGTTATATGGATGACACAATAATTTTATAAGGGTTTAAGTAAGGACATGGCACATAAAAGGAAGGAAAACACCGAGTTTTAACAGTATCAAACGGAAATCGTTTCTTTGCCATTCCAATACTCTCTAACTAAATTCTACGCACGCCCGTGTGTAATGACTTCCAACGGTAATTGGTTGAATTAAGGAGATACTTCAAGGACTGCTGCCCTTAGATGATGCCTACCAGACTGATGATAGAGCAGGGTCAATCCAGATAACTCTGCTACTTGAAGGCACTTGGTGTTTGTGTTAGTAATGTTAACGGCACCTTGTTTCTGCAATTAGCTTAGTAGAAAGATGCAAGTAAGTGCAGCTAGGGCTAAGGAAAACTTCAATAAGCAGAGTTAATTTGAGAATTGCGGCACGGTCGTGGTTTAATCTGGGCTATATCTCCTGGCGATGTCAAGGTAGCACGATTGTGGTACAATCTGGGCTATATCTCCTGGTGATGTCAAGGTAGCACGATCGTGGTACAATCTGGGCTACATCTCCGGGCGATGTCAAGGTAGCACGATCGTGGTACAATATGGGCTACATCTCCTGGCAATGTCAAGGTAGCACGATCGTGGTACAATCTGGGCTACATTTCCTGGCGATGTCAAGGTAGCATGATTGTGGTACAATATGGGGTACATCTCCTGGCAATGTCAAGGTAGCACGATTGTGGTACAATCTGGGCTACATCTCCTGGCGATGTCAAGTCCAGTAAGGCCTCCACCTTTAAAGTCGAGTTAGGAATTTCGTTTGGTCCTGGAATACCTCGCCGTTTAATGCCATATTATAATTGGTTTTTGGTCCTTGAATGCTTTAGCTTTGTCTTATAAAGTTAGGACTGTCTATTGGTCCTGGTCCTATGCTCTCCTGGTAATGTCAACGGGGAATTGTATTTAGTCCTTGAATACTTTAATTTTGTGTTGTTAACATAATAGAGGTAGTAAGTCAAGAGTCACATCCACTTATGAAAACAGTTCCAAACTTTTTGTAAAGAGGGCCATGACGTGACAGTAGGTGGGGTCGGATTAAGACAGGGGCGTCCAAACTTTTTGTTTGAAGAAACTGCTGAAACTGGTTGTGAAACAGTTCTTTAGAGCGAATAGAGTGTATAGCTTTTATCACTGGCTTTCTTACCAAGTACTTCTTTTGCTGCTTCAATTATTGTGGTATTGAAGGTGTCAGTGACTAGGTCTATGTCCATGTCCGTTTCTGACTCATATAGTGTGGTGAGTGGAGCAAATTTTCCTCCAATGGTCGCCCTGAAAACTTCTGCCATTTCTGGGTCTTTCAGTTTGTCCAGGTCAAAGCGTAATCGTGGATTGCCTTGTTTTACTATCTTTTCAGGTGCAGATGGAAGGTCATCAGCACCAGATTATGGTCACTGCCGAAATATGCTCCAGGGAAACTTCTAGTTCTAGCTGTTTTAATACACGATTTGAATCGTTTTCTGACCAGTATGTAATCTATCTGGTTACTATGTTCCCCGTCGGGGCTGTGCCAAGTCCATCTTCTGGATTTTTTATGTTGGCCAATTGTGTTAGCTAGCAGGAGGTTGTTATATCTTGCAAATTCCAGGAGACGAAGTCCTCTATCATTGGTCAGATCATTGCAAGAGCATCCGCAAGTATCTGCCCAGTTGGTCCATACATCTACTCCAATCTTCGCGTTTCAGTCTCCTTGGACGACGATAATGTCTTTCCTTGGTGTTTGATCCACGATGTCCTGTACTTGGTCATAGAATGCCTCTACTTCACTGTCCTCGTGTCTGGTTGTAGGAGCATATATCTGTATAATTGTGATTTTGAAGGTAGTGGCTTTCAGCCGAATGGTGATAATGCGGCTGGAGACAGGGCGACATCGAATGACCGAGTTTGTTGTATCTTTATGGATGAGGAATCCAACTCCATGTTCATGTCTGTCCTCCCTGCCGCTGAAGTAGATCTTGTGTCCTTCCTCCTTCATGCGTCAATTCTTTCACTTTTCCTGTAGCATGTAGGGTTCTTACATTCCATGTGCCAATAATTACGTCGTCTCGTCTTTTGAGGTTGAAAATTGGAGTTGTTTGTGGTGCACCAGTAATACACTTTTCGTCCCCACCCTGGTGTGCAGTGGTAGACGCAGCCCTTGTTAACCCGGGCGACGGCCGAGCCGGTATGTGTTGGGTTAGTATTACAGTCATTTGGTGTGTCTAGGGCAGGAAATGCTTGGCGGCGCCCATCCCTCTCCAAGCTTGATCACAGCCGGTTTCCTCCTTATCGGTGGCCCGCCTTGATCACGGACACGTAGCCGTTGAGTTTGCAGTTGATCTCGTCAGCCCTGGCCGGTGCTTCAACTTGGAAGTCATGCGCCCAGTGGTGCCGTGTCAGCACCACCCCCTCACGTGGTTTAGCCGGTCAGCTGAGACCGTTGCCCGGGGTGTGGCGCTGGGAGCCACACGTGAGAGTTTCGAGAGATGGGCGAGGACCAGTGAGCTTGACCACCCGAGGGTGCAGCCGTCAAAGCGTCAAAGGTACTACCTCTGCCTAGAGCCCTCTACAACCCCAATTAAAAGACCATGGGTCTCCTCTAATATTCTGGGACTATGCGATAAAAGAAGAAAACTTAAGAGCGTAAATAATACTGCAGAAAAAGCACCCAGATACAGAGAAATCAATACAAAGATCAGGAAAGATATGGTGAAAGCAAAAAAGGAATGATAGAACAACAATGCTCTGACATCGATGAAAATCTACTAAGGAACAATTCAAGGAAGGCTTACAAAATTGTTAAAGACTTGACATCCGCCAAACAAGGTCGTATCTCAACCATACAAGATAAATCCGCAAAATGTATCACAGAAGAATAAGAAATTATCAGAAGATGGACCGAATACTGTTCTGAGCTGTACAATGAAGACTCCAAAGGCGATGCGTCAGTGCTCAACTGCCCAAAGTCAACAAACACAGACATGCATTCTATTCTCCGCGACGAGGTGGAGCTGGCTGTACAAAAACTGAAGAAGGGGAAATCAGCTGGAGCGGACAACATTCCGGGCGAACTGATTCAAGCAGGAGGTGACCCCGTAATAAACATCCTAACTAACATGTGCAACAAGATCTGGCAGACAGGGCAATGGCCAACCCCCTGGACGCAATCGCTGGTTATCACGCTCCCAAAAAGGGTAATCTACAGATGTGTCAGAACTACCGTACAATCAGCCTGATTAGTCAACCCAGCAAAGTCATGCTTATGATCATATTGAACAGACTGAAGCCACAAGCAGAGCAAATCATTTTAGAAGAGCAGGTGGGCTTCAGAACAGGAAGAAGCACAACGGAGCAAATCTTTAACCTGCGAGTTCTCTGTAAAAACATCTCCAACACCAGAGTGACCTCTTTCATGTCTTTATAGACTTTAAAAAAGCATTCGACAGAGTGTGGCATGCGGCACTGTGGGCAACGATGCACAAATTCAACATAAATGCAAACATCATTGAAGTGATCACAAACCTTTACAACAGAGCAACCAGCGCAGTACTCTTCAACAGCAAGCTGGGAGATAGGTTCAAGACCACTGTTGGTGTCAGACAAGGATGTTTACTTTCCCCCATCCTCTCCAACCTCTTCCTTGAAAGGATCATGACAGATGTGCTAGAAGACCATGTCGGAACAGTCAGCATCGGAGGCAGAAGTATAACCAACCTACGCTTCGCCGATGACATTGAAGGCCTAGCTGGTAGCGAGGACGAACTAAAAGAATTCCTCGCAAAGCTAGAGAAAGCAGCAAAGGCGTACGGCATGGAAATCAACGCAGAAAAGACCAAGGTCATGGCTAATAGTAAATTCACAAGCGAGATTCGGATAAACGGGCAAAAACTCGAAGAAGTCTCCACCTTCAAGTATCTAGGGGCCATAATATCTGACGAAGGCTCAAAGCCAGAAATTCTTGCCAGAGTAGCCCAAACAATGGCAGCATTGAGCAAATTAAAGCAAATCTGGCAAAGTAAGAAGCTCTCCCTGAGATCAAAGATCCGGCTAATGCGCTCTCTAGCGATGTCAGTCTTTTTGTATGGTTGTGAGGCTTGGACGCTCAATGCAGACCTCCAAAGGAGAATAAATGCGCTAGAGATGAGATGTTTCAGAAAGATATTGAACATCTCCTACACAGCGCACATCACAAATGAAGCGGTCCGCAACAAAATAAGTACTGTCATTGGCCCCTACGAGGACCTACTCAAATAAATTTAGAAGAGGAAATTACGATGGTACGGACACGTGACAAGAACCGGAGGTCTCACAAAAACCATATTACAAGGCACAGTCCAGGGAGGAAGGAAAAGAGGCAGACAAAAGAAAAGATGGGAGGACAATATCAAAGAGTGGACCGGCCTGTCATTCAGCGACTCTCAAAGGGCAGCACAGGACCGTCACAAATGGCGTGTGTTAGTGTGAAGTTCACGATGGTGCCCCAACGACCCAACAACGGGTTAAGGGATAGTTCAAGTTCAAGTTCACTGGCTTTATGACATGATCTTATCTATGATGTTTGGCACAAAGACCTTGTTGGTGAATGATACAGTGAATTTAAAAAGCTTTCCCGCTCTTTTCGCTGACTTAGTTACAGACAAGTGTTGCTAGTCCACTGTGCTCACCAATCATGGCTAGAGCACCATTAGAAATAATTCCAGATATTTCATTCCATGGTAGTTTAATTTCATTGACAGCAAAACAAATGGAAGCAAATAAATCTTTTCCCTAGTTTGTTCTTTAAGACTCTGAAGCTCAAGTAATTCTTCACTCACACACATGTCATCCACTCCTCTCTCCACTTTTCTTTGTAGCGACGTGATTCGTCATCAACTTTCCTTTTTTAAAATCCTTTATATTAACTCGTGGTGTCTGATTGCTTGCTTGTCGCCAAAACTTGGGATCGATTTTAACCCACTTCCTCGTAAGCTAGCGAGCTGAAATTTTGCAAGCAGTTTTGTGCCGATGATAAAAACGATGTTTAAAAATCCGTAAAAAACAAATTTTTACTATAAATCCTTTATGTACGAGACACAACTAAAAGAATGTTCCATTAATGCGCAGCGCAAGACCATCCAAAAATACAAAATTGCAGTTGTGTCGTAAAACATGTTTAATATAATGCGCACCGATCAGGAATATGTTTATAAAAAGTGTCGTCAAATAAATACGCACCTTATTGCGCGACAGAAAGGTTGTTAAATATAATACGCACCGCGACACTCTATCTCAAAAAATAACATGATACTTAGAGATAAATAAAATAATCTAAAAATTTAATAATTTAATTACAGTACATGCGATCAATCTGAAATTTTGATACATTGTTTTTATCATCGGCACGAAACTGCCTGCAACATTTCAGCTCGCTAGCTTACGAGAAAGTGGGTTAAAAATCGATCCAAAGTTTTGGCGACAAGCAAGCAAGCAAGGGCTCAACCAGACACCACGAGTTAATATAAAGGATTTTTTTTAAAAGCGCATAATTTAGGATTTTCATAATACCGTCATTTAAAAAAATCAGCGATTCAATTAATTACTTAAGATGAGGCAGCAGGGATTTAAATTTTATCGCGGACCTCATTTTGCCCGAGGGTTGGCTCTTGGACACCACTGCTTTATGATGTTAAGTACAAGGTGAATCATGGACATGGAATACCGTACCTTCCAATACCAAGTGAGTAGGGCAGTTAGTCCTTTGTTACCTCCCTTTGTGAAGTCAAGTTCGTTCTCATACTTTAACATAACTGTTTCTATCTATCTACCTATTAAACCAAATACATGTACTATTGCGCGGCCCCTATGGATTGATTATTAATATTACTTAGCATAAATCAGTCTTGTATGAGTTATCTTTTGATTATGTCCAGCGTTTATAATTCGATTAACGCGCCAAGTGCCATAGTTCCTATCCAAGTGTACACTAGACATAGTAATAAATAGAAAAGAATATAGAAACAACTATATTCATAGATAATTTAAAATTAGTTATTCATATAGAATTTTTTTCATTACACAATGTGTCTGTGTATTTCCTATTGAAAGTCCTCAACTACGTATTATATACAAAGTTTAGTGTTTTTAATTTCAATTGCAGATAATGATGGATTATAACCTTATTATAAATATCATTAACTACCTAAATTCTAGGGAATGAATATGTCGTCATTAGAACTGTATTACCTATTATTTCATCAATTAGAGCTATTGCTATACGAGGTATGTTTAAGTATTGAAAGTGCTCCCTTCCGTCCATGGGCGTAGGCAAGGGGGGCAAGGGGAGGGGGATTGTCCCCCCCCCCTACATTTTAGAAAAATGTCATAAAAATGTCATAAAGTTGTTACAATAGGACTGAACTAAATTTCCTGAAAGTTTATTACATTGAAGACAGTTTACATATATCAAACATAAAAACGAATTATATCTGCAAGTATAACTGATTACATTACTGATTGTTCTAAATATTCCAGTTGTTTAACAATTTCTGTCACATTTTAAGCAAAATTCCGCAAGCTTTTATATTTATATGTCCATCTAGTTTCACATAGCAAAGGACCATTTGGAATTAGCTTTCTTTGCTGATTACTTTCTCTGAAAAACACTATAATTAACTTAATTGTTCCTATTGTGTTTCGTACAGCATTCACATTATTTAAATCGTTTACGACAAGATTTAGTTTATATGAACTGCAATGTACAAATGCTGCTATGGGGGTATTTTTTCGAATTATTGCTTGGACTCCTCCTTCTTCACCTGCCACTGTAGAACATCCGTCGTATCCTTGACCAACAAGCTTTGTTATATCTAATTCAAATTCTAATTAATTTGTAATGATGGTGTTGACTAAACCTTCAGCTGGTCTATCGACAATTGGAATATATCACAGGAATTCTTCAGTGACCATCATTTTCCCATTTTGTACCTTGACAAATGTAACACCAAGTGACATCTGCTCAATGCCTAAAATGTCATTTGTCTCGTCAGCAAGTATAGAAAATGCAACTCCTTCTTCTTCTTCTACATATTCTTTTGGCCTGAGACTTAGTCTCTTAAAGCCTTTGCTAATACCTGGGCAACCTGCTTCATCTGCTGAGCAGTGCAATACAACACTGTCTCCACGTGGGACTCTTTTGCCTCCCTAACCACCCGGCTATGTCTAGCGGGGGACATGAAGTTAACAAATGTAGTACTGTTTCAAAGGCTAGGCTGCAATGACGGCAGTTCGAGTCCCTGTTATGGTCTAGCCTGTTAAGATATGCGTTAGTTGGACAGTGTTCTGTTCGCATTTGAGTCACTAAACTCTGGTGTTTGCGACTCAAACTCCACCATTGGTCTGATCGACTTGGCCTGGGCATGTTAGCGAATACTCCCCTGGCAGTCGTATTGTTAGCCCACTCCTGGTCCCACTGGTTCCTGAAGTCGTCCATTAGCCAAGTCTTTGCCCCGAGATAAGTGACTGGGGCGTCTGGTTGGGGCGGGCCGCCCCGGTTTTTTCCAGGAAGTCTGCTTTCTCAGAAAATGCAACTGAATTATTTGCTTCACGAACAATGTCTTCACGCAAGAGAGACTCACACATTTCGATTATAGTGTTTTGCGTAGTTGCCGAGATATAGTTAGCACTACAAGAACCAATTGACAAATGATTACCAAGAACTTCATCTAGAGATTCAACACGAACTCTAACAGGTCATAAACATTTCCAGAATTTGATTCTTTTCCACGAAGTGATAAATGATGCATGCCGCAAAAGGGATTGTAGAAATGATGGGACCCAGTTTGTTGCGATTTTCTTGAATTTGTCTTCTAACTGATGAGTCCAACTGCTCATCTATAGAAACTGCTTTGGCTTCCAATAATGCAACAAAATGGCATGTATCTTCATGAGAGCCTTTGTGCCATGTGCTTGGCAGGTGGCTACGTGCATCATCGTTGAAATCTTTATATTTTGTACATGGTTTGATGACAAATGCCCACTGAACTTCTCCAATTACTTTTTGCGGAAACAACAGGCAATATTTACAAAAGACACCTTTTAACATTTGCAAGTATACAAGCCACGGTGAATAGTCTGATAACCATGCGTATTTAAAAAATAAAAGCTGTGTTTCCCCCACTGTCAGCTCTAAAATCATACTTTTACCAGGGGTCCAACAATCATGAATCAGCTGCAATTTCAACTCATTTGAAAGGTCGTGTGTCCAGACATACCTTCCAATATCAAATTTAGAAAATGAATAAGTGTCAGCGATAATCAAATTAGTAACAGTTGCTTCAGTTGTGTCTGGTGGTTGAACTGGTACTGTTGTCCTCAATTCCAATGATAAGTCAGATGCTGCAGACGCCCCAAAATCTTCTAATAATGGGATTTTGGAATCCCGCGATTGCTCTACTTTTCGTGTTATTTATTTATTTATTTTTTTTGAGCCTGTAAAAAAAATTTCTGATATCCATCTTTGGTAATCCTGCAGTTTCTACACGTATATTATTTCACAGCAAAATTCAATTTCCTCGTGAGAACTTAAGTTTTTTATTTATTAAATGCATATGTTGGATTTTAGCTATTACAGCGCTAATTTGTAAGTCTTATAAATTTCTAAGGCTTTTTTCCGCTCTTTTGTTATACTTCACTGCAATTTAATCGAAAATTGAACCTGTATGGCATTGTCGGTTAAATTAAAAAACGTGTTTTTGCCCCTCCCCTCTCTGGAAAAATTCCTATCGACGCCCATGCTTCCGTCCTGCGTATGTCTCTCCTCAGGAAGCGAAGTGGACACCACGGAAGTATGTTGTCAGTAGCCTTTCCAGCGGTACTTGTGGGTGGGTTAACCGGCGACGTGTCATGAGTAGACATACCAGCGGCGTGTCGTGGGTGCACATACCAGCGGCGTGTCGTGTGTGGACAAACCAGAGGCGTGGCGTGGGTGGACATACCAGCGGCGTGTCGTGGGAGAACATACCAGCGGCGTGTCTTGGGAGGACATACCAGCGGCGTGTCTTGGTAGGACATACCAGCGGCGTGTCGTGGATGCTGAACATCACTGCTTGTTACAAGTTAGTGGCTTAGTTTTACGGACGCGTTGCGTACTTGTTGGAATCATGGGAATGTTGCCCGGGGAGGCTTAAACAACAGAGCAGCTAAGATTTGATTACTTCTGACACCTTGGCAATACGACTAGCCGGGCGCATGATCAATGATGTAAGAGATAGAAAGGCGCAAAGTTTCACAATGCTCATGAAATAGGTGACTTTTCCTTATATCTAACAAAACGAACCAAGCTTAAGCCATAAAACGGTTCCTAGCTTTGAACATGTAATTGAAGGGAGCATAGGTTTGAACTTAATCATCCAATTTAGAGAGTATTATTATATCCACATCTACAGAGCCGTTCTTTAGACTTGGACTGGGTTAACCAGTGTTAAATAGAGACGTGTCATTCAGGAGCCTATATACATACTATTTAAATATATATTTATTTCAATAATTAAATATACCACGACGAAGTGCGACTATGACATTGTATTGCTGAAGTTTTTTAACGAACTATGCACAAAAAGTAAAGCACATATTATGACTATCATAGAGCAAAACTCTCCCCCAAGGTACAGCAACAAACACAGCATTCAGGGAATCGGTGAAAAGAACAAATGTAGGAAAAGAAGATACACATCCCGATATATATATCGAGGGGACGCGGTGGTCGAGTGGCAGCGCGCTCGACTGGCATACCGATGGTCACAGGTTCGAATCCATGTCAAGGCAAGGATTTGTTCCCGGGGCCTAGGGTGTCCCTGAGTCACCCAGCTCCGAATGGGTACCTAACACTAGTTAGGCGGCTGGGTAATGCGTGGAACCCACAAAGCCGAGGCATGTGAACGCTGCATCACTTGCCAACAGATCATCTCTCATGGTCTGTGGACACAATTATCTTCTGCATAGAAGGAGCGTCTGTATTGATAAGATAAGATATATATATATATATATATTATATATATAGTAATGTGTCATTGAAATATTTTGAAATATATATCTATACACCATAGTGTCATTGACGATATTAAGGAAACTTCTTTAGCAAGCTTAAATTAAGATGGTACGGATTAAAAGAGAGCACACAAAAAATGGTCATCGCTGAATGGGAGTATTACTTATTCTTACAAAATTAATCAGACATTGACATAATTTAAACAATAAACCTCTAGGTCGGAGTTTTAAAGTTATCTTACGTGTGGTTTAGTTACTTAATGTTTTGTTGTATTATGAATGTTAATGGTTTTTTTGGTAGTTGTTTTAGAGTTTTTGGTATAATTCATCTATTGTATAGATGATGATGCTCTATTAGTAAGAACGTTGACTCCGTCTTAGGGCCAAAGATAAAACTATTTTATAAAAGGAGAATTCACAAGTTACTCGCTGGCTTTACTGGCTCCCATTTGACATACAGATATCAACATCTTGCGTGGGTAAGGAAGGCATTAAGTATGATGTCACGGGTACACGAGCATGGCGCCAGGATGAGTGCAGCTCGCATCGCGAGAGGCGGGAGTGAGGGCCGAAACATGATCGTAGTGACGTACTGACGAAGTGAGGAACTAAAACAGTTAACAAGAGGAACTTCTGGGGACTATCCTGCATAGGCGGATGGAAGAGTCTGACAGCAACAGATTATTTTTTTGTCTGGAATGCATGCACTCAACACACGCGCTAGACAGCAATGTAAGAAAGTTCAGTTTTTACAGCATTAAAACAGATTACAAGTCATAATTTATGACATAACAGCCCAAGGAATTGCATTTTTTATACTTTTTTTTTCAATAATAACTGGTGAATGACAATAGATGCTCGTTGTCTAAACTTATCTTGGTGAAAATCTGATCATGATTTTTGTAAGTGAACCAGAGCTTAACTACCCTGTGTGGATGGCACACTATAAACATTTATTGAATGGAGGAATTGATTAGAGCAGAGGTCGTCGATGATAAATATGTCCTCGTGAATGGCCGGCTGCAATTTTAAAATAGTGGATTGGATGTGGCTCCCCAGAAAAAGACATCAGATTGAAAAAGATTAAAAAGTGAGCAGACGACAGTTTCAAATATGGAGGAGGCTCGTTGGCGGCTAGACGTCCGTACAGTGGAAATAAAGCAAACAGAGCCGTCCGAAAAAACGCTGTTGATCTGTAAACTGTAAAAGAAATATCAGGCCCCCTCACCCAATCTAATCATGTGAGCATGGACGTCAAGAGGTTAGCGTGACATCCACAAAGAGAATGATACAACATTGAGCCACGTATATGGTAAAATAGTTTGGTTTTAACGTATTTATGGTGATTGTTCTACAATAAACAAATGATTAAACTTGGAATTTTTTAATTTAGCGAACATAAATGTAATTGGATTTTTATACTTCAAATTTTAAAACAATATTTGTAAAAACCATGTGAGTAACTGCTTTTAAAAGACATTTTGCTTTCCCGAAATGAGTCGAGTTTAAAATGTAATACATTTAAAAATATTGATTTTACTTTAAATAGTTCAGTAATTTAAAATGATGTACAATGATTGCAGCTCACGGATTATATATACTTACACTGGATTGTACTCATTTTATAGTTTTATTCTAAGGCAATATTATCTTTCTTTTTTTAAAATGTGATATTGTCACTAAACAAAAGAATCGAGGTTTGAAAATAAAGGCATATCTCTTCTAAAATCCAAATCATCCAAGAACAATGACTATGTTGTACAATATTGCGATGAACGACATCGTGCTCACAAAGCCACTTGTTCTCCCTATTCATCAACTTAATACTACGAGTTGATTGACATATTCCGATGCTGTGATAAGCATATTAATTTACTTTTTTTTATTGTTTACACTTACCTCAGAATTATGCCTTGCTGGTGGTATTTTGCCTACAGTCGGCTGAGTCTGTTAACACAATCAAATTTTGATCCAATTTTGATCGAATTGTGATAGTGTTAACCGACCTTTAGTGAAAAAGGAAAAAACTGGTTTATACTCAAAGATGTTATGTGCACTGTTCCAGGTTCTTTGGACTATGGCCATGTCGTTTCATTATTGGTCAGTTCCTGTGTTCCCTAACTAGTTCAAGGTTCCTTGACTAATGTCCAATGTGCCTACTGAAACATCTACGACATTAGAGACTCCAAAGATTCTATGGGAAACATGTGGCACGTGCAGGGTCCATTTCGGTTGATCTAATTATAGCTCACATGCGTAGTCTACATTAAGCTTGTTAGGCTCTCACGTGTCTAGGTAAACATAGTCCCGACTGCCGTCACCTTGGAATACATTCCAGGCTCTCCATAAGCAGAGTGCTACTGAACATGGCTGATATGTAGCAGCTTACCTATGTGTATCTGAACGGTAGCATTTGTGGGTTCAGGGGGATTAAGTTGGACTGTGGGTTGTCGTGTAGCAAGGTGGGATGCACTGTGGGTTGTCGTGTGGCAAGGTGGGACGCACTATGGGTTATCTTGTGTCAAGGTGGGGCGCACTGTGGGTTGTCGTGTGGCAAGGTGGGACGCACTGTGGGTTGTCGTGTGGCAAGGTGGGACGCACTGAGGGTTGTCGTGTGGCAAGGTGGGACGCACTGTGGGTTGTCGTGTGGCAAGGTGGGACGCACTGTGGGTTGCCGTGTGACATGGTGGGATGCACTGTGGGTTGTCGTGTGGCAAGGTAGGATGCACTGTGGGTTGTCGTGTGGCAAGGTGGGATGCACTGTGGGTTGTCGTGTTGCAATGTGGGACTCACTATGGATTGTCGTGTGACATGTTGGGATGCACTGTGGGTTGTCGTGTGGCAAGGTGGGACGCACTGTGGGTTGTCGTGTGACATGGTGGGGCGCACTGTAGGTTGTCGTGTGACATGGTGGGGTGCCCTGGGGTTTGTCGTGTGACAAGGTGGGACGCACAGGGTGTTGTCGTGTGGCAAGGTGGGACGCACTGTGGATTGTCGTGTGGCAAGGTGGGACGCACTATGGATTGTCGTGTGACATGTTGGGATGCACTGTGGGTTGTCGTGTGGCAAGGTGGGACGCACTGTGGGTTATCGTGTGTCAAGGTGGGACGCACTGTGGGTTGTAGTGTATCAAGGTGGGACGCACTGTGGGTTGTCGTGTGGCAAGGTGGGACGCACTGTGGGTTTTCGTGTGACAAGGTGGGGCGCACTGTGGGTTGTCGTGTGACATGGTGGGGCGCCCTGGGGTTTGTCGTGTGGCAAGGTGGGACGCACAGGTGGTTTGTGAATGTGACATTTGTGATACTGTGGTTTGTCGTGTTGCGAATTGTGAATAAGGGGCCGTCCATAAATGACGTCACGCTATTTTGGCCGATTTTTCACCCCCTCCCCCCTCGTCATGCATCGTCACAAAAAGTTAGACCCCCCCCTTCCAAAAATACGTCACAAAGCCTTACCCCCCCCCCTCCAAAAAAAACCCAAACAAGAAAAAACCTAAAACCCACCTTAATTTCTATTTCAAAATAAGTGTTTCAAATCACTTTTTTGTCATTTAAGTATTTATTTAGTGTAGGTCTGCATTGTAATATCGTAACACACGTTAAGTATATTCACGTCAAAGGCATTTGATCTAAAATTACCACATTGATATCAAATCTCATGTTTTCTAAACATTATTTGGTATGCGCTGGAAGAGGAATATGGCGAGTACTGTACGCACCAAACATTTGTACAGGAAAGTAAGGTGTCATCTTGTGCATCGCAAAATACAGTAATTCCTGCAAAAGATTGAAGACTGAAAACTACTATGACATTAATAAAATATCCAATATTGTCTTAACTTTTAACTCTGAAGCTCACGAGTTTTTTTGTTTTGTTTTTCTAAAAAAATTTTTACGATTTCAAGTACGTCTCACAAAATTTGTAAATATAATGCCACCAATGGACGAGGCGTGTTTAAATTGTTGCATTCTCTTGGGGAGTTTATAAACTAATGAAAAATACTTGGCTACCGCTATCAGGTGGTTTAACCGAGGGGTCGGTGAACAGCTGTATACTATCTCATTCGGTGTAAAAAGGGAACTCTTGGGGATAATGCTGAATCATTGTGGGCATATAAATTCGCTAGAATCCGCTCTTTTCGGGTTAATAATAATATTAACATAAACTTTTATAATTTTAATTTTTAGGTATACGATTGAACCGGTCCGTTTTTTAAAAACATTTAACCGGCCTTCAAAAAACGAACTTTGTTAACATCCTTAGATTATACTTTATTTTAATGCATACAAATTAAACATTGACTTTTAATCATCACGGTTAACTTGTTTGTTTAAAAATAAATATTTAAAAATATCTTTATGTAATAATCCCTCAATTGACTGTCGGGCATCCCGTAAGAAAGAGGTCGGCGAACAAATGTAAATTACCCCATCTGGGGTAAATGGGAATTCTTAGGGGTAATGCAGACTCATTTGGGACATATAACATCCACTAAATATAATAAAATACGCGTACGCTTCGAACATATGCCTACTATTGAACCGGTTCCTTCCAGAAAATGCATTTTTTAAATTTGACAACAATGTAGATTTCTTACCTGCGTACTATACGAAGACACCTAAATCCACCCTACTTTTATTTATATTGACACGAGTGACAATAATCTTAACCCACATGACTTGAGTGCATCAAGTATCCTTTCTGTGATATTTAAAATTAATGCCGTTAAAACTGAGCTAAGAAGAAAAGTTTTTTTGTGCTTTTGGTTGCCAGGTGGCTGTCTCAAAAATACCGGACACTAGTGTCGAATTTTGTCGAAGGCACAATATTTAAATGTAAAATTTCCGGTATTGCTTCCATTTTCCACTGGACAAAAAACGATAATACCGGACAGTCCGGTACAAAACCGGACATCTGGCAACCCTATACAGTGCTACTCTCGAATTGCGATGTCAAGAATTGATGCATTCAATAAAGTTAATGAATACTATTATATCTAGAATGGCCAGGGGCGTTAGACCAAAAAACAATCGAACAATTATATCAAACTTAAAACGTTTATAATTGTATCAAATAGATCCCCCCCCCCAAAAAAATAATTTTTTAAATATTTTTTTAAAAAATAAATATATAAAATTAAAAAAATTAATGGATATTCCGCGTCGTTTTGACTTAAAATATCGACACATAATCATATTCATATATTTTGTAGACACTTATCATGCTTGTAAAACTCACCAGTTGCATTTTAGCGGCTAACGACGCTCCACCAAATCCCCGCCCGAGTCATGTGGGCAGGACCTCGAGTTTGGGGGTGGGGGGGGGGTGGGTAACGCACACACAAACTTGTATATTTTGGGGTAAGGGGCAAAAATTCGCGGACTCCTGCCTTAAGAGAACCAAACGGAGCTGCGGTTACATCACAAATGCTTTGATGTCAACATCAAACGACAGAGGGTAACAATTTTATACGTTCTCTTGTGGATTCTCAAACTTAAAGGATTATAATTATATTTAATTTTCATTTCTTGATAACTTACGCCAACTGGCGTCTGATGCCCTATGGACCGGCACTTTCAGAACCACTGGTGGTTTTTTAAAAAGATATTTAAAAAATATTTAAAAAGTAAAAAAGGCATTAAATAAATTGTAAGCGACCAAATCTTACAGTGGAAGTTTAATTTAAAGTTACCCTTTTGATGTGACGTCACATTTCTTCAACCCCCCTCCCTCCCCTCGTCACGCATCGTCACAAAAGTGTGACCCACCCCCCTTTTTGGTGTGTGACGTCATTTATGGACGGCCCGTAAGGGTCTCCAGATGTGACTAAGTGTGACTGTGAGGTTTTTATCCGGACTGAACGTGACTGATGCTTTCCTTGTGTGCTTGAGTTATAGATAAGTACATAGTACTCAGCTGATATTTTAATATTTTATATAGTTTCCAATTGACTATAATGTAATGTAATATCTCTCTTTATATTTATGTGTCTAAAGATTTTGCATTTGAAATGAAAAAAAAACAGAAATAAGAGAAAAAAAATATTCATAACAGACTCTTCCACGTCATTTATTATGAAAATATTAGAACCTCTTTGGATAGTTCCTTACTTTGTTATCTGTTGCCGGTGGATTCACAGCGATAGTTCTGTGGATCGACTTCCGCTCCTGGCTTTTGTTTATGTATTGCACCAGATATATTTATATCTGTAAGTAATTCGCGTACAGAGCAATGAAAGACAAGTGTTGTTGCACTTACCAAGATCAACCAATATAACATACCCTACAGATCAAATGATACACCATACCAATATACCAAACTATACACCATTGCAATAAACCGGAAAAAGTTTCAAAGAGAATTTGGTTAAAATAATTTTTGAAGGTGACAGATTACAACTAAGTTTATACTTTACTGATTAGTTTTAGTTTTAGCCTGTCTAGGATTTCTATCAAATCTGCGCTGTGAGGCATTGTTTTGATTTCTTGAGTGTTTCCAACGTCAAGATCCCATCTGTAGGATTCCTAATGACAAGTGTTGTTGCACTTGTTTTCCCTCACAGGGAACAGACAGGAGAGAATTGAAAACATTCCTACATTAGATTGATGTAAGGTGAAGGCTGAAATAGGAACTTATTATTTTGCAAATCCCCACAGCATTGTTGGAGATCAACTCGGTCTCTACGGGACATGGTTTGGCAATGAAGGCGTGAAGAGTTTTTGCACACAATTAGTTATTATTTTCTACACTTGGACTGACGCTTAATCACTCCATATACATCAAGGTTTATTTCTCGCAATAAACAGTTGATTTTCTCTAGATGTTTTGAGCAATTCTCAATATCAGCATGGACGTATATACATGTATATATACTAGGTTGTGCTGCGGAGTCGTGGCGCCTACGGCGCCCACCTTTTTCATAAGCCCAACTAACTTGTCCTTGTTTGATAAATACGAAATATTAAACTTTCTGAAATGTTCACAAAGTATTTTATAATAGGGGTGGTAGGGCGCCTAAGGCGCCCACTTTGTTTTTTGTCAAAAGCCCAAGTAACTTATCCTTGTTTGATAAATACGAAATATTAAACGTCCTGGAATGTACACAAAGTATTTAATAATTAACCATCATCAAATCATCTTTTAAAATCTTTTATATTAACTCGTGTCTATTTGAACAATTGATTGCTTCCTTGATTGTCGGTTGCCAAAACTTTGGATCGATTTTTTACCCACTTTCTCGTAAGCTAGCGAGCTAAAATTTAGCAGGCAGTTTCGTGGCGATGATAAAAACTATGTATCAAAATTTCAGATCGATCGCATGTACTATAATTAAATTATTGAATTTTTAGATTATTTTATTTATACCTATGTATCATGTCATTTTTTGAGATAGAGAGTCGCGGTGCTTATTATATTGAACAACCTTTCTGTCGCGCAATAAGGTGCGTATTTTATTGACAACACTTTTTATAAACATACTAGCGTACACCCGTCAAAAATGACGGAAGTTTTCAGCTGAAATATATTTATTTTATTAAAAAATGCACTTTTTTTAGGGCGCCTACGGCGCCGACCTTTTCCAAAAGCCCAACTAATTTGTCCTTGTTTGATAAATACAAAATATTAAACTTTCTGAAATGTACACAAAGTATTTTATAATAGGGGTTGCAGGGCGACTACGGCGCTTATTTGATTTTTTTGATTTTATAATTAACCATCATCTATTTCTCTTTTTACAATGTTCCCTTTTCCAAAATTAAAATATGAGCGAAAACAATGACGTCATATAATATTTTTTACAGCGCATATTTAATTTGCACACCTTTTGATGCTTTGGCGCAGTAATTTGGTTTTCCTTGCTTTCTAAAATTAGTAGCGTCAGGACTGACTGACGGACACTACTTGCGTGACAATTGCAAATTATATTGTTTATAATTAATTCTTTTAGTTACGTCTAGTACATAAAGGATTTATAGTGAAAAACTTGTTTTTTTACGGGTTTTTTAAATTACATCTTTCCATTTTCCAAAATAAAAATATGAGCTAAAACAATGACGTCATATATTATTTTTTTACAGCGCGTCTTTAATTTGCAGTTAATTTTCACACCTTTTGATGCACACTTTGTATTAAATATAAGATCATTTAATGACATCATATTATATTTTTTACATTGCTAATCACCACACGATTTTTTAAACTGCTATAGACTGTTGTACATCGTTCCTCAGCTGTACATCGTTCCTCAGCGTTCCACAGTGAGTGACTTGGGCTTTTATATTATACTAGTGGAAAAGCCTGCTTATGCTCACACACACGCATAGCTCGTGCGTTGTTTCGGTAATTGACGTTCTGTGCTAAAACAATGACGTCATATACTTTTTTTTTACTGCGAAAATTTATCTAGTATTAAAATAATGGGAAATAAAAAATTAAATGCTTAAAAATTATCTTCTATAATATCACTGACACATCAGTTAGTACATTTTTATTCATTCAATTGAAGATCCTAAAACTCGTGAAGATATTAAAGTGTTGTTTTTTGTTTTGTTTTGATAATTGACAGTTTATAAATATAGATAGATATATATATATAACTTAAAATTATAAACTATATACATTAGCGAGCTTTGGCGGCTGAAAAATCTGAAATAAGTTAATGATAGCCTAATGATTATCTACGGCATTCTTAATTGACAAAATTATTGCCAAGTTACTGATCCAATCTTGAATCATTTTTGATCACACATAAGTTTTAGTTTCGAAAAGAGTCTTTATCCCGAAGCCATAGTGACAGGAATACAAAAGTTACAAGTATTCGAAGTGCAATGTGTGTGTTAGGAAAGTCACTGAAAGAAACTGCACAATCTAAACAAGATAGCTGTAGGTGACTGCAGGAGTTATGGAACTCAATGATTGCAACTCTTAAGAAACCAGGAAACCAGCAAGATCCTAATTTTCGCAGGCTCTTAGCTTTTTCTCCAGATTCATACTGCAATTTAGTAGATCTTTTTTTTCTAATTGATGAAATTTATTTGTTTTAAAATCGAAACGAGGCATGATGCTTTCGCAGTTGTTCAAAGCGACTGTCCATCGACATAACAGTTTAAAAACTGTGCGAAATTTTTCTTGTGCATCTACAAATCCTTCATCTTCTCCTTCATTTGCATTTTTTTCTTTTTCGCATTCTCTACTCTTTGAAAAATTATATGGTTTCAAATTGTAAGTCCGTGGCAATTTCTTTTGCAATTGCTATTGCTGTTTCAAAACCGTCATTTATGTAAGCCTTAAACCATTTGCAAGTATGTTCTATGCTGTCAACTGCAGTTGCTAGATCGACTGAAACTGAAATATTTTATAATTCGTTGCTGCTGTAATTAAATTGGATCAAAATGACGTATTAAAAAGCAATGAAAACAATCAAATAGAAGTTATTAAGTTTTTTTGCTCAATGACTCTTCTTTACTTCGAGCTTTTGGATCACAACTTTGCTCTTCAACTTCGAAAAGTGCATCATAAATGTCGGCTACTTGATATCGCACTGCTTTTAAACTTTCCCACACGGTTTTCCCATCTTGTTTCACAAATATTTCGAACATACTTGGAAAGGATAGCCTATCGCTTTGTTGAAGCAGAAAATAAAACAATAAAATAATTTTGTTGAATTTTATCCAAAAAAAATCATTGCATCATGACAAGTTTTTGCCATATCACATAGCAGCAATTTATAACTGTGACAGGTACAGGGGGTAAACAATGCCCAAGGATTTTTATAGTAAAAGACACGCTTGTACGCCTGACTTATTCCCCTTCATGTTCGCACCGTTGTCGTATCCTTGACCGCGGATTTCAGAAACATCTAAGCAAATTTTGTCAGTTCCAATAGTAAGATATCAAGCAGGTGTTGTATAGTACATGTACTTTCTTTTACTTTTAGAAAACGTATAAAGTGTTCATTAATTACTTCAAAATAAATATCCCCCCTCCTGTGCTTACATAGCGAATTGTCAGTGACATCTGTTCTTGATCACTTTGGTCTGGTGTGCAATCAAGTATTATTGAAAAATAATTACTGATTTTACTCTTCCTACATTAATTTTCCTTACCTTATTTCCCGTCAACGAAATGAGCACGTTTTGAATTCGCCTTCACAAGTAGTGATCATGAATTTTATTTGTTTGTAAACTTCGAATATACTCCTACAAAACCGAATCAAATTTTGCCAGCGATTCAACGAGACCCTAAAAGTGTCCATTGTGTGCCTGATGTAGTTTATCCACTTAATGTCGAAAAGCCATGTTGTGCTCAGCAAGAAATTGAACAATGGCCATGAGACGTTGAAATACATTATGCCAACGAGCCTTTTCAATGTTTATTAATTTTTTACTTTGCTTGTCCATTGTGCATCGTGCTGTAAGCCTGTGTTCCATGGCAGCTCAAAGCATTTCAAAGTAGATAATAAAGTCCCTTTGATTTTTCATGATCATACAGACGCACACTGGCATTTTTCCAGGCACAAATCTCGTCATATCTCAAAGCAGACAAACTGTTGCCTAAAAGTTTGCAACGGAAACAAAACATTTTGTTCTTAGGTGCTAAATATATAAGACCTTTCGGTTGACGTGAGGGTGTCCTTAAATCGAAATTGTCTTTAAATAGCAAGTTAAAGCCTAAAATGGCGTTTTTTTAAATTAAAATCTTCGCCTGAATCCATCAATGCTTAATAAATGCTTAGAAAAAAATACTTTTTGCAATTGGATTTAGGATGAAAATAATTGATAATATTCTATTATATTAACACTTTATTTCTCTAATCGTTTAATCGTGTTAAATTTTTCTTGATATCGTGTATTAAATTTTTTTATATGTATTGCGAAATAGTAGTAAAATTGAAAAAAGTAGTAAAAAATGTTTCTTCAAAGCGCGGGGCCCCGATAAGCGCGGGGCCAAGGCGGTTGCCTCGTTCGCCTTGCCCTAAGGCCGGCCCTGCCGGCAATAATAGAACGATGGGACAATGTGTGGACAGGGCCGGCAATAATAGGACTGTACAATACTATGTAGTTTTCAAGCGAACTGATACAATTTAATGTCTTTTCGAGTATCGTCAAAATTTGAAAATAAATTTGTTATTAATTTTCTAAATCATTTCCAGAAAAGCACCGCGGATATTGGCAAGTATAAGATCAACAACACGCTGCCCGAAGTTCACTCACTATCAAAGCGCCCACACTCACCCTTTCCCTCCATGTTTGGGCCAACCTTTGACAGAGATTTCAATTTAATGCTGGAGGACATTTGAAGTGCTCCGCAAGCTCTTGACACATTTTCAACAGAGAAAATGGTCAAAAGGCAACCATCTCTTTATCGTCTCTTCCACGAAGACATTCCAAATTGTTCGCTCACTTTAACGTGGTAGGGTATATAATGGTAAATCAATCTTGTTATACGAAGAAGTTAGTCTGTTTTTGATGGCCTTTCATATTGGTTCAATTTTGAATGATTGCTAAAGAAGTATAATTTGTGTAAATTGTCCACAGAATCTCTTACTTTGGTTGAAAGTAAATATATTAAATTTAAGTGATAAAACATTTTATTCTAATATTTATCTATTTTAATTTTATTGACGTTTCTGAGAGTATGCATCTGTTCTGCTTCAAAAGTAAATATCTTTTAGAATTTAAATTATTTTGTTGTTTATAACCCGTTTGTGGACAAACAGAAAGGAACTAATTTATTCCTACATGATAGGTCCAATAAAATTATTTCACCAGAGGTGTATATCTAAATCACACTATAATCGTAGTTCAACTAATTTAATCTGGCTATTACTATCTAGCATATTTTAAAGGCGTAGCGAAGGGGGGGGGCAGGGGTTACATATGTCCCCCGGCGCCGATGTACATGGGCACGACAATAAAGCTTACGATACTGCATTTTAATAATTAAAGTGAACAAGGTTTATAAAAGTGGTGTGTCACCAGTATCATATATTTTCCCCGTTGACAAATAGCCTGATACAATGTAATTTCAGTAATTAAATCCACAAGTGTGAAAAAACCAATGGACACCCTTATAGCCAGGAGCGAGTGAGAGATGGATTATTTATGACATTCAATACAATTTCAACGGTTTCTTTAGTTTTGCTTGCAATAACTCCGTTTAAAACATTGATATTCTTTTCGAAAAAATAATTTTTAAACCAATTGGTTTCATATAAATTGTTGACATTTATGTTAAAGTTGCAAGCTGTTAAATTCCCAGGTGAAAATTCCCGTACATATATAACAACAGGTAAATTAAGATTGAAGTGTTAGCACGTCATCAAAAGCATTCATTGGAGGTTTGAGGGAAAAGGGGTGATGGGTTGAAACATGAAAGTGTTGAGGAGGGTCCATGGACTAGGTCAGTGGTTATGACCAGTAGATAATAGCACGCGATACGTTTCATAACAAGTGATTTTATTTGAAGTTTTAAAGATAAGGCAATGTTGCGTTTGCTAGATCTTCATAAAACGTTTATTTAGAAGAGATTACAGTAGGTCTCAGTAGAAGTTAAATTAAGAAAAACTAATTTTCAATCTCAAAATTTTACCAATAAAATTTATCCTTAAGAGTGAAGTATCTTACCGCTATCAAACAACTTATCCTATTCAGGGAATTATCATACTGTTATTGGGGGGGGGGCGGATATCCGGCGGACCAGATTTCGGGATTTCCGCCACTATCCGGATTTGCGAAATACTTATGGCAGATCCGGATAGTATCCAGATATCAAGTGTGATTTGATTTGCGAACTTAAAAAATAGAAAATTTGCTTGGCTCAAATGTTACATCTCATTCAGTCTTATGATTTTCAAATTCTAGTCTATTTTGAATGTTACAATTATGCAAAATAAGTTAAGTAACAATTTAAGTTTACATTAAATTATTAATGTATAACAAAATTAAAAAATTAACAAGCGTTGATCATGAAATCATTTAAATCCATGCAACATATAGTAAAACAATCAATTTCAATAGGAGAAAAAAATATTACGTTAAAAAGTTACAAGTATAGATATCAATTTACTACATAAGATAACAAACTAAGTTAACTAACAGCAAATTAAACTTAAATTGTCTGAATAAAAGAACAGTTTTATTATGGCTGTAGGTCATGACTTCTTGTACACTACACTACACACTCAGTACATCACTGTACGCTCTACACACTACACAGTTCGTTGAACTTCGTTCAAGTTCGTTCATTCAATTCATTGTAAATGTTCCACGTTTACGCTGAGAGTGTCAAAGACTGTCATTGTAGATAGAAGATACTCTCCATATGTTGGATAATTAAATATTTTAATAAATAGTATTAAATACTAAATAGAAAGTAGTAAAGTACACCCCCTATTAGCTCTTACACTTAAATGTGGAGGTATCCGGATCCGGCAAATAGTAAAAAACCATAACCGGCCACCCTTTATTGTTATCAAACAATTTATCCTATCAAGTGAACTATCTTTTTTTATACAACCCATTTATGTTGTAAGTAAATTATCTTATTGTTATCACCCAATTTGTCCTATAGCGTTATCTGAATCAGTCCATCGTTTTGTGTGGTCTACTAACATGGACGTTTCTCTCTAAAGTCATCTATCGTTTTGTCAGAGCATCAATCAGATATCACGTGATGTGTGAAGTCGTTACGTCATCAATCAAGGTAAACCATTCACACGCCCACGCCACCTATACACCTCCAACCACATCATCAGTTTTCCGGAGCTCTTTCAATTCACGAGTAATCACGAGAATTATGGGTTCACTGGCCCGTGGGGCTGATTTATCTTCTCTTGAACGTAGGATGATACTATGTTAGTTATAATACATTGTCGGCTGCAATAAATAGAATAAAGATAGTATAAGAAACACTGAATCGAAAAATAGCTTTTTAAAAAGTGGTATCCGATGAGAGGAACAATGTTACAACTACAATTTTAATATTCGTTTAATTACGCACCAAAAATATTTTTAAAAGGTTTCTCAAAAGAAATAGGCTCTGACACAGTAAAATGTAGACAAATTTTTTTTTAATGAGTGACTATAGATATAATTTTTTTTTAGCTGTTTGATTTGTTTGCATTTTTTGAAAAATCTTTCCCTTGTTCGTGCCGGGTGTTTTGTTTTGTTTATGATCTACCCGAGGTTGTTGTTTTTAAAAAAGTTTGGCGATTATTTAAAGGACGGTTTATGCAGTTGAAATTACTTTTTTTTTAATTTACAGAATATTTTAAAAGAATTTCCATTAAAGCCAAGTCCAAAGGCAATAAAAAATAACTTGTTTAAATGTTCCTTAGATTCATTACGCCTTGAAGTAATCAATTTTGTGTAGACCAACATCAACTCATCTCCTTCCATTCTGAGCTCATCCACGACTACTACACAAGTATCTCATCGTTCTGCGCTTGCCGAAAAACATTTAATAATTTTCCTGTCATTTTTTTAAAAGAGTAAATTTCTCTTTCGTGAAAAGTCTTTTTGAAAGTTTATTTATTTATTTATTTATTCATTTTAATTTTGATTTTACGAAACCCTGAAAAAAAAAGTTCCGCCAGAGGTGGCCCTACAACCCCCCTCTCTCGCTTCTCGTGTGCCACTACACCTATGAAATGTCCAAAGTCGATAAGTTTATCTCAAAGTAAATACTTTCTGTGACTAAGGTCGTACAAGGTCGTTGTTGAATGTTCCACCGATTCTCCGTGTGTTTCCATTAGTGTCATGGCGTATGGATGAGGTCGGACTGTGAAAATAATGAACTGTGGGATTTCCCCCAAGAACCTTGAGATCTCGCTTCTCTCCCAGAGCTCGAGCAGTGATGACGGAAGTGCTCACAAACCCTGACAACGAGTGCTTACAACCCTGACACCGGGTGCTTAACTAGTGGCATCCACATCGAAAGTTCATGTGTTTCTGTACAGTGGTTTTAATACAGCTCCCAACGGTTGTGTTTTTAGAGTTTCCCCAATGCTGAGCTGCGACAAAAACAAAGGGGAAAGAATCAGCTCCGCTTGTCGCAACTTACCTCTCAAATAGGAGGAGGCGTTGGCGAAAATCATGTGTTAATTGTTAATATGAACATGCTAAGTGTTAACAAAGAGACAACACAGAACAAACCAGACAAATGAGACAACACAGAACAAACCAGACAAATGAGACAACACACAACAAACCAGACACATGAGACAACACAGAACAAACCAGACAAATGTTTGCAAGATACAATACAAGATACAATACAAGATACAATACAAGATACAATACAAGATACAATACAAGATACAATACAAGATACAATACAAGATACAATACAAGATACAATAAAAGATACAATACAAGATACAATACAAGATACAATACAAGATACAATACAAGATACAATACAAGATACAATACAAGATACAATACAAGATACAATACAAGATACAATACAAGATACAATACAAGATACAGGGCATGACAAAAATGAAAGCTACTTAGCAGTATACAAGACAAGACACACATTTACGTGACAATGTATAATAAGTCAAGACACATTTCTGTTGAAAAACTGAATGATATCTTATTCATTTCCCGTGCATACAGAATATTTACTATTGATGATGAACATTTTACCCTGAGTTCTAGAATATTTACTATTGATGATGAACATTTTACCCTGAGGTCTAGAATAGTTCCTTAGATTTCTATCCATGTGACTAACTTATGACAGTTAAAAAAAAACTTAGACATCAAAATGCAAAAATTAACTTTGATTATTTCTTCCATCAGATTCGGAATAGCCGTATATTTCTTCCTTCTATTTCTTATGTTTAAGCTTCGTAATTATTTTTATTTTTCAAATCTTCTATGTTTACATCTGATAAACATGTGAAAATGAACGGGCTGCCTTGTGCATAATGCTTCAATAAAACTTACCATTTTTATACTTTGAACTATTTAAATTGTTCAATACATGTAGCATGAAGACTGTACATCATCTACGATGGACAGGACATACAATAAGAAACTGAATCATTTCCGAGCTGATACAATTCTCTGCTGCCCTTTGACTGAACGGTGTGAACAGAGTGAATGCCAGGTTTCTGGATAGGATCTTGATTGCAAACACATCTCAGAATAAATAAAGGTAAAACAATGATTTTTAAAATCACGTTTTTAGTCAAATTAAATCAAAGTACTTGAACTTATCAGTGTCAACTTATTTTCTTCTTTTTAGTCCACTTATAAAAACGTGGTTTTTAAAAAATATTTTTTTACCTCTATTTATTTTACCAAACAACTCATCAGCGCCCGCCAAACGTTTAATAACAAAGCGATGAGGTCACGGGTTGAACTCGCCACTTACAGTGAAACTACGGCAGGCCGGTACATAGGCTTATATAAAGATAAACTAAGAAATGCATTAATTTAATTACGGTACATTCGATCGTTCTGAAATTTTGATACAATGTATTGTCATCCAAGATCTATCTGTGGTAAAATTTTGAGCTCTCTAGGACCATCAGAAGTAGTTAATTTTACGTTGGCAAATTTGAAAAATTGCGGACAGACAGACACGAAAGCAAGTATATAATAAATATAGATAAACTAAAAAGTTTAATAATTTAATAACTATATATTTGATCGATCTGAAATTTTGCTACATTGCATTTTCATCCAAGATCTATCTGTGGTAAAAATTTGAGATCTCTAGGACCATCAGAAATGGTTTAATTTTACGTTGGCAGATTTGAAAAATTGTGGACAAACAAACGACCAACAAACAAACAATGCCACAGGAACGAAAGCGAGTTAATAAAAACGTGGTTAGTAATAAAAAAGAAACCATGAAACAAGCCCATAGTTTAGGTTCCGAAGGCTACAATGATATGGATGAAAGGAAATTCTAGGAAACTCCTGCGGCTGTTGGTTCTCATCTGCATCATCCACACGATATGATGTTCTATAAATGTTTTAGTTGTAGAGATGTTAGGAAGGAAGTCATTTTTAGATTATTGACATCTAAGGCTTCGTGATATCCTCCTGCGAGACCGCACATGGTCGCATTGTGGCAAGCTGAAGCTGAAATTTCTGTGTTGACGAGATCTCTGCTTGCTTAATCTTTCACTGTGACTGACTGGTTTGAGAGCCGCTGCAAGGAGCCAGTGCTGACAGGATGTTGAAAAGTGACGTCTTACTCGGGGGAATCCCTTCGATGGATCCGCCTTGTGTCAGCATGTAAACAAATCCGCTCTCGATATCTCGGCTAAGTATTCTGGCATCGGGAGGGCATTTATTGACATTGACTTAGCAGAGGAACATTCAAGAGTTTGTTAGTTTTAAACGTTTTTATCTAAGGGGATTTGGTTCACGAATGTGTGCTGTTTCTAAATGTATAGAGGGGGATGCGAGTGTCAAATGAGTTGAAGTCAATTGCTCAATTTTTTAATTTTTTTAATAGGGTTTGTGTTTGCTCTGATGAAATATTTAAAACATATTCTTTCAACAGATTGTGTCACAAAGGTTAATCGCTATTTTCTATAAGAAATTAAAGCTAATATACAAAAATTTAAATCACCACTGCGCAAGTTAGGAGCAAAATTTTATTTGCATTTAAAAAAATTGCTTAAATAAATCTGCTCTATAGGGAATAGGAACCTGTGTGGTGGCGTGATTAAAAACTTGAGGGGGGGGGGTAATAATTGGATTATTACCTAGATAATGAAATTAAAATATATTCTTTCTCTCATATGTTCAAAATTACTTTATCAATTCAATCACAGTAATTTTATAGACGATTCTGTTTGATCTCGTACAGCAAGACGCAGGTAATCAACAGGAGAAATCCCAATGACTTTGTTGGGTTTGACGGAGAGGGTGTGAAGCTATGAGATAAACACGTGACTCTTATCATTGGCACCTATGTTCACGGGTAGACCTGCAGGCTATCAATGCATCTTATCATTTGCACCTATGTTCATGGGTAGGCCTGTCACGGGTACCCGGGACCCGGGTACCCGTTGCCGTGTGATTACCCGGGTAGTAAAATTCCGCCCGGGTACCC
This sequence comes from Ampullaceana balthica, assembly GCA_944989445.1. Classification (NCBI taxonomy): domain Eukaryota; kingdom Metazoa; phylum Mollusca; class Gastropoda; family Lymnaeidae; genus Ampullaceana; species Ampullaceana balthica. The sequence goes on from CALYLW010000364.1 coordinate 811,548, forward strand.
GTGAAAATGTGGCTTCTATGTCTATATTAACCGTAGGCCAAACTTCGGCTCCCATGCGGCTTTTTTGTGTTTACATTGTGGCTTGCGAAACAATTTATCAAATGAAAATTTTTGTTTTAAATATATGCTGTGAAGTACTTCTAAGGAGAAATATCTGTCAACGGGAAATATCTGTTAACGGGAAATAAAATACGGTTCCAATAAATACAATGTATTTTTATATATATATATATTTTCTCTCAACCTGAAACAGAAATCGCAAAACACACTTAAAAAATGGTTCTTTAAAAGAATCGTATAACGAAAAAAAATGATGGACTGCTTAGAGATGAAAGACGCTGTGTTTGTTAATAAAAAAAAACACTCTTGCTTTGACTAACTTTGCTTTGAAATGCGCCGATTGATACTAGCTAATATTGTTTATTTACCCCCTCTCCTCCCTTCACTCCTATAACCCACACCCCTTACATCCGCCTTACTTCTTGTGTTCATTAACACGTGGTGTCCCGTGGTGACCTAGAAAAACTGATGCTAATAATTCGTACAAGGTCGTCAGTATTTAAATTTAATAAATTGAATAGTTACCAACACTGTAGGATGGGCAGACGTCGGCTGTGAGTATTGACTGCACAGAGATGAAAGATGCCGTGTTTGTTTTTTGTTTATTCAAACACCCTTGCTTTGAAACTAACTTTGCTTTGAAATAGCCGACAGTGGGTCACCGATTGATACTATCTATCTAATGGCGTTTTTTCTACTCCCCCCCCCCTCTCCTCTCATCCCTCCTATAACCCAGTGCTTCTCAAAATTTTTGTATTGCGGACCGGCAGGAATGTTTTTCATTGCATCTGGAACCGGTGCACTATTTTCCCTGTACTTACATGGTAGCGAAATTAATTATATTTCCTTATATTTTATTTCCTTTAATTTCTTTCAGTTATTTGCTTATTGTCAAAAATGACAAATTCTATAGGGTTGGTATTATTGATAGCAATTGGAGGATTATAATTATATTTTCCTCTCCTTTCTTGATAACTTCCGCGGACCCCCACTTTGAGAAGCACTGCTATAACCCACACCCTTGCATTCGCTTGTGTTCATTGACACGTGTTTGCCTAGCCCAAAAATTGATATTAATAATACACCCAAAGTTAACAAGATGGGTTAGACGTCGTGTGGAATCAGGCTAATCAAGTTGACAGCGACACGGCAAAATGCAACCATTGTAATTAAATTTTGTCTGTGAAGGGTGGCAACCCAACGCGATAAAACGCCATGTGAACGTTATTCATAAAATTGATATTGATAAACAAACCGCCGATCCACCCAATATCAGAAATATTTTGGTGTCAACAAAAGCAGGACCACTGACCAAAGCACGATCACTTAAGATTTATCGCAGTATAGTATACGTCATCGCCCTTAGCATCGACTACCGACGCCAAGTAGATATTACCATTAAAGGTATGACACTGAATGTTACGTCATTGCCGTAGACATTTTGTTTGCATGTTCAGTTTATTGTCATTTATGAGTATGACGAATGCATTTACAGCAGGAATTGAATAAAAGTTTTTAGTGCATTATAGTTAATTATAGTGCATTAGTAATAGTATGTTACTGTAACTGGAAGCAAGCCGTTGGCTACTACTACTGTGTGAAATGAGGTGCATGGATGGTGGCTAGGTTGCATTGTATTGTATGGCGATCATGACTGGGAAAATTATGCGACGTTTAAGTTTAGAACGGGTAACCCGGGTACCCGTTCGAAATTTTCACGGGTACACGGGCAGCTTTTTTTCAACAAAATTGACAGCCCTATTCATGGGTAGACCTTCAGGCTATCAATACATAATGTTCAGGCCATTAATGGGCGCTAGTCAACTTCCAAAACAGGTGTTGATACGTAAGGTATTGATAAGAACTATTCTCTTTTTCAACAGGTACAACTCACGCTATCAACAAGTACAGCGTTCAGGTTATCAACAGGTACTGCGTTCAGGTTTTCAGCAGGTACAGCGTTCAGGTTATCAACAGGTACAGCGTTCAGGTTATCAGTAGGTACAGCGTTCAGTTTATCAGCAGGTACAGCGTTCAGGTTATCAGCAGGTACTGCGTTCATGTTTTCAGCAGGTACTGTGTTCAGGTTTTCATCATGCACTATGTTCAGGTTTTCAGCAGGCACTGTTCAGTTTTTCAGCAGGTACTGTTCAGGTTATCAGCAGGTACTGTGTTCAGGTTTTTAGCAAGTACTGTGTTCAGGTTTTCAACAGGCACTGTGTTCAGGTTATCAGCAGGTACTGTGTTCAGGTTTTTAGCAGGTACTGTGTTCAGGTTTTCAGCAGGTACTGTTCAGGTTATCAGCAGGTACTGTGGTCAGGTTATCAGCAGGTACTGTTTTCAGGTTTTCATCAGGTACTATGTTCAGGTTTTCAGCAGGCACTGTTCAGTTTTTCAGCAGGTACTGTTCAGGTTATCAGCAGGTACTGTGTTCAGGTTATCAGCAGGTACTGTACTGTGTTCAGGTTATCAGCAGGTACTGTGTTCAGGTTATGAGCTGTTCTTGTTAGTCTCTGAGTTTGCATTAAAAAATTATGTCAAATAAAAATAAAACATAAAGGTATGTAATTTCATTAACCGAAAACAAAAACGGTCTTTTATACTTTTTCGACAATTTTCTTGATGTTTTAAGAAATCAAATAATTCACGTTATAATTCTGTTTATGATTTTTTTAATCAAGCATAGCGATCAACGAGGGGGTCAAGGACGTGTCATTCAATCTATTCAGTGTATTCTTAGGTGGTCCGTCCTTGACTCCAAGGTAAGTTGTATTCCCCAATCACCATCTTCAGAAACACTTTTTTGCGAGCAATAGATGGGTTTCCCATAGCACTTAACGTTAATTGTCTCGTTTTATTGTCAGGTGCAGAGAAAAGTGGGGGGGGGGAATAATTACAATTGCGTAATTAGCGGGAAATGCTAATTTGTTCCCCCTTTCACGCAGCACCCACTAGCTCAGCACTTCAAATTATCTTTGTTTTGTTATTAAATTTGAAAACACGTGATAACGATTCGCGTCTTTGTTAACTTTTGAACATTGGTGGGTGGGGAGAGGGGAGGTTTGGTAGATAAATGTAGGTGAAAGATACGGGTTATATGTTGTGGGGTTTGAGAAGTCTAAATAACAATTTTAAGGTATACACTTTCAGCTGCTCTGCAAACAGTTTAACATTTGAAGCAGTCTAGAAATAGCAGAAAGGGAATTCATTAATCAAGGAATGTTTATCTTATCTTATCTGTTTCAGACGTTCCTTCTATACAGAAGATTATTGCATCCTACGCGTATCTATGGTTTGTGTTTAGTCCTGCATTCTTATTAGAGTTTTAAATGTTGATAAAGTGTTGGCTTTCCTGGTTTCTTCAGGCAACCCATTTCACGCCCGAATTCCGGACGGGAAGAACGAAAATTTGTATGAGTTTGTTCTTGCATACGGAATAAGAAAGGAGTTTTTATCCTTATGTCAACACGTGGGTTGTATTAAGTTATCTTTGTGTTTTATTTCTAAATTAGAGTTAATTGCTTTATGCATGATTACTACTTTGCTCTTGGTTCTTCTATCCTCTAGTGTTTCAAAGTTTAATGATTTAACTAATGGTGTTATTTTAGTCAGTTTTGAATATTCTCCAGTAATGAATCTGGCAGCTCTTTTTTGGATTTGTTCTAGTTTATCAATGTTTTCTTTGGTGGATGGGTCCCATACAGAAGATGCATATTCTAGTACAGGTCTCACCAAAGTGAGATAGCATTTTGGTTTTATATCTTTATTACATTTGTAAATGTTTCTTTTTATAAAGCCTAAGGTTTTGTTTGATTTTTTAATAACTTCATTGACATGGGGATTCCATGATAATTTCTCATTTATTATGACTCCTAAGTATTTTGCATCTTTAGTTTGGGTTAGTTCCTTTCCATGAATGAAATATTTTGAATTAATTTGTTTCTTTTTCTTTGTTACTCTTAATAGTTGACACTTTTCTGGGTGGAAACTCATACTCCAGTTAGTTTCCCATTTTATCAATTCATCTAGGTCTTTTTGTAAAATTTTGCTATCTTGTTCTGATTTAATTGTTCTATATATTATACAATCATCAGCAAATAACCTAACTTTTGTTCCTGTTGAGATGTTATTGGGTAAATCATTTATATATATTAAAAAGAGTAAGGGATCTAGCACAGTTCCTTGTGGAACTCCTGAATTGACCTTTATTGGTGCAGATTTAGATCCATTAATTAGTACAGTTTGCTCCCTGCCCAAAAGGAAGTCTTGGATCCAGTGATGTAAGGAACCTGAGATTCCAAAGTAGTTACGTTTTTTAAGTAAACTAACGTGGTGAACTTTGTCAAATGCTTTTGAGAAGTCTAGTAATATTGTATCTATTTGATCATTTTTGATCAATGTTTAATGATATTTTATATGCATATGTTTTATTGTGTAGAAATATTATGATTTAAATTAAACGTATCTCGAACAATTTGAGCTGTTTCAAAAACTCTAGTAGTTTCTAGGTCAGAAATCGATAATAAAAGGTCTAAGACTGCAAACAGGTCTGGTAGGGACGAAGCTATTAAACATTATTTGGGCGAATTATTGAGAAAAGAGACAGCAAAACAGCGATCTTGATAAGTAGCTTATCCCAAGGTTATCCATAACTTGTTTCATAGTTTTGTTAGTCGGAAAAATTACACTTTAGGTAGAGTCGTGCTGCGTATGTCTTTCGCCCAGGGACAAACTATAATACATCGGAAATCGGGTAATCCTGCAGTTTCTACACGTATATTATTTCATAGCGAAATTTAATTTTCACGTGAGAACTCACGTTTTTAATTTATTAAATGCATTAATATATGTTTTATTTTAGCTATTTTAGAACTAATTTGTAAGTTTTATTAATTTCTAAGGCTTTTTTCAGCCCTTAAAGCTACTTAATCGGAGTGGGATACATCAATTTTGTTTATGTAGTACTCTACTTGCCGAGTTGTCACAGTAAGATGCCAAATGTAAATTTCTCACAAAAAAAAAGAATCAAATATCTAGTAACGAAATAGAAAATTAAATTGTCTTTAAAATATTTATTTATCTTCTGATAACATTAAAATGAATTTTAAAAAATACCTTTTTAAAAAACATTTTCAGTCAGTAAATGTATTTTAGCATGTGTCGAGCCAGGTAAAAAAAACATCTGGCTAGGTAAACAAAATGGACGTATCGTGACCAGATTATGTAATATATATAGCCGAAAAAATGCCTTAGAAATTAAAAAGACTTACAAATTAGCACTGTAATAGCTGAAATACAACATATAATAATGCATTTAATAAATTAAAAACGTACGTTCACACGAGAAAATTAAATTTTGCTGTGAAATAATATACGTGTAGAAACTGCAGGATTACCGAAAATCGTCCCCCCTCCTTTTAAAACTCTTGCTCACTTATTATAATATAAAACCCGTAAGCCTAATTTTGGCGCCCTTGTACCTCGGCGCCAGGAGACATATGTACCTACAGCCCCCCCCCCTTTTTTTTTCGCAGCGCCTTTGACTTAAAGATTTTAGACGGTTTTGTACTGTCTTTGCAATTAAAAATTGATTGCAAATTTGATATTTGAGGAGCTTGAAAGAGATTATACGAGTTTTAAAGACTGAAACTAGTGTAGGTGTCAGTAGTGCTAGAAACTGTGCCCGTATGAAACCAAAGGCCATGTCTATTCCTGTATTGCGTGAAGTTACTAACCCACTTCTGTATGTTGGGGATCGGCATTGCTAAAGGGCCAACAGCCCGTCCCTGTTTATTGTCTCTGGGCCGCACAGGAACGCTTTCAAGTCTCCTCGGGTGTTGAGATTTTAAAAACAACGGGTCTCTGTTTGATGACGTCAGCCAGGTGTTAACCTAACCACTTCCGTTAATTAGTTTTAGGCAGGTGCGTATTGATACATTTCGCGGAATTACATTACATATTTAAAATGCATAAGTACTAGGGATGGAGACAAAACACTGAGGGCATTTTCAAAAATTTCAGCCGTGCGTTCATTACTAATTACACTAACACATCCTCATTGCGACGTCGCTAATGAATAATAAGGCTCCAGTGCCGGCCTAAGGGAATAGGAGGCCCTAGGCGAAGTGAATATGGTGGCCCTAAATGTAATCGAAAAACAAAAAAATAAATACGGAAAGATTCTTGTGCGAGGCCTTACTATTGATGAGACTAATCGGAGGTCCTAGGCGGGTGCCTAGTTTGCTTATGCCTAAAGCCGACCCTGGTGGTTCTTAAGCAGAGTCACCTGCAAGTGTGGTAATGTGAACCGTAATACTCAAACCCTGGAACTAAAACTATTACGTAGAATGATGAATTCTGGATATTTAATGGATATTTCTTGAAATATTTTCTTTAAAATAGTTGCTAAGAAATATTTACTAGAAGACTTTCGGGACATCTATTTATCCATGGGAAAACCTTGGTTTTTAAAATTAAATTTAATATTTCGTCTAACAACAAATATGCCATGTTGTAAGTTGTAGTCGAAATGGAATAGTATTTTCTAGAAGTTTTTATAAACGTACACAAAAATCTAAAATATGATACCATTCATTTTCATCATAATAAATCACAGCTTATTTGTAATATTTTTTCAACATTTATATTTTGATATACGCTTGAATAACTTCATCAATGTCATCATACGCAGGGGGATTATATTGGGGTGCTAACTACCTCGCGAAAATGTTTTGGGTTTTAAATAATACATTATTAATTGCGAGCAACCAAGCCCGTCCAAGGTCGTTCCGCCACCGTTCGGTGGCATGTTGTAACTCCCCTTCATCAGCCGTCTCGACCGGCATACATGTGCATCACGTCAAAAATACTATTCATTATAGTTAAAATAAATAACTCGTAAAAACAGAGCTTTTGACTTTAAATCCCAACTCGCATAACTCAAAATAAAGTTTTGGAAGAAATACTGCACCAAAAATAACTCGTTTTGAACGCCAGCGTCAACTTGATATAATTGGCTGTAGGAGTCATGTGTGTTTGAGAGACCAATCGCTATCGATGACCGGACAGAACTTAGCCTTTTATTATATAGGATTTGCGCGACAAGAAAGTATTAAAAAGGTCGTTCAATATAATACGCACCGCGACACTCTAGCACAACAAATAACATACTACATACTTTCCTGTTGCGCTGTGCGGTGAGTATTATATTGACGATACTTTTAAAAAATATATTACCGATCGGTGCGCATTATATTAAACATGTTTTACTACATAACTAAAATTTTGGATTTGAAGGTGCCCATCTTTTTTAAAAGCCCACCTATCTTGTCCTTATCTTATCTTATCTTTACAGACGCTCCTTCTATGCAGAAGATAGTTGCGTCCACAGACCATGACAGATGATCTGTTGGCAAGTGATGCAGCATTCACAGGCCACGGCTTTGTGGGTTCCACGCATTACCCAGCCGCCTAACTAGTGTTAGGTACCCATTAGGAGCGGGGTGACTCAGGGACGCCCTAGGCCCCGGGAACAAACCCTTGCCTTCACACGGATTCGAACCCGTGACCATCGGTACGACAGTCCAGTGCGCTGCCACTCGACCACCGCGTCCTTGTATGATAAATACGTAATATTAAACTTGTTAAATGTACACAAAGTATTTTATAATAGGTTTTTTTTGGGTCAAAAGCCCAAGTAACTTATCCTTGTATGATCATCATCATCGCCCTTCGTCCCATCTGGGGCATAGGCTACGAACAAAGGTTCTCCAGGCATCCCGGTCCTGCGCCTTGTATGATAAATACGAAATATTCCTGAAATAAACACAAAGTATGTATATAATATTTTTTGGTAGTGCTAATCACCACACGATTTTTAAATTAATTTTTGAGTGAGTCAGTGGTAATTGAGGGTGTTCTGCTGGGGTGCCAGCTAACTAAATACGATATATTAAATTTCCTGAAATGTACACAAAGTATTTTATAATTAACAATCTTCAAATCCTCTTTTTACATCGTTCCCTTTTCCAAATTTAAAATATGAGCTAAATCAATGACGTCATTTCATATCTTATTAAGGCGCGAAAGTTTAGAAAGCAGCGCACCAAATTACTGCACCAAAAATAACTCTTATCGAACGTCAGAATGAAATTGTTCAATTATTGTATTAATATTAGTGTCGAGGGTGTTTAATGTTAATCTGGAAACCAAAATGATTATCCAATTTTTTTTAAAAAGGAGAGTGATGTCCCTTAGCGTTAGGCTACATAATTGAGCATAAATATAATAATATATATACTAGTTTGTGCTGCGGCGCCGTGGCGCCTGCGGCGCCCCCCTTTTTTTAAGGGCGCCTACGGAGCCCACCTTTTTCAAAAGCCCAACTAACTTGTCCTTGTATGATAAATACGTAATATTAAAATTTCTTAAATGTACACAAAGTATTTTATAATAGTTTTTATTATTTTATTTTATTTTTTATGTCAACCGCGCCAAGTAACTTATCCTTGTATGATAAATACGAAATATTCATGAAATGTAAACAAAGTATGTATATAATATAGGTTGTGCTGCGGCGCCCACTTTTATTTAGGGCGCCTACGGCGCCCACTTTTTTCAAAAGCCCAACAAACTTGTCCTTGTATACATAATATTAAACTGCCTTAAATGTACACAAAGTAATTTTAAATTGAGGTTGTAGGGCGCCTACGGCGCCAACTTTTTTTTTATGTTCAAAAGCCCAAGTAACTTATCCTTGTATGATAAATACGAAATATTCATAAAAATTAAACAAAGCATTTATATAATAATTTTTACAGTGCTAATCACCACACGATTTTTAAACTAATTTTAGAAAGCAGCGCACCAAATTACTGCACCAAAAAATAACTATTTGAGTTAAGCACCACTGCTTACAACGCAAAATTAAAAAAAAAGCACAGTGATGTCCCTTAGCGTTAGGCGTAAGCGATAATTTAGCGTAAATATATATATGACTAGTTTGTGCTGCGGCGCTGTGGCACCTGCGGCGCTCCCTTTTTAAGGGCGCCTACGGCGCCCACCTTTTTCAAACGCCCAACTAACTTGTCCTTGTATGATAATTACGTAATATTAAACTTTCTTAAATGTACACAAAGTATTTTATAATAGGTTTTTTTTTCAAAAGCCCAAGTAACTTATCCTTGTATAATAAATACAAAATATTCCTGAAATGTACACAAAGTATGTATATAATATTTTTTACAGTGCTAATCACCACACGATTTTTAAAGTAATTTTAGAAAGCAGCGCACCAAATTACTGCACCAAAAAAATAACTATTTGACAATCAGCACTGCTAACAACACAAAATTTTAAAAAAGCAGAGTGATGTCCCTTAGCGTTAGGCATCAGCGATAATTGAGCGTAAATATATAATATATATATAATCATATATATATATATAATATATAATATAAAAGCCCAAGTCACTCACTGGCTGGCTGGATGTGGAACGCTGAGGAACGATGTACAACAGTCTATAGCAGTTGAAAAATCGTGTGGTGATTAGCGCTGTAAAAATATTTAATATGACGTCATTGCTTGATCTTATATTTAATACAAGGTGTGCATCAAAAAGTGTGCAAATTAATTACAAAGTAAAGACGCGCTGTAAAAAAATATTATATGACGTAATTGTTTTAGCTCATATCTTAATTTTGGAAAAGGGAACGATGTAAAAAAAGGATTTGAGGACTTTATAATTATAAAATGATTTGTATACATTTCAGGAATTTTAATATTTCGTATTTATCAAACAAGGATAAGTTACTTGGGATTTTGACAAAAAAAGTGGGCGCCGTAGGCGCCTTAAAGCCGGCGTGGGCGCCGTAGGCGCCCTACAACCCCTAGTACAATATAATAGTCCAAGTCACTGGCTGGCTGGAAGGATGTGGAACGCTATGACGTCATTTTTTTAGCTTATATTTTAATACAAGGCGTGCATCGATAGGCGTGCATCGATAGGCGCGCAAAAAGGTGTGCAAAATAGTTATAAATTAAAGACGCGCTGTGAAAAAAATATAATTGTTTTAGCTTATATTTTAATTTTTGAAAAGGGAACGATGTAAAAATATAATTTGATGATTTATAATTATAAAATACTTTGTGTACATTTCAGCAAGTTTAATATTTCGTATTTATCAAACAATGATAAGTTACTTGTGCTTTTGACAAAAAAGGGTAGGCGCCGTAGGCGCCCCACAGCTACAGTGAGCGCCGTAGGCACCATACAATTCCTATTATAAAATACTTTGTGTACATTTCAGTATGTTCAATATTAAGTATTTATCAACCAAGGATAAGTTAGTTGGGCATTTGAAAAAAGTGGGCGCCGCAGCACAACCTAGTATATAATAATAATAATAATAATATGTGGAGTACGCTCTGCTAAACAGATGTCGCATGTCGTCACATTTTATAGAATAATTGAAAGTATATCTTCGTTTTTCTCTCATTCAGCTTTTCTTTGGAATGACTATTTTTAAATATGTGCCCATCACAATGCAGCGGGTGTCTGAAACACGCTGGAGTGTAAAATCTAAAGTTAATAAAAACTATTTGTCAAAGACTGGATGAGGTAGTAGATAAAAAAAAGACATAAGAAAAGTTTTTGGAAGTTTCAAATCTGACGCCTGTCATCAGAACTGACGCAGAACAGTGTTGGCCATGCGTATTAGATTTCAACTTAATAATTGTTTCATTATTTCAATGAAAAAAATGTGTACATAAACGCTTATAAGATAATACGGTGATTTGGAATTTCTGAGCCAGAATCTGTCAAACTTCCATATGATTTGAGTCACGTTGCTGTAGAAAGAAAACACCATCGCAAATTAGACACTCTATTGTGATTGAGGTGGATAGAAGAATTAGGTGACATCGGATGATGCCAGTAGAACTGACAAGAGATGCAGGGCTTTCAGCAGAAGAAAATATTTTGCTCGTTATAAAGGGTTGTCTGCTTTGTACTTCCGCTGTAGCGACATGATCCCCAACATTGCCTACAGTTCTAAAACATTTGACATGAATTCGGTTAGTTATGTGCTTTATGTCATCACACAATTTTGAAAAGAATAATCACTTGTATTCACTGGTCTTTATGGTAGTGGGCGGTAATTACTTTACTTTAACTAACTGTGTTCTTCATTGTCAACGACTGGAAATATGAATTGTTTTCTAAAAATGTTGCTTGAGAATAAAAGGTATCAAATGTTGGGCTTAATTTTTGTCAATGATAAAAATATGATATTAATAGTGAATGGTTGTCTCTACGATTGTGTAACAAAGTCAATTTTAATTATGTTGATTTTTTCTACGGTCAAGTTACCAATCTTATTAAACCTTATCAATCGAAATATATATATATATATATATATATATATATATATATATATATATATATATAATATATATATATAAATTTATATTATTTTTTTTCCTTTTATTTTTTGGTGTGGGGGTTTGGGAGTTAGTGTTCACCAATAGGAACGAAAATCATTGCATTTCATTGTCATTTTATCCCTTAATATGGGGATCGAAGTCAAGTGGCGGGCCACTTACTAAAATAGACATTGGACAACACCAAATTGTCGTCTTAAAATTAGTTAAATATACATATAGATTAATCTTAATATATTAATTCCATAGCTTCTGTAAGTATAAATTAATGCAATATTTAAAATGTATTTTTATTTGAATTACATTTTTTCTAAATGAAAGTTTAAGTTACGAAAAAGATTTTTTTTTGTAACAAAAGTGAATAATACGTCTCACGGTATTGTAAATTAAATCATTAAAAGCAATTACCAATTTTTATCTTAACATCTAAATTTCCCAAAAACAACGCAATTGATAAAATTTGTACCGGTGCTTTGTGGTGCAGCAATAGGGGCTAATAAATTGTAATGCAAATTAAATGTTACAATAAACATTTATTTTAAGACTAGTGTATTACCTGTCAAAAATGACGGAAGTCTTCAAAATATATATATTTCAAATAAAATATATTTATTTTGAAAAAATACACATCAGAATAAAAAGTAATGTAACACAGAACTTTTATTTATTTTTATTTTATTCATTTATTTTCATATTGCACAATTTTATGTGGAACGTTTGAAAAGAAATATTTTTGGTGCAGTAATTTGGTGCGCTGCTTTCTAAAAATTAGTATCATCACGGACAGACAGACGTGACATACATTGCAAATTATGTATGTTGATTACTTGTTCTTTCTCACTGACAAAATATAGTGCCTATATAAAAACCCAAAAAGTTGAAACTATAATTGCATTATTTATAGAAATTAGGATATTATTACATTATGATATTATTAGGTCTTACAATAGACTAAATATGTCGATGCAATTCATCGAAACAGAACATTTCTAAGTAACGGAAATCAACGGCAACTGAAATTTAGGTTTGACAAAAAAGCTGTTCAGTTAATGCTCCGAAGTGCCGCTGGAAATTTCTTTGAGTCTTCTAGAATTTATTTTGTGTTAATGAGATGAAATGTTACAGAATAATTGCATCTGAATATAAAATTTATTAACAACTAGCAGACCCATCGTGCGCTGCAACGATCTCAGAAAAATGAATAAATTTAAAGAAACCAATGAATGGAATGTTTTTTTTTAAAAAAATTGCCAGAAACTTTCGCGGAAGTGTGCACCAATTGCTCTGCCAACTTACAAGCACCATGTATGGTCAATGGAAGTTGCAGTAAAAATTTCCCAAAAGAATTCAATGCAAACACAATTCGAAACGCAAGTGGTTATCCGGTATATCGTCGTCGAAACAATGAGCGCGCAACAGTCAGAGGCGTGCAAATGGACAGTCGCAATGTCTTTCCCTACAACCCCTATTTGACTCTCAAATATAACGCACACATTAACGTCGAGGTCTGCATATCACTTGATGCCATCAAGTACATCTACAAGTACATTTTCAAAGGCTTTGATTGCGCCAACATATCCATCAGATCAGATGGAAATCCAGAAAAGCTTTCCAATTATATAAGTTGTCGTTACTTAACGCGCTCCGGAAGCGATGTGGAGATTGCGAGAGTCACCAATGCATGATCGCAGTCATGCCGTGATGCGTCTCAACGTTCACTTGGCAAATCAACAAACGGTCGTATTCGAAGCTGGGCACGAAGAGGAGGCGCTCTTAGCGGCACAAACTGGCAAAACTAAACTCGAGTGATGGTTTAGTCTCAACGAGAATGACGAGGAAGCAAGACAATGGCTTTACACGGATATACCTTACCATTACACTTTCCCAAAAGATCATTGGCAACAACGCAAGAGGGGAGGGAACAATGTGGTAGCGCGTATGTATGCGGTCGGAATTAAGGACGAAGAGCGATTCTATTTACGAATGCTTCTTCTTCACGTGCGTGGAGCTACCAGCTTTGAATTTTTGTGAACGGTTGATGGTGTTGTTTATGAGACATTCAAGGCAGCATCATCAGCACGAGGATTACTTGAGTCTGACGACAAATTGGCAAATTGTTTGAGAGATGGAGCCACATACCTTATGCCAAAGCAATTACGTGAGATGTTCGCTTATATCAGCGTATTTGGTATCCCTGCTGATGCTCCGAAATTGTGGGAAGATCATCTACTGGACATGATTCTTGACTGCGCGTGACGTGACCCAGAGCCCATATCTATCAAAAAAGCGCTCCACAACAACAATGCCATCTTCAAGTAGCACGACAAATCATGTAGCAAATTCAAGCTACCAAAGCCCACTGGAAATTTTACTGACGACACTCCGGCGTACGATGCCGTCGAAGAGGCGCGAGAGGGAGCAGAGCGAATTGCACTTCTTAACGACCAACAGTTCAGTGCATTTAACAAAATAATTGCAGCAGTGGACGATGTGAATGCCACACAGCGATGTTTTTGCATTGATGGACCGGGAGGCTGGGAGGCTCCGGTAAAACATTTCTTTACACGACGCTCATGTCATTCATTCGCGGTCTAAATCAATCTGTCTTGCCATTCGCGACAACCGGAATTGCTGCAACGCTTTTGAAGGGTGGGAGGACAGTCCACAGTGGATTCAAGTTCCAGTTCCTTTGCTCGATACTTCAGTCTCATTAACGCGCTTAGCATCCACAAAAGCTCAAATATTGCAGGAAGCATCTCTCATCCTCATGGACGAGAACACAATGTTGCTAAAACATGGCTTGCGTTGCATCGATAAGCTTCTTCGCGAGATTATGGATGTTAACTTGCCATTTGGAGGAAAGGTTCTGGTGATTGGAGGATATTTTCGTGAAAACTTACCCATTGTTCCGCGTGGTACTCGCACAGATATCATCGAGTGTTGCATCAAAACAAGTAGATTATGGAGACATTTCAAGCAATTGACATTGGTAACAAATATGAGAAGCAAGGGACAAAACGCTCATAATCAGTGACTGTTACAAGTGGGATCCGGAAATTTAGAGCCAGTGTCGGGAATTTTTGATGAAGATGCAATTCAAATACCGCAGCAAATGGTTTCGACACACGATCTCATTGAGACAATATTCGCAAATGTTCAACAGATGCAACTCGAAGAGCTTTCAAAGCGCGTGATTGTTGCACCGACAAATGCTCAGACACTCGCAATGAATCGTAAAGTCATTGAGATGTTGGATGGAGATCCTATGATTTAATACTCAGCAGATTCACTCAGCAGCGAAGACCCCAGCGACAATCTCAATTTTCCAACAGAATTCTTGAATGAGTTGACCCCATCGGGTATGCCACCACATGTTTTTTATTAAAAAAGGGCACCGTCATCATGCTTCTACGTAACTTGAACCCAAAGAAGGGTATGTGTAATGGAACAAGACTCATTGTGGAAGAGCTGGCACGAAACTTTATAAAAGCAAGGATTATATCAGACTGCAATCGTGGTGACTTGGTATTAATTCCTCGCATCGATCTTGCACCGACGGATACTGTGTTATTAATTCCTCGCATCGATCTTGCACCGACGGATACTGTGTTATCTTTCACCTTTAAACGACGTCAATTTCCGATTACACATGCATATGCCATCACTATCAATAAGAGTCAGGGTCAGACATTCGATCACGTAGGAGTAAATCTTCAGACAGCTGTTTTCTCGCACGGAATGCTATATGTCGCTCTGTCAAGGTCTCGCGATGCTCGAAATATCAAAGTACACGTTGAATCCAACTCATATCAAGGTCAACTACTTAATGATCTGAGAGTTTTTACGAGAAATGTCGTCTTCAAAGAGATTCTTTAAACCAAAAATATTGTCACATAACATTAACAATGACGTCATTGTTTTAGCTCATATTTTAATATTGGTAAAAGGAACGATGTAAAAAGAGGATTTGAGGATTTTTAATATATATATGACAAGCTCATGTCCATCGTCAGCATCGCCCAGGGATGTGTCCTGCCAAACATCCAGGCCCAAAATGTCACAGAAGGCCGCCGTGGCAAGAGCTAAACATCATCAACAACAACAGAACCACCCGGTCCATTTTTTGTTGTTGCCATACTGTCCTTTTCAGGACAAACCTAATTGCTCCCCAATTAGCTTGGTCTTGGTGCCGCCCACGAACAAACGAGTTTTCCTTTAAATGTTTACTTGCTGTCGTTGCTAATAAGTATTAGTCCCACACTAACTAGATATATCTGCATTTCCTGTACAAAGTATCAATTCAACAATACGAGCTATGTGTTTAATATTACGTATTTATCATACAAGGACAAGTTAGTTGGGCTTTTGAAAAAGGTGCGGGCGCCGCAGCACAAACTAGTTATATATATATATTTACGCTCAATATCGCTGATTTTGGCCTAACGCTAAATCATAATCCTTTTGGTTTCCAGATTAAAATTTACCAAACAACGCACGAACGTTTGACGTCAGCATTTGTGTTGTAAACAGTGCTGACTGAATCAAAGAGTTTTTTTTTGGTGCAGTAATTTGGTGAGCTGCTTTCTAAAATTAATTTAAAAATCGTGTGGTGATTAGCACTGCAAAAAAATATTTATACATACTTAGTGTACATTTCAGGAATATTTCGTATTAATTATTCAAGACGCAGGACCGGGATGCCTGGAGAACCTTTGTTTGTGGCTTATGCCCCAGATGGGACGAAGGGCGATGATGATGATCATACAAGGATAAATTACTTGGGCTTTTGAAAAAAAAACCTATTATAAAATACTTTTTTTTTCATTTAAGAAAGTTTAATATTACGTATTTATCATACAAGGACAAGTTAGTTGGGCTTTTAAAAAAGGTGGGCGCCGTAGGCGCCCTTAAAAAAGGGGGCGCAGCAGGCGCCACCGCACCGCAGTACAAACTAGTTATAAATATTGACGTAACAAATTTTGTTTATATACATATATTAAAAATAAACATGATAAACCATGTTAGCTACAAACTGTTATGGCGAGATAACAACAACATCCAACTCGTTCACGGGAGGAGAACAATGCCGTGTCTATGTTGTAATCATTACACATATTACTCAACAGTTATGAATAATTTTTGTACTAGAACAAGCACTACTAATTTACCTTTAACATAGTTGAAGATATATTTGTTTGCTGCCACCGATATCCGTGCGTACCGAATGCCTACTTTTTTTTTATTAAACGTGCGGACGAAACAGACTTTTGCAAAATCTACATATCTCGGCTTTCAGCAATGGCTGCATCAGCCATTGAAGTTATATTGGGACCTATTTATTTCCCCTTTTCAATTATTAAACTATAACCTTACGATGCTCATTTTAGCGCCCCTTTACCTTGGCGCCTGGGGACATATATCCCCCTCACTGCACCTTTGAATAAAGGCTAAAAGACTGAATGAGAATGAAAAGAATGGATGCGGTTGAGAAAGACCTAAAGGTGTTGAAGGTCTGGGGATAGAGGCATTAGGCCACAGATCAGTCAAAATGGATCAAAGTGCCTGAACAGGCCATGGGCTTACATGAGCTATAGCGCCGAAGATGATGATGATGAAGCTGAACACATTAAATTATCAATACTTCATTCCTTAACGCGTTGTAAAACAAATTTGAAAATTTAACAAGATTCACGTTTACTATGTCCCATTTTTTTTTACGTACAAAAATGCAAAAAACCGGTGATGACCTTAATAAATAATAGAAATGATTTGAATGTCATTTTTATAAGGATTAATAACAAAAAAATTACGCCCAGTTGTTATCGCAACCCTTGTGAACACTATCTCAGAAATAATATTTAAAGTATAAGGTTATTATCTTACTTAAAAGCATCAAATGTAGGCTATTTCTTCCCCCCCTCCCCCACGATTTGCACCCATTATAGCAATAATTGATGAAAACTAGAATGAGTCTCATTATTAATTGGGAGAGGGGAGCACAGTAAATATCTGTGCTGCCTGCATGTAAGTAACTCGAATTTTACTAACAGGCATGAACAAAAATAATCAAACCCTGGAGCTAAAACTATTACATAGAATAATGAATTATGGATATCTAATAGATATTTCTTGTAATATTTTCTGTAAAATAGTTGCTAAGAAATATTTACTAGAAGACTTTCGGGACATCTATTTTTCCATGACAAAACCTTGTTTTTAAAATTAAATTTAATATTTCGTTCAACAACAAATATGCCATGTCGTAAGTTGTAGTCTAAATGGAATAGTATTTTCTAGAAGTTTTTATAAACGTACAAAAATATCTAAAATATGATACCTTTCATTTTCATCATAATAAATCACAGCTTATGTTTTGATATACGCTTGAATAACTTCATCAATGTCATCATACGCAGTGGGGATTATATTGGGGTGCTAACTACCTCGCGAAAATGTTTTGGGTTTTAAATAATACATTAATTATTTGCGCGACAAGAAAGTATTAAAAAGGTCGTTCAATATAACACGCACCGCGACACTCTAGAACAGGGTCGGGAAACTTATTGTCGGAGAGAGCCATAAACACCGCATATTTCGAAAAGTAATTCTATGAAAGCCATACATATTTCTTAAATCTAAAAATTCCAGTAAATGTGTTCATTTGTGTAATTTCAACACTAAAAGCACAATAATTATGGCTCTGAAATCTGTTTAATAACACTGTCATGCTGTTGTTAAACTAATTAATAATGAGTATTACTTACCATTAATGCGACTTATGGTGATGCATGGATTTGCTAATTGCTTGTAGTCTGGATGATACGTGGTGAGGTTAAGCTTCATGCAGACGTTTTGACTTCCATCCGTTAAACGTGATTGGTTGTTGGTCTTGATCTTCTTTAGATGTGAGAAAGACTCCTCGCATTCATACGTAGAGCCAAACATTGTCAGTACAGCAATACTCATACGCTGCAGTGTGTGGTATGTGACGGGTAGCGCATTCCAAGTTTTTGACAATCAGCTGGTCTGCGTGTTGAAGTTTTTTCATTTCTGCCCATTCGTGTTGGCTCGCCAACTCTGCTTGCTGTCGTGCAAGTCTTTCCAAATCTTCATTCACTGGCTTGAACTAATTCATCAACATATCTGAGGCCTTCAAGTCAACAGCTTGGAGATCCAAATCTCTGACGGAGACTCCGGGGATGCAACTCAGGTTAATGCTGTCCATTGCACACTCATGTGGATGGTTGATGAACTTAAAAAGACGGGTGTGCTCGCGAAATTCTCCAAATCTCGCTTTAAATGACTGTAGGAGATTGGACGTGAAGCCTGCTAGCTGTTGAATATTAAGATGTTTAGCAGGGTCACTTGATGTGCACATATCTTTGAACACTCCCAGTTTTTCAAAGTGTAGTAAACGACCCGTAAACGACCCTTTTCAATGTCGGCGATGAAGAGTTCTAGCTTGTTTTCAAATGCAAACACTTCTTGTTGCAGGGTAAGATTGTATTTCCAACGCCTTGCATTTTCACATTGAGCTGATTTAGATGTTCAGCCATGTCTACGAGATATAAAACTTCAAGAGCCATTCAGTGTCAGCTAACTCGTGATGTTCGACATTCTTCATTTCAATAAAAGTCCTGATTTCGCTCAGACAAGCTCTCTGAGAGTGGTAAATCCAGGGGTATGCAAATTACTAAATTCTTGTTGGTGGTGGTCTGTTGAGGTATAACTTGAGGAGGTTTAAGGTTGCCAAGCTTCTTCTTTTTGTTAGTTGTTAGAAACAGATATAGATCCCGGTTGAGTTGGTGGATAATGACTCTAATGAAGTTAAGTGCCAAGTGGTTATCACGTAACTTGGATTTCATGCGGTCTTCAAGTCTGTATATCGGGGAGCTGAGATAAGCGATATACCGTTTGTGAGTGTATACGAGAAGACGCATGCGTTGAAAAGCAACTTTTCTCTCTTGAGAAATATATTGATGACGGCATTGGGGTAACTCATATGGAAAGGAGTGAACTTGACACGTTCATCAACTTTGTTGATTCTTTCCACCCCTCCATTAAGTTCACTCACACGATTTACGAAATATCGGTTAATTTCCTGGACATTACTGTAACTCTCCAGAAAAACTGCCTCCTCACTTCGGCCTACTTCAAACCTACGGACAGCCACTCTTACCTACTCTATCCCTCGTGTCATCCCAAATCCTGTAAGGATTCTATTCCTTGTTCACAAATTCTTCGCCTCCGTAGGCTGTGTCAATCTAATGAGGACTTTTTGGAAAAGGCGTTTGAAATGGTGGAGTTTTTTAAACAAAGGTCTTACCCTGAAGCTATACTTCAATCTGCACTTCAGCGAGTTAAAAACTTCACTCGTGCCGATGCCTTTGTATCACGCTCCAGTGATAGTAATGAAAGGAGCAAATTGGTGCTCACATACCATCCCCACAACATCAGAGCCAAGGAAATATTTTTGAAAAACCGCACCATCCTCCTCGCGGACCCTGAGACAAACAACATATTTTCCACCCCACCCCTCATTGTATTCAGGAGGGACAAAAATCTGCGAGACCTATTGGTTCGTAGCCGTCTGCTTATTCCGTCCTCCCATCTGGGCACCAAGCCATGTGGTCGTAATCGCTGCAAGACATGTCCCTTTGTTACGCAGACGGACCAGATTGTCTTCCCTAAGGGGGTATTCAAGATTAGGAATGGCTATCTTTGTATCAGCCGCAATGTGGTCTACACCATTGTGTGTAAGCGCTGTCCTTTGAAGTACATCGGTGAGACGGGGAGGTTACTCTCGTGCCGCATCGCTGAGCATGTACGTGCCATTAAACAAGACAAACAATGTCCTGTCTCCCGACACTTCAATGGACGTGACCACTTGGGCGTCGATGACATGTCTGTCACCGCCTTGGGTCCCTGTACAAACACACCCGGCCGGGTCAGTCTGGAGAATAGACTAATTCATGATTATGGGACTCTTACACCACACGGGATCAACATTGTGTTCGCACTGACAAGCTGATTGATTGGCCACACCCACCATATCCTTTCCTATATAAGCTCTTACTTTTCTCTCCTTAATTTATCCCTACTGGACTGCTTGGATTTCACCGCAGCAAAGTGTTTTTTAAATTATTATTTCGTGTTATTCGTTTCATGTGTGTACTATTTGTCCGTTGAGAAAGGCTCTTTGCCAAAACGTTCGCTGTTGTGTTACGTCTTGTCAGGACTACGAATACCCGGTTTTTTATATTATAAATTTACCTATTTAAAAGCCTGATTGCAGTCTCACCCCCATTACTTTATCAACCTAATTCCTAAGGTTACTAACCCCTAACCTTGATGATTTCATGTATTCTATCACGTTTGACTCTCCTCATTACTATTCGGATAGAATTGTTTCATCAACCAACATGCGACCTCAAAAATGTTCCCGTTTCAAAGCTTTCAAGAATGTTTTACATCACGTAAGCCATAAAAATAGAAAATAATTAATACGGTTATTGACTTATGACGAGTTTTTTATTTTTATGTTATTATTTTTTTAAGGATTTTTTCCCAATAATTATTTAGATCAAAGGAGTCTGATGAAACATTTTTTTCTTTATAATGAACATTTGTCCGAGAGCCAGATGCAGCTATCAAAAGAGCCATATATGGCTCGCGAGCCAAGATTTCCCGACCCCTGCTCTAGAACAACAAATAACATGCTACATACTTTCCAGTTGCGCTGTGCGGTGCGTATTATATTTACGATATTTTTAAAAAATAAATTCCCGATCGGTGCGCATTATATTAAAAATGTTTTACGACACATAAGTAAAATTTTGGACTTGTTATTGTCTTGAGCTGCGTATTATAATATTACTAGCGTACACCCATCAAAAATGACGGAAGTGTTCAGCTGAAATCAATTTATTTTATTTTAAAAAATGCACTTTTTTAGGGTGCCTACGGCGCCGACCTTTTTCAAAAGCCCAACTAACTTGTCCTTGTTTGATAAGTACGAAATATTAAATTTTCTTAAATGTACACAAAGTATTTTATAATAGGGGTTGCAGGGCGCCTGCGGCGCCCCTTTCATATTACTATTTTATAATTAACCAAAAGCAAATCCTCTTTTTACATTGATCCCTTTTCCAAAATTAAAATATGAGCGAAAACAATGACGTCATATAATATATTTTTACAGCGCATATTTAATTTGCACACCTTTTGATGCTTTGGTGCAGTAATTTGGTTTTCCCTGCTTTCTAAAATTAGTAGCGTCAGGACTGACAGACACTACTTGCGTGACAATTGCAAATTATACTGTTTAATCAATAAGGAACATTCTTTTAGTTATGTCTCGTATATAAAGGATTTATAGTCAAAAACGTTGTTTTTTTACGGCTTTCTTTTAATTGTAAGATATTTTCTTTACACATTCGTTTGCGTAGTGCTTTTTAAAGATGTTTTAAATTTCACACTACTATTTACTGCTTCGTTTATTGAAATCTTATATTTCAGATTAATTAATTCCTCTACGTTAATAAATTTTTCATCGTTAAAATATCCCAAGAAGTAAAATTTACTTTTTAACATTAAAACAAATTTTTTATTCCTATTTTAAATACTATATTCTTGGTAAACAATTAAAATCTATTTACTGTTTCCTGAAACTTAAACGCCTTACATACTTTTCAAACTAATTCATCACATGTCTTATTTGCTTGCATGGTTTAAAACATTCCTGAAAGCTGTTAACTCTCCTTTAATAATTGGATGAGTATTTACATTCTTGAATTCAGTAGACTACCGCTATGTTTGATGCTGACTCAAAATAATTCGTTAATGTATTATGAAATAATTCTAGGACACACATTGGCGTGTCATCATTAAAGAAACATGACAAACGCATTTTTTTTTCAAAATTGCTTTTCCATATAAACTGAGCTTCAATTACGAAATTCATTGGAAAGGTAAGCCGTGCGATTCCAATCAAAATCACCATTTTTAATTTAAACAATACTTTTTTATGTATTCATACTATTGTCACTGAACATATCAACATGTGCAAAACATCAAGCAATCGATTAACGGGAAGTGAGCGAACATTCAATTTCTAGATTGGACGACGGCATAGAAATGAACGGATACGGTTTTGAAGTTGATTAAAACTCCATCAAAAATATCAAAAACAACAAAACAAAAAAAACAAAAAAAAACAACAACTTCAAATCAAATTAAAATAACTTTTACCTACAGTTGTTTGTATGAAGTATAATTAAGCTCCTATGCTCCATATCGGGCAATAAGAATGAGGAATTTTTACTTTCACTTCAACCACCAAGTCGCGGATAAGCACAGACTTGAAGCAGTCTTACAAGAATTTTAATTTGATAAAATTATTATTTCGAAACTGAATATAAAACTGAGAGATAGAAGCAGACCAGTAGCTAGTATATTATGCGCTCCGGGATAAACTACATAGTTGGCGTCCGTCCACCCCCCCCAACCCTACCCACGTAGGCCTATAATCTATTTTTTTCCTGCTACATTAAATAAGGAGAGGGTTATGAAATGCTACTTGTTTAAGTTGTATTTAAAGATGCGAACGTATATGAAATATGTTACGTGTCTCACTCAGTAGCTGTTGTAAAAGACTGGTTTACATAGCTTTCAAAATATTCACTTTTCTTTATGTCACTGTAGCGAACTTGTCAATGACGTAATAATAATCAGGTTGTTGTTTGTTTGTTGTTGTTTTTTTGTTTTTTTCCCCTTTTTTTCCTTCATTTTTTGCCTTTTAATACGAATAATCACAACGATCGCTCACAGCTTGAAATTAATATTGCTATTGTTAATAAATTTTATATTCAGATTCCATTATTCTGTAACATTTCATCTCATTAACACAAATTAAATTCTAGAAGATCCAAAGAAATTTCCAGTGGAACTTCGTAGCATTAACTGAACAGCTTTTTTGTCAAACCTAAATTTCATTTGCCGTTGATTTCCGTTACTTAGAAATGTTCTGTTTCGATAAATTGCATCGACATATTTAGCCTATTGTAAGGCCTAATAATATCATAATGTAATAATATCCTAATTTCTATAAATAATGCAATAATAGTTTCAACCTTATGGGTTTATATATAGGCACTATATTTTGTCAGTGAGAAAGAACAAGTAATCAACATTCATAATTTGCAATGTATGTCACGTCTGTCTGTCCGTGAGGATACTAATTTTAGAAAGCAGCGCATCAAATTACTGCACCAAAAATAACTCTTTTCGAACGTTCCACATAAAATTGTGCAATATGAAAATAAATGAATATATAAAAGTTCTGTATTACATTACTTTTTATTCTGATGTGTATTTTTTCAAAATAAATATATTTCAGTTGAAATGTATTTATTTTGAAAACGTCCGTCATTTTTGACAGGTAATACACTAGTCTTAAAATAAATTTTTATTGTAACATTTAAGGTGCATTACAATTTATTAGCTTGTATTGCTGCACCACAAAGCACCGGTACAAATTTTATCACCTGCGTTGTTTTTGGGAAATGTAGATGTTAAGATAAAAATGGGTAATTGCTTTTATGATTTAATTTACAATACTGTGAGACGTATTATTATTAACTTTTTTCAAAACAAATCTTTTTCGTAACTTAAACTTTCATTTAGAAAAAATGTAATTCAAATAAAAAATACATTTTAAATATTGCATTAATTTTTACTTACAGAAGCTATGAAATTAATATATTAAGATTAATCTATTTGTTTATTAAACTAATTTTAAGATGATAATTTCCTAGTGTCGAATATCTATTTTAGTAAGTGGCCTGCCACTTGACTTCGATCCCTATATTAAGGGATAAAATGACAATGAAATGCAATGATTTTCGTACCTATCGGTTAACACTAACTCCCAAACCCCCACACCAAAAAAAAAGGAAAAAAAATAATATATATTTATATATAGAATATATATATATATATATATATATATATATTTCGATTGATAAGGTTTTATAAGATTGGTAACTTGACCGTAGAAAAAATCAACATAATTAAAATTGACTTTGTTACACAATCGTAGAGACAACCATTCACTATTAATATCATATTTTTTATCATTGACAAAAATTAAGCCCAACATTTGATACCTTTTATTCTCAAGCAACATTTTTAGAAAACAATTCATAGTTCCAGTCGTTGACAATGAAGAACACAGTTAGTTAAAGTAAAGTGATTACCGCCCACTACCATTAAGACCAGTGAATACAAGTGATTATTCTTTTCAAAATTGTTGGATGAAATAAAGCACATAACTAACCGAATTCATGTCAAATGTTTTTAGAACTGTAGGCAATGCTGGGGATCAAGTCGCTACCACGGAAGTACAAAGTAGACATCCCCTACTGGTTTAGATCAACTACCCTCTTCATAACGAGCACAATGTTTTCTTCTGCTCAAAGCCCTGCATCTCTTGTCAGTTCTACTGGCATCATCCGATGTCACCTAATACTTCTATCCACCTCAATCCTCACAGAGTGTCTAATTTGCTATGGTGTTTTCTTTCTGCAGCAACGTGACTCAAATCATATGGAAGTTTGACAGATTCTAGCTCAGAAATTCCAAATCACCGTATTATCTTATAAGCGTTTATGTACACATTTTTTTCATTGAAATAATGAAACAATTATTAAGTTGAAATTTAATACGCATGGCCAACACTGTTCTACGTCAGTTCTGATGACAGGCGTCAGATTTGAAACTTCCAAAAACTTTTCTATGTCTTTTTTTTTCTACTAGCTATTCCAGTATTTGACAAATAGTTTTAATAGCTTCAGATTTTACACTTCAGCGTGTTTCAGACACCCGCTGCATTGTGATGGGCACATATTTAAAAAATAATCATTCCAAAGAAAACCTGAATATGAGAAAAACGAAGATATACTTTCAAGTATTCTATAAAATGTGACGACACGCGACATCTGTTTAGCAGAGCGTACTCCACATATTATAAATATTGACGTAACAAATTTTGTTTATATACATATATTAAAAATAAACATGATAAACCATATTAGCTACAAACTGTTATGGTGAGATAACAACAACATCCAACTCGTTCACGGGAGAAGAGTAATGCCGTGTGTATGTTGTAATCATTACACATATTACTCAACAGTTATGAATAATTTTTGTACTAGAACAAGCACTACTAATTTACCTTTAACATAGCTGAAGATATCTTTGTTTGCTGCCACAGTAATCCGTGCGTACCGTAAGCCTACTTTTTTTTACCCGTGCGGACGAAACAGGCTTTTAAAGAATCTACATATTTCACCTTTCAGCAATGGCTGCATCAGCCATTGAAGTTATATTGCGACCGATTTATTTCCCCTTTTCAATTATTATAATATAACGTTACAAGGCTCATTTTAGCGCCCCTTTACCTTGGCGCCTGGGGACAAATATCCCCCTCACTGCACCTTTGAATATAAGGCTAAAATACTGAATGAGAATGAAAAGAATGGATGCGGTTGAGAAAGACCTAAAGGTGTTGCAGGCCTGGGGATAGAGGCGTTAGGCCACAGATCAGTCGAAATGGATGAAAGTGCCTGAACAGGCCATGGGCTTACATGAGCTAGAGCGCCGAAGAAGATGATGATGAAACTGAACACATTTGATTGTCGATACTTCTTTACTTAACGCGTTGTAAAACCAATTTTTATAGTTTAACAAGATTCACGTTTACCGGCTGTTCAATATGTCCCATTTTTTTACGTACAAAAAATGCAAAAAAACCGGGGATTAACTTCATCATGAATAATAGAAATGATTTGAATGTCATTTTTATAAGGATTAATAACAAAAAATTTACGTCCAGTTGTTTCTCGCATCTCTTCTGAAAACTATCTCAGAAAAAATATTTAAAGTATAAGGTTATGATCTGACTTAAAAGCATCAAAGGTAGGCTATTTCTGTCCCCCCCCCCACCCCTATCATTTTCAACCATTATAGCCAGTGGCGTAGCTAGGGGGCGGTGGGTGTGGTCCGCCCCGGGCGTCACTCATTTAGGGGCGGAATTTGTGGGCATTTGAAAAGTACAACCAATACCGACAAACGCCCTTTTTCTTTTGAAGGGGGAAAACCAAGGTGAAACAAAAATATTCTTAATTTCGAGTCTTAATTAACGGATTCGCACAACATTTGTTTGATTACATAGTGGATATTATAGCTAATGCAAAACTGTTCAAAAATTTTAAAACGCTCAAAAAATGTATCCATTTGTTCGGAAAACTAAGCGGTATAAGTCACAGATGACGCTTTTATAAGAAAACTACCCAAAACACAACACGGCCGGGCCGAATAGTGTGTGCTATAAATATCGCCACGACAGTTTTTCATGAAATTTCGACTTCGCAGAATGATGTGCGAACAAGTACTTACATGGCATGTTGGTTCAAATATTGTGTTTAACTTGCAAGTAGTAATTTATATTACCGTTTCAGTTTTGAGTAAGT
Organism: Ampullaceana balthica; assembly: GCA_944989445.1. Classification (NCBI taxonomy): domain Eukaryota; kingdom Metazoa; phylum Mollusca; class Gastropoda; family Lymnaeidae; genus Ampullaceana; species Ampullaceana balthica. The sequence continues at coordinate 838,580 of CALYLW010000364.1, forward strand.
TATTAAAAATTAAATTTATTTTGTTTTTATTGCATTAAAGTAGCACACATAATTTGTGTTTTTCATCAAAAGACGGTTATTCATTTGCATTTTACGCATATCCAATTAAAGTACATGTAATAGTAATGTGTAAATAGTTTGAATTCAACTATTTTATGGAAAATTATTAAGATTTATGAGAAGAATATGTAAATATTCAAATTTCACTATTGATAAACACCGCAATAGGCATGATAATTCCGAAAAAGATATATTTTAAACTTTCAAGCGTCTTGGAAAAACTGAAAAAGTAACTACGAAAACGAGATCAGATGCTGGAATGTTACTCAATTCTATGCAGTCTTTTTCTCTTCTATGTTATCTCAATTTAAGGGAACCCGTCATTTAAAAAAAAATTAATGCAAAGCCATTGCATGGAACAAAGAGATGTGCTAATACAAAATGCTGTTATATCAGCCAAACAATTTGTAGTGAGATGGAGATATCAACTGAGCGCCTAGTTAGAAGGAGAAAAATATGAGCAGGGTAAATTCAGAAGACGTGGTTCTGTCTTTAAAACAAGAAGTACAACGAGAGATGTTTTTATCCATGGATGGAATTATAAAAGAAAAGAAAACAACTCTTTGATGAGTGCATTTCCTTGCAAGAAAGTATTCGTATATAATACTATGTAACCTAGTAAATGAAGCATTTAAATATCAAATAAATTACTTTATTGAAAAAAACAGTTCAATATGGAAAGAAAAAGGATCCAGGTTTTTATGGCTGTACCTACACTACAAGAAGAGGCATTGTTAGAAAAAGGGGGAAAAAGGCACCTTTGATCTATTAAAATTTATTTAACAGTATAGATTGGAAAATTCTGTACCCAACATTGTAATGTTGCTATGAATTTTTTCAACTATTGCTATCAGTGTTGCTAGTTGTGAAAGGAGCTTCTCCAAACTGAAGTTGATAAAAAAATTATCTTCGTTCCACAATGAGCGTTTGAAGACAACAAAATCTTGCAATACTGTCCATAGAACAAGATATTACAAATAATTTTAATTTTGATAGCGAAATACACGATTTTTCTATTATGAAAGTTAGGAAAGTAAATGTATATGTTAACATACTAATGTACAGAGGCGTAACTGGGTTTTTGACGCCCTTGGCTAATTTATTTTTGGCGCCTTTTATTTAAATAAAAATTTAAAAATTAGAGATTTAGCGACGCCCTTTTAAACTGGCGCAGGCCGGCGCCCTTGGCAACTGCCCCAATGTCAAGCCGTTGTTACGCCACTACTAATGTATACCATTTCTTTGTTTGTAAAAAAAATCATTTATTTATAAATACAACATAAACGAATAGTAATAGTAATTGGTAATGTTGTTTTTTTTGGGTGTAAATTTGGAATATGTTTTGTCTAGGGATCAGCCGGATTTGGTTTTTTACTATTTGCCGAATCCAGATAGTTTTGCCCTAATATTTGCCGGATCCGGATTCCGAATCCGGATATCTCCACATTTAAGCGTAAGAGCTAATAGGATGTACTTTACTACTTTATATCAAGTAGTTTTTACTATTTATTAAAATATTTATTATCCTACAAATGAAGAGTATCTGCTATCGACGTTGTTACATTGTCAAAGTCAAGATGAACATTTTAAAATGAATTGAATGAACGAACTTGAACGAGTTCAAAGAACAATGTATTGTGTACCAAGCGAACAGTGTTGTACTGAGTGTGTAGTGTGATGTACAATAAGTCGTTACCTAGAACCATAATAAAACCGTTCTTTTATTCAGACAATTTAAGTTTAATATGCTATTAGTTAACTTAGTTAGTTATCTGATGTAGAAAAGTAATATCTATACTTGTAACTTTTTAACTTAATATATTTTTCTTGTATTGAAATTGATTCTTTTACTATATTTTGCATAGATTTGATGAACTTAAATGGATCAACGCTTCTTAATTTGTTTATTTTGTTATATATTAATAATTGAATGTATAACTTAATGTTTTAATTAACTTATTTTATATAATTATTATATTTACAATAGACTAGAGTTTTAAAATTATAATACTGAATAAGATATAACACGTGAGACAAGCAACATTTTTATTTTTAAATTCGCAAATCAAATCACAATTGCAATTTAAAGTTCAACGGAAAAAAATAACAATGAATATAAAATTATTATAATGATATATCTTATATCATATAAGTAAAATGTTTAAATTTGAATACTGAATTGAAAGTATTAAAAGATTAACTACTGTCAACGTACTAGTCAATGACATAGAAATTAAAAACGAAATCAATTCTCAGCCTGTCCAAGTTTCCAAGGCTCTTATTTAAATACATAGTTTATAGTAAAAACTAATAATTACACATTAAATTAAAATTATTAGTTTTTAACATAAAATTATTATTTTGTAACATAAAATTAATATATCAGCTATAACAATGAACATAATTTAAAGACATGAGTAAGTAAAATAGTTACTAAGTAGTAAATTCCTGTTAAACTTCGTGTTGTTAAAGAAAATTCTTGTTAAATGTACTGATTTCTGAATATTGTTTTTTTTCTTTCTTTTTAACACTTTTTATATATTTGTTTATAAACTAATTAATATTAATTTAATTTAATTTCAAAAATTCATTACTACATTGATATCCGGATACTATTCGGATCTGCCATAGGTATTTGCCGAATCCGGATAGTGGCGAAAATTCCGATATTTGGTCCGGATATCTGGCATTCCAGATATTCGGCTGTCCCCTACTTTTGTCTCATGGGGGGGACCTGCGAGTTCAGTAACTTTCTTGTGGCCTTTAAAAAAAAGTATCTTGTATTTTTATAAATGTGTATTTATAGGCCTCTTTTATTACTGCTTACATGAATATGGCATTCAATGGTAAACATGTTCCCCACTTTTACTTCGTTTCAATTACAATTATTTATTCATGTTCATTAATTTTTAAAAACCATAATATAGTCGACCAAGTTGCCGTCCATAAATGAAGCACGCTATTTTGGCTGATTTTTCATGTTGTCACAAAAACTCCTTCTTCAATAAGACGTCACAAAGCCGTATTTCTGTTTGAAAATGAACATGTTTCAAATTAAATTTTAATATTTTAATAAGTATGTTTTAGTGTAAGGATGAATTCTAATGTCGTAACACGCGTTTTACATAAACTTCATTAAATAAAGTGTCAGTAATCAAATATTTTAGTGGAAATTTATTTAAAGTTGCACGTTTTGACGTGCCGTCAGATTTCTTAAACACCTCCCCCCGTCGTCACACATCGTCACAAACGTGTGACTCCCCCCCCCAGGTGCATGACGTCATTTATGGATGGCCCCTAAAAAGGTCGGCAAATTGGAGACCGCCCCGGGCGGCAAAAATTCTAGCTACGCCAATGATTATAGCAATAATTGATGTAAAACTACGATGAGTCTCATTATTAATGGGGAGGGGGAGCACAGTAAATATCTGTGCTGGCTGCATGTAAGTAACTCGAATTTTCCTAACATGCACATTTCACGAGATTTGCGCTTCTTAATTTCTTTCTTTATTAATTTGTGTCCTACATTTCCCGATGGCAGTAAACGGATCGGACTCTTAAAAGTCGCGATATGTCACGGGAAACACAATGAGCCGCACCGGGTGACCCCCGACCACACGACAGTAGCCTCGGCAAATACTATTAGAAGAGCTGGAAGACTAGCCATCACAGCGCGTGAACGATGCTGGCCAATGGGTGTGCTCTTGTGTTTAAGGCCAATGAGTGTGTTCCCGTGTTTCAGTTTGAAGGACAATGTACCAGTGAGACAGTGAGACCGCTACACGTTGGAGGAGTCGGTACAAAATTAACGGTGATGGAGCCATGCAACAATGTACAAGGCGTCAACAACTTCCGTGAAATTATGCGCTCAAGTTACTTGTCCTTTAATGTATCGTTGGAATTTTTCTCTATCTTAGCAATACTTGAGCCAAATAAAACAGCAAAGGACTCGTTTTATTTCATGTCTTTAATTTTTAATGTTTTGTTTGTTTATTTTTTTCTTTCTTTGTTTTTGTTTTGTTTTAAATATTTTTTAGACAATAATAATAATGTGCTATTGTAAATAGCTTAAGGAATGCCATGGACTTAATTTAATATTAACGTGAAAGCGTAATTATATTCAGGTTTTAAAATATGCCGATACTGTTTTCAAAATATATGAACAACAGACTTCATAACACGACGGGATTTTTTTTTAAATACAAAGTTTGTGGCATAGCCCTTAATTTGTAATAAAAGGCTTCTAACCTGACAAGTTACTTTAATTTCACGTCTTGTCATATAGACACATACAAAACCATCAGGTAAAGATGCTACACCTTTTTAATTCTACGTATTCATATTGTGGATTCAACCATTTTTGTAAACGTATCTTTCTGTTACAGTTGGATCCTTGGAAATTCATTTTTACAGATCCTACAGCAACTTATAAGGCGGCGTTGTCTCCAGGTGTTTAAAAAATAAATACTGTATAGCAAATATTTTCCTCCCATGTTCTTATTTTGTCTTTTTTTTTAAATAGGACTTATAGATTATTTTAATTGAGATTCTTAAAACTCCTTTGAATACTGGAATATACCTTTACTTCCGTAACTGTATTTTCTCTATTGATGTCTTTGTATTGTTATTAATGGTTTATTAATGTGGATTGTCCACTTTGTTTTATTATTAAAGTCGGTAAAATATTTCGACATTTTGAAACCATAGCATCTCCAGGGAATATATGTGGTTAGAAAATATTTCCCGATGGAAAACAGGCACGGATCGATGAGCAACCCCATGTGACTTGGTAAGCGCTATAATCTGTTTTAATGGGTGGGAGGATGTGAAAGTATGGGTCAGTTATTATATGGGTGCTTCAAAATGATACGACCCATTTAGTGGATGTTATTTAAGCTTATTGGTCAAATACTACAACGCCTTTTTGTTTAATGGGAGACGTCATAAGATCTTGTCGGAGTGAGTGGGTTGGAATTAAATAATGTGTATGAGTGATTCACAACCCAGCGACAGCTGACCACACATATGAGGACAGATAGCTGACCACACATACGAGCACATATAGCTGACCACATATACGAGCACAGATAGCTGACCACACATACCAGCATAGATAGCTGACACACATGCAAGGACAGATAGCTGACCACACATACGGGACGAGCAAGTATCTCATTCTATAAAACTCTATAACAAATTGATCAATACTACAATTCAGCCTATTGCTTACATCATGAAGCTTTTAGCATAAGGCAATGTAGTGTTTGCTTATTGCTACGGGCACCGGTTTTCCCTACTGACTAATTAAAGGCCCTAATCATTAAACGTGATATTAATTTATTGCAAAGCTTAAATTACTCTGACTGATTGAAGTAATAACACAACGTGGAGTAATATTTTTGTATTTCCAGCATCGAGATGAATTTTCGAAAAATTTAATTCAATAACATGGGAGGAAGTAGTTTACAATACACCTTTGGCTTAATTGTTTTTAGAAAGTTTCTGATTATAAATCTAGTTAATGATTATTTATTAAAAAATGCTTGTCATTTGTTTTCAGTCTTGGCTTAAATTATTATTTTTAGATTATGTTTCCTAACTCCTTAGGAGAGGGGAAAAGTCTGGTCACCGATCGCTTGACCGAGCTCAGCGTGACACGTCAAATGTAAACAAAAGCACGCCGGTACTTCGATGGGTCGCGTCAACTCAAACTCTCAAGTGGGAAAAAAAACAATAACAAACAGTGAGTTTGAATTACATACGTTATATAAGGATAAACTAAAAAGGCATACATTTAATTACGGTACGTTCGATCAATCTGATATTTTGATACGATGAATTGTTAGGTGAGACGGTTTTACTTTTGTTTTTCCGCCCGCCCAAGACAGACAGACAGAGGGAGATGACGACAGAACGACAGAGACGGCCGCGAATTTAATATAAGGGATTTAAAGATGTTGATGACTATCGCTAAAAAGTCATCCGCTGACCCGGCGAGAAGATGCTCTAATTTGTGATAAAACCTAAGCTACGGCTCTGAGAAGATCTAAGCTGCGTATTTTAAGTCTTCGCTACACCACTACTCAAGTCTTTAAAAAAAAACTGACAAAGGCTTTACTAAAGTAAACTAAGCCACTGAGAACATCTTAAAATAGCCACAAAGAACATCTTAACTAAGCTAAAGAGAACATCTTAACTAAACCACAAAGAACATCTTAAGTAAGCCACAGAGAACATCTAAAGTAAGCCACCTAGAACAGCTTAACTAAACCACGGAGTACATCTTAACTAAGCCACGGAGAACATCTTAACTAAGCGACAGAGAACATCTTAAGTAAGCCACTCAGATCAATTAAGCCACTGCGAAAGTATTATCTAAGCAACTTTTACCATTGTATTCGTTATCTAAAGCCTCGAACGTATGTATATGAATGGATGCAGGCAGTGTATTAAGTAAATGAATTCAGTCCATCCACACAACCAATAAACACAGTAAATGAACTCAAACAAATCCACATTTTTAATGAACACACTATGTGGATTCAGTCAATACACACAACTTAAATTATATCTTTGTCTAGAGAGTTTCCTTTTTCATCAAAAACCACAAAATATGAGCACTCTGATTGGTGAAGTATAAAATGTGATTACTGGAAGATGTTTCTACACAATATATACAACTGTAAGAGATTATACTACGTATGGAAGAGGTTTCTATGCATTATACACTACTGTAAGAAATTATAGTAATTATCGAAGATGTATGTGTATTATATACTGCTGTAAGAAATTCTACAACTTGTGGAAGATGTTCGGATGATGTCTCTATTTATTATAATAATACTGTTAGAAAGTCTACTACTACAGACAACATTGTAACTGTATTTTTGCTTATTAATATTTAACTCTCTTGTAGGCGTTCTCTCAATACAAAACCTTGTACACAATAATCCACTGAAGAACTTGTTTCAATAAAACAACTTTAATATTTATACTTTGTACAATAAATATAATTTGAGGTTATACAACGTGGAACACACTGGCATACATCCTGCCATGACACCAGTCAACTCTAAATCTGATTCCCCAACCTTCTTAGCCAATGGGAAGGCTTCTTTCTTCCCGCGCTTTTACTCACGTGACCTCTCCACCATCCAATCACGCAAAACACTCGTGATGCACCAGTGACATTCACCCCCATCCTTCAAAACAAAATGTTTATGAAATACAACATTTTTGGTCTTCATAAAATCAAATCAATCTATATCTATGTTCAAAGCTCAAATATTCATCCTCATTGGACATTCATAGCTTTACACACAAGATTTAGACATAAAGATCAAGAGGAAAAATCTGTAGGGCTTCAACAGTCTGCCTTTACTGAAAAAAAAACACATCTGTAATTTTGTGTAATTAAAATACTTTTAACAATCAATATTATTAAAATTAAATAATAATCCAGTGGAATTCAAATACTGTTCCTTGTCTATTGTTCAACGAATAAAAATATTAATATTATTACAGTCTCTGGTTGTATCATTTAGACATTCACAGACTAATATTAATACAGTCTCTGGTTTTATCATTTAGGAATTCACAGAATGTCTTTTTAATACAGTCTCTGGTTTTATCATTGAGGTATTCACTGACTAATATTAATACAGTCTCTGGTTTTAACACTTACGAATTCACAGAATGTCTTTATGTATTGTCATTCTACTTAGTATGTCTGCTACCACATTGTCTTTTCCCTTCACAGGTTTAATGCCAAATTTGTAGTCGGCTAATAGCATAGCCTAGTTCAAAAATAGTCATTCTTCAGTTGACGAGTATGAATTCAAATCGTTGGGCTTTGAATGTTTCTTCAGACTGTTAAATGTTCAATAATTCACCAACCATGACTTCGATTATGTCCATTCACAATATCAATTCCATCATCTTGAATCAGTTGCTTAGCTTTTGAGATTAATAGGTTTAATAGATGAATTATCAAAAGGCTTAGACAATAATGATCAAAAAGACACAATATTACTTGACTTCTCAAAAGCCTTTGACAAAGTTCACTACCTTAGTTTACTTAAAAAACTTAACTACTTTGGAATTTCAGGTTCCTTACATCACTGGATCCAAGACTTCCTTTTGGGCAGGAAGCAAACTGTTATAATTAATGGATCTAAATCTGCACCAATAAAGGTTAACTCGGGAGTTCCACAAGGAACTGTGCTAGGTCCCTTACTCTTTTTGATTTATATAAATGATTTACCCAACAACATCTCAACAGGTACAAAAGTTAGGTTATTTGCTGATGATTGTATAATGTATAGAACAATTAAATCAGAACAAGATAGCAAAATTTTACAAAAAGACTTAGATGAATTGATAAAATGGGAAACTAACAGGAGCATGTCTTTCCACCCAGAAAAGTGTCAACTGTTAAGAGTAACAAAGAAAAAGAAACAAATAAATTCAAAATATTACATTCATGGAAAAGAATTGACCCAAACTAAAGATGCAAAATACTTAGGAGTTTTAATAAATGAGAAACTATCATGGAATCCCCATGTCAATGAAGTTATTAAAAAATCAAACAAAACCTTAGGCTATATAAAAAGAAACTTTAACAAATGTAATAGAGATATAAAACTAAAATGCTACCTCACTTTGGTGAGACCTGTACTAGAATATGTATCTTCTGTATGGGACCCATCCACCAAAGAAAGCATTGATAAACTAGAACAAATTCAAAAAAGAGCTGTCAGATTCATTACTGGAGAATATTCAAAATTGACAAAAATAACACCATTAGTTAAATCATTAAACCTTGAAACACTAGAGGATAGAAGAACCAAGAGCAAAGTAGTAATCATACATAAAGCAATTAATTCTAATTTAGAAATACAACACAAAGATAACTTAATACAACCCTCAGACAGACATAAGGATAAAAGCACCTTTCTTATTCCGTATGCAAGAACAAACAAATAAAAAATTTCATTCTTTCCGTCCGGAATTCGGGCGTGGAATGGGTTGCCTAAATAATCCAGGAAAACGAACACTTTATAAACATTTAAATCTCTAATAAAAATGCAGGACTAAACACAAACCATAGATAAGCGTAGGACGCAATAATCTTCTGTATAGAAGGAGCGTCTGTAAACAGATACGATGAGATAAGATGTCATTTTTGTTTCCAGATAGTTCAATAGAATTTCGACCAGATGGGTCACTGTCAGTAGAAAAGCTTTATCTGAAAATCATTGTCTTTATCTATGTCTTTGATTCTGCTTAATAAACAACCAATTATTCTTCCTACTTCAGATGATTCCACACGAATGGTTTCAGATTAACTAGTACCATCTTTATCTCTTCTACTATGGCCTTCATCCCTTTTACCATGTGACCTGGCTTGTTACAGTACCAGCAAATAGTTTGTTTGTTGCCTTGGTTGGCAAACTCTGGTTTCTCATACCTTGTCTTTTTTCTTGACTTTTAATTTGTAATGCTGCAAATATAACTTGTCTCTTATCCATCCATTTCCACATTTGGATGAGAGTCTTTGAATGTTCGTAATGCATTTGTTAGTTCTGCTTGAGTACGAACTTTCTTATCAGTTAAATATGTGAATAGAGTTGGTGTTGCATTTTCTAAAAACTTGTCAATTAACGCAATGTCTAGTATGTCCTTTGAAATGCTCGTATCTATTGCTGTAAGTTCCAGCCATTTTGTTAATTTAACTTGTGCTTCATGCACTATGATCTGTGGATCTTTGTCCATCTTGATTCTCATTTCATGCAATTCTTTTCTATAATATTTTCTGACTTTCCGAAATGACATAGGAGTGCCTTTTTGATATTTTTATATATGCTTTAGTCTTCTTTGGCTATACTATTGAAATCTTCAAATGCTTCTCCAGTTAGTTGAGTCATCAATTGTGCTGGCCATTCTTCTTCAATATAACCTTTCATAGCCATTATGGATTCAAAATAATCCAGATAAACATCCATTTTTCTTTCTGGCTATCATATTTTCTAACTTTGATAGTATCCCTTGGTGCTGTTTTTCTATTTGTGTCATTACCAGGATTGTGGCCTCTACTCTCTAAATCAATTTGTACTTTTAACTTGTCAATTTGAAGTTGTTCAAGTTCTCTTATTGCAGCTCTTTCTTCTCTTTCAATAATTTGTCTTTGCCTCTCTTTTTCATCAGCAATTCTTTGATTTTCTTTTTCTTCAGCTTTTCTTAGCTTCTCTTTTCTTCAGCAATTCTTTGATTCTCTTTTTCTTCAGCTTTTCTTCTTCTTTAGCAATTCTTTGCTTTTCTTTTTCTTCAGCTATTCTTAGCTTTTCTTTTTCTTCAGCAATTCTTTGATTTTCTTTTTTTTTCGGCTATTCTTAGCTTTTCTTTTTCTTTGGCTTCCTGGACTTTCGTTTCGACAAAGTCTTTCAATTCTTTGCCACTTAAGCCAAATTCTTTAGCTATGGCAGTGAATTCTTTGTAGTAATCCATGTTTTGTTATATGGAATAATATGAGTTAAGCAATTGGGTAAGGAATGTAGGTATATATTTACCAAGTTATATGTCCTCCAAATGAAAAAATCTTGAATTCAAAATGTTAAGTCCAAATAAGTGACACGTCTAAACCATGCAAATTAGTTTTGACAAGATGAGACAACAAAAGAATCCTCACACGATATCTTTAGTATACTTTATATATACGCTCCCTCAGATTGACAAAACACATCCAATGGTCCAATCGTTTTGAATAAAAGTCACTTGGTTAGATTTTCAATTTTCGAGTAGTTTTTAAACAATTTAGTTCACTCCATTAATCCAAAATTGCAATAATCAAACTCTTCACACAATGAATGGATAAAAATTCCGTTCCTTTATTTATAATTCACACTGACACAGTTGTTAATAGTCCAAAGCTTTTCAAGTTCAATGTTATGTTTACACATTTTTCCTGGAATCAACTAACATCAGTGAGCTGCTGACGTAGTTTACTGCGTGTTAGCATACAGCAAGCCTTTGCGACTCAGATTCCGGCACTGTGTATATTTAGAACTAACGTGCTTGCTTACGTAACGACCTACCAGCTCTCGGTAATGCGTATACAGTATACTGTAGTACGCTTGTACTGTGCAGACCATGTCACTGCATGGTGAGGACAAACTTGTCTGAACCACTTTTGCAGCGCCTCGTGCGTTTAAGCTGCCATCTTGAAATATTATTGTATCAAATATTTCATTGAACCACAAAAGTTTATTCACAGCTTCTTACGAAGTTGAATATTCACAAAATACAATAGCTGCTAATATTTCTTCTGTTAATGAATACTTTCCTTTTTGAAATATACAATACTGGTGACTTCCACGAACCTCCTCTATCAAATTTCTTGTACTGTGTTCACTTAGGACTTTACTTACTGACACCAATGTAACTGTATTTTTGCTTATTACATGTTTGAGACACTATCCACCCCCAGCATTGAAGCCATCCAGTCCCCATGTTTTGAAGACAAATATGTTAACCAGTTAGGTCATACTCCACAGGGTGAACCTTGTTGATAAAAAGCCATTAATCAGTCTTGTAAGTGCTGATAGCTTGTCATCCGATGATCGTTGCCAGGACTAGCAGGCAGTGCAGTTGGATTAACGTGAAAAGTAACGCAGAGAGTATAGAACATTGAACAGCACCAAATCAATAACGGTAACTACATATCGGATATCTTAAGAGTTATACTTGATAAACGGATGTGCTAGATAATTTAAATTTTCTTTCTACGATGTCAATGAACCAAAATCTTGTAACTCATTTTTGCGCTGTTTTTTTAAGTACATTAACTTTGACCACATAACTTTAAAAAAAATTAGGTTCAAGGTAGACATTTCTAAAACTCATACAAAGGTGGAATTTTAAAGAACCGCCCTAAAGAATCCTGCTACTTTCACCCCTGTTTTTACACACAGTCTGGAGTGTTGGCTATGCTACCTCCCCCTCAATGAAGTGAATTGGCGGCGTTATCATGGCCTAGGACAGGGGTCTCAAACTCAGATGAAGGCATATGCTGTTTTATCACTTAGGACTTAGGAGATGGGTCGAGGGCCGCGCCCCCTCCCCCACCCCCCATCCCAAAAAAAAACAACCTGACCCTATTAAAAAAAAACTTCATACATCTTAACTCATTTTATTGCTTATCACCAATACTAATAATAACTACAGCTGTATTTACTTGATTAAATGATATTTTATTTTAATAAGTTTATTACGTATATAAAATGTACAATAAGATGTGAAGTATATCTGTGCTGTCTGAATTTAAAGATAAGAACATTTTTTGTAAGCTTACTGGCGCGTCACAAAATGCATTTGGCGGGCCGCATGTGGGCCCGCGTGCCGCGTGTTTAAGACCCTGGACTAGACTTTCTAGGCTTTATCCTACTCAATGGTAATACCGCCAAACTTTATTGTATTTTCACTGTAGTGGACACTAGACGTAGCCAACTGAAAATTATTTTTTAAGTGAACACATTAATTTGTTTTACCCTGGGTCACATATTATTAAGGGTTTTTTTTTCTATTTAATGTTTCGTCAAATGTCAGTTGCAAAATATTCGGCTAACAGACAATTGACAAAGAATAGGCTGCTGAAAACCATATTTAAAAAAGGGAGAAAACCCTGCCAGATAATTTCATTTGAAAGACTTCTTACTTTAGAAAGGTTTTAAATGACATGATTCCTCCTTACTTTAGAAAGGTTTTAAAAGACATGATTCCTTCTTACTTTAGAAAGGTTTTAAAAGACATGATTCCTTCTTACTTTAGAAAGGTTTTAAAAGACATGATTCCTTCTTACTTTAGAAAGGTTTTAAAAGACATGATTCCTTCTTACTTTAGAAAGGTTTTAAAAGACATGATTCCTTCTTACTTTCACAATTTATGGCACAAACTCTAGCCCCGAAACAATCAAAATGATGTCACTTTCTAAAATGTATTTCCATTAACATTATTTTTGAAAATATCATACCAATTTGACAGCTTTCGTTCTGTGTCAAGGAGACATCTCCATTTGACTTAACTTCATGCAGGTTCATTTGGGTCTTATGTTCATTATTTATAATAACAATAATAGTTTGATTATTTATAAAGTATAGCGCTGTACTTAAGCAAGAAGCTGGGCTCACGGCGCTCCACACAAAATAGTTATTAAACAATATAATTTGCAATTGTCACGCAAGTAGTGTCTGTCAGTCCTGACGCTACTAATTTAAGAAATCAGGGAAAACCAAATTACTGCACCAATGCATCAAAAGGTGTGCAAATTAAAGATGCGATGTAAAAAATATTATATGACGTCATTGTTTTCGCTCATATTTTAATTTTGGAAAAGGGATCAATGTAAAAAGAGGATTTGATTATGGTTAATTATAAAATAAAAAAACAAAGGGGGCGCGTAGGCGCCCTACAACCCCTATTATAAAATACTTTGTGTACATTTAAGAAAGTTTAATATTTCGTATTTATCAAACAAGGACAAGTTAGTTGGGCTTTTGAAAAAGGTGGGCGCCGTAGGCGCCCTAACAAAAGTGCATGTTTTATAAAAATAAACAGATTTCAGCTGAAAACGTCCGTCATTTTTGACGGGTGATACGCTAGTATACATATAATAAGCAATGCGCGCAATGTAAAACATACAATAACTACAACATATAACGACATTTCAGAATACATACGCTACGTTTATCATTTGAAGAAATTTCTGATTGTTATTAAATTAATTTTGAATGTAAATTTTGCAGAGATATATTTACTGCAGTGTGAGTTTTTTTGGATATATAGAGAGTGTAGTAAAGGGAAATAGTAAGTTGAATAACACATTCCATCAAAGATAACAAGAGTTTTTTTTTCCTTTTTTTAACAGCAATAATGTGTTCAATGTAGGATATTCAATCTAAACAACGTTGAATGGTGTCCTATATCACAACATTCATAAACAGCAGTGATTCTCAAAATATTTCGTAACATCCATTGCAGGTGACACGTCATATGTTCTCACTGAAAAATTACACACGCGATTTTACAACAATGGTTTTCATACTATCGTTAGTCATTCTTTGACATCCTTTTTTAAAAAAGGCATTTATGCACAAACACTCTTTACTCATTACTTTTAAAACTGTACAAATCAGTAGTTCCTACAATAACTTAACACATGTGTGGTTTCTACAATAACTTAACACGTATTTTCTACAATATCATTACACATGTGTGTTTTCTACAATAACTTAACACGTATTTTCTACAATATCATTACACATGTGTGTTTTCTACAATAACTTAACACGTATTCTCTACAATAACATTACACATGTGTGGTTTCTACAATAACTTAACACGTATTTTCTACAAGAACATTACACATGTGTGGTTTCTACAATAACTTAACACGTATTTTCTACAATAACATTACACATGTGAGGTTTCTACAAAAATTTACACATGTGGTTAAACTTAACACATGTGTGGTTTCTACAATAACTTTACATATCAGAGATTCTCCCACAAGCATTCACACGTTCGTTTTTCCTGTTTGACAATCCACTGGCTGTCACAGTTCTATTGAAGAGTCTCGTGTCCCACAGCAATCAATGGTTGCATTTGTTCCCAAGTCGAGCGTTCAAGTCAGTTATTCAACCTTACACGACAGAATAATTATCATTTACTTTACTGGTGATAGTTTCTTTCAACATTTCGTCGTCACAGGAATTTTCCGACAACGTTCTGTGCCAACCATGACATTATAACAGTCCATATAAACGTGAAGATGAATAACTTGACTAAAACATGTTTACAGTAGACAGTACCTTTGTCAGGTCAGAGAACTTATGTTCAAAACCAACATCGTTCCCTTCTTATTATTTTGATTGATGAGCGTATTTTGTGTTTGACGTTTCCATTTGAGACGTATTAGGATTGAGATGTGGTTAAAGTTTTAACTTGAATCCTATCAAAACCGTCTTTCTTTATCTCTTCAGCTTGTGAACTTTATAAAATCTTATTGTGCCTGGCGTGTTCTTTGGAGACGTGTAGTAACGTATGTTCTTAATATGTTGAGATTTGTAAAGGAAAGAACTTGTAAATTTCATAACTGTGTTTTTTTTTAATTTTCGGTTAATATCAATAAACAATATCTTATCTTATCTGTTTACAGACGCTCCTTCTATACAGAAGATTATTGCGTCCTACGCTTATCTATGGTTTGTGTTTAGTCTTGCATTTTTATTAGAGATTTAAATGTTGATAAAGTGTTGGTTTTCCTGGATTCTTCAGGCAACCCATTCCACGCCCGAATTCCGGACGGGAAGAAGGAAAACTTGTATGTGTTTGTTCTTGCATACCGAATAAGAAAGGTGTTTTTATCCTTATGTCTATCTGAGGGTTGTATTAAGTTATCTTTGTGTTGTATTTCTAAATTAGAATTAATTGTTTTATGTATGATTACTACTTTGCTCTTGGTTCTTCTATCCTCTAGTGTTTCAAGGTTTAATGATTTAACTAATGGTGTTATTCTTGTCAGTTTCGAATATTCTCCAGTAATGAATCTGGCAGCTCTTTTTTGAATTTGTTCTAGTTTATCAATGTTTTCTTTGGTGGATGGGTCCCATACAGAAGATGCATATTCTAGTACAGGTCTCACCAAAGTGAGGTAGCATTTTAGTTTTATATCTCTATTACATTTGTTAAAGTTCCTTTTTATAAAGCCTAAGGTTTTGTTTGATTTTTTAATAACTTCATTGACATGGGGATTCCATGATAGTTTCTCATTTATTAAGACTCCTAAGTATTTTGCATCTTTAGTTTGGGTCAATTCTTTTCCATGAATGTAATATTTTGAATTTATTTGTTTCTTTTTCTTTGTTACTCTTAACAGTTGACACTTTTCTGGGTGGAAAGACATACTCCAGTTAGTTTCCCATTTTATCAATTCATCTAAGTCTTTTTGTTATATTTTGCTATCTTGTTCTGATTTAATTGTTCTATAGATTATACAATCATCAGCAAATAACCTAACTTTTGTACCTGTTGAGATGTTGTTGGGTAAATCATTTATATAAATTAAAAAGAGTAAGGGACCTAGCACAGTTCCTTGTGGAACTCCTGAGTTAACCTTTATTGGTGCAGATTTAGATCCATTAATTATTACAGTTTGCTCCCTGCCCAAAAGGAAGTCTTGGATCCAGTGATGTAAGGAACCTGAGATTCCAAAGTAGTTAACTTTTTTAAGTAAACTAAGGTGGTGAACTTTGTCAAATGCTTTTGAGAAGTCTAGTAATGTTGTATCTATTTGATCATTTTTGTCCAAGCCTTTTGATAGTTCATCTATTAAACCTATTAATTGTGTTTCACATGATCTGTTTTTTCTAAAGCTGTGTTGATGTGGGCATAGGGCATTATATTTGTCAGGTTGGATCCGTAGCGTTATGACGTCATTTTTAATGCTTATATTTAAGTATATATACAAGGCGTGCATTAGGAGGTGTGCAAAATTCTAAAAATTCTAAAAGATTCTAAAAAAAATATTATATGACGTCATAGTTTTAGCTTATATTTTAATTTTGGAAATGAGAGCGACGTAAAAAGAGGATTTGGGGATAAAATACTTTGTGTACATTTCAGGAAGTTTAATATTTCGTATTTATCAAACAAGGAGAAGTTACTTGGGCTTTTTACCACAAAAAAGTGGGCGCTGTAGACGCCCTACAGCCCAAGTGGGCGCCGTAGGCTCCCTAAAACCACTAGTTTATTATTATTTATAAAGAAATGGAACTGAAACAAAATTGTCTTTATCAAAACTAATGACACGCCCCTGAGTAAGGAGAACGTCGGCCAATTTGAAGGCCATACTGTGATCTCGTCGATAGCTTTTAGATTTAGAGTGCAGGCCGCCGTTACACGTCAGCAGTACCATTTTCAGGACGATAGAGATACTGTCACTTAAATTTTGTTCTAAAGTAAAAATAAGCCTGGGTGTTATGGGTGGTGGACCAACGACACAATGAGGTCTGTTGTCCCATGCCAAGTAAACAAGTCTTGCCCGGCGTGTTACAGTAATGAATGGATTGCTGATTCTAACATTTTATAGTAAGGGACCCACAAGAGTAATTTTCTTGATGTCATAAATATGGTGTTTGCGGTATTGTGATTGTTTCAACTTGTGTTATATTTAAACTGTTGCGGACTGGTCGATGGTGGCAGACTGGTGGATGTATTTTTTCCACCGGCGGATAGACCCTTCTTGATCTGTGGATAGATCATTCTTAATCTGTGGATATATCATTATTGATCTGTGGATAGACCCTTCTTGATATATGGATAGACCATTCTTTATGTGTGGATAGACCATTCTTGATCTGTGGATAGACCATTCTTATCTGTGGATAGACCATTCTTAATCTGTGGATGGACCATTTTTGAACTGTGGATAGACCCTTTTTGATCTGTGGATAGACCATTCTTGATCTGTGGATAGACCATTTTTGATCTGTGGATAGACCATTCTTGATCTGTGTATAGACCATTTTTGATCTGTGGATAGACCCTTTTTGATATCTGGATAGACCCTTTTTGATCTGTGGATAGACCCTTCTTGATCTGTAGATAGACCATTTTTTACCATTGTCACATACGCTGTTGCACCAGCTGTTGGACTCTCCTTTATTGTTTTATAGGCTCCTTTGACTGGTTAATGCACTCTACCAAGGAGTTGAAAACATCCTCCTAAACTAGACCCTGCACTTTGAGTACCCTTTGAGTAACATCTGCCTGGTATAAGTACACGCCAGAAGGGCCAACAGACCACCCAGACCTGTGAACCTAGAAGTCAAATTGAGCCCCATTGATAATGATGTGTTCCTGAATTGTCGTCCGTGGTGACGGAGCTAAGAACTTGGGAGTTAACAGGGCGGCACGTCGAGTTCATTGCGATCAGGTTCGTGTTTACTCTTGGTTTCAGAAAAACTCTACTTGGGTTTAATTTGAACTTTGTGTATTGTAAATAGTGCAACGGTGCCTTTTATAAATTTCTACAGTTCAAGTATTTTAACAACAGTTGCATTGTATAAAATAATGTTGCAATTATTAAATTTTTGTGCATAGAGTCATGTTATAATCCCCTGTTTTCCATTGTGTGACATCTTTTTAAAGTGTTTAAAACGACCGTGGAAGATCTCAAGAAACTATCTTTGTTTTCTGATAGCTATAGCTGTAAGTTGAGTTGATCGGATTCTCATTTGAAACGATTCCAAGATTGTAACAATTCAACGATTTTATCTTTTTATCAACGATGATATCTTTGCTGGAGAATAAATCCATATTATTTAGAGTCAATTTACTCACATTTTGTAATAGTACCTTTTAGTACAACCTTGTATCAATTGTGTCTCCGGTATCACCTGGTTTGGTGTCCTACTCATGATCTATGTCATTCTCTTTGGTTCAGAAATTACATAATCGCATAGCTTGTAAGTTTTTAGTTTTAAAACAATTTAAGCAAACAGAATATGAATTAAAGACCTGAAGAAATTTTTTTTAAGTTGAAATCATTTTCAGGGCCATATATCATAAAGATTGGAGTAATAGTGAATTCATTCTACTAAAATGAAATCTGAGCTATCATTTAGGCTTTTTGCTAACAGCTGTTAATTACCTGTATGTCAATGTAAGACATTATGGTGGGCCTCAGCTAATACAAAGACCTGATTGCAAACAAGATATTTTAGAGAAATCATTCAATTACAATTTGCTTGGGGGCCGTCCATAAATGACGTCACGTGATTTTGGCCGATTTTTTTTACCCCCTCCCCCCCTTCGTCACGCGTCCTCACAAAAACTTAGACTCCCCCCTCTAAAAATACGTCACAAATCTTTGACCCCCCCTCGCAAAAAAAAAGCAACAACAAAAAAACACATTATTTTCTATTTGAAAATAAATATATTTCAAATCTTTTTTATTGTCATTTAAGTATTTATTATTTATTTAGTGAATATCTACATTGCAATATCGTAACCCGCGTGAAGCATTTTTTTAAAATGTTTAACCGGTCTTCAGAAAACGAACTGTATTAACATCGTTAGATTATATTTTATTTTAATGCATACAAATTAAACATTGACTATTAATCATCACAGTTAACGTCTTTGTTTAGAACAAAAATTATTTTAAAATAATATTTTTAAAATGTATTTTTTAAAAATCCCTCAATTGACTGACGGGCATCCCATAAGAAACAGGTCGGCGAACAGAGGTAAATAACCTCATCCGGGGTCAAAAAGGGAATTCTTTGGGGTAATGCAGACTCATTTGGGACATATAACATGATTAACATCCACTACAATCCACTAGATATATTAAAATACTACATGTGTACGTGTAAGCTTGTAACATATGCCCAGTATTGAACCGGTTCCTTCCAGAAAATGCATTTTTTAAAATTTGACAACTATGTAGATTTCTTACCCTAATTTCATTTATGTTGACAGGAATGACAATAATCTTAATCCACATGACTTGTCTGTATCATGTATCCTTTCTCTGATATTTAAAATTAATGTCTTAAAAACTGAGCTAAGCAGAAAAGTTGTTTTGTGCTCTTCTCGAATTGGGATGTCAAGAATTTGATGCATTCAATAAAGTTAATGAATACTTGACTAATTTTAAATGGGCTCATTTATCATTATATCTAGAAGACTAGAATGACTAACAATTATATAAAACTTAAAATGTATTAAATAGATCCCCCCTCTTCCTTTTTTAAAGAAAAAGGATATTCCGTGTCATTTTGACTTAAAATATCTACACATAATCCTATTCATTTCATTTTTAGACACTTGACATGCTTTAAAACTCACCAGTAGCATTTTCGCTAACGAAGCTCCCCCAAATCCCCGAGTCATGTGAGCAGGACCTAGAGTCTGGGGGTTGGGGGAGGCGTAACGTACACATAAACTTGTATATTTTGGGCTAACGGGCAAAAGGTTCGAGGACTCCTGCCGTGAGAGAACCAAATGGAGCTGCGGTTACATCACAAATGCTTTGATGTAAACATCAAACGACGCAGTGTAACAATTGCATACGTTATCTTGTGGATTCTCAAACTTAAGGATTATAATTAGATTTAATCTTCGTTTCTTGATAGCTTACGCCAACCAGCGTCTGATGGCCTACCGACCGGCACATTGAGAAGCACTGATTTAAAAAAAAAGGCATTAACTAAATTGTAAGTAACCAAATATTTCAGTGGAAGTTTTATTTAAAGTTACCCTTTTGATGTGACGTCACATTTCTTCAACCACCTCCCTCTTTCTTGTCAAGCATCGTCACAAAAGTATGACCCCCTCCCCCCTAGGTGCGTGACGTCACTTATGGACGGCCCCTTGGTAAAATCTTGGTAAGGTATTGTTGTGTATTGCAAGCAGGTCTTAGCCAAGACCTTCACCAAGATTTTACAAGCAGATTGTAATTGCATGATTTCTCTAACATATATTGTTGTAACAACACCTTGTCTAGCAATAGTAAAATATCTTAGTGCGCGTAACGTCATCCGGTCTTAGGTGTGACGAAAACAATGCCAATGGGCTAAACCTTATTATTCTCACTTGAACAACTCTATGCACTTTCAAACGTGCATATGCGAGTTTTATATAAGATGGTAATCAACAATTGTGGTGTCTAAAAATTGTCAAAATCACTTCTTCAAATGTCCCACCCATGATGGGACGAGAATACCCTCGGTACGTACATAACTCGCGGATGCTCCATATCGATAGTGAAGCTAATAAGGTAAGTTGATAGCGTTATATTCAGTATATGTAATACATTATTGGACACAAACTCAACCTACCAGCCCAAGTCTCAATTAATTCGAACATAGATGCCGTCAATATTAACATGTTACAGAACACTCAAGTTGTTTTTATAATGAATTTGTCGCTGTTTACTTATTATTGTTAAAGTAATTTTAGCTGTTAGTTATATTTGACTGACCTTATGAAGCGTACAGTAGACCGCTGCATACAGATAGACCCGCGGTTTTAATTTCCTATAAATATAAAAGTTTTAAATACATTATATATCTTTCTTTTTAAAAATACACATTTTATGCAGCTACATTTGAACAAGTGTGTGCATTAAAACCGTCATGGCAGCTGAAAATTAAGGTAGCTCAAAGAAAATTGTACAATAATGTTATAAATGAATGGTAATTTCAGTTTACAGTGCCTATATCCCTCCAATCAAAGATCGGCCCAAAAATGACTATCACCCCTCCCCCCTCCATACTGCTCAGTGCGCCTATGCTTAAAACAAAGACTTGGTTCATTATCCCCCGAACCTATTATTCACAAGAGTATCTTGATATCATTACTGAACAGTTAAAACACATCAAGCCTCTGCGAAATGTCTTTAGACTAATAAAGTACGCACTCGATAAGTCACGTTGACTTACTGGCCTGGTATAGGGATCCTGTATCCTAGAGATCTTTCTCTATGATTATGTTGTAAATAGTGGGGGGGGGAGGTGAGGAGGGGGCGGGCGGAGGTTCCTGTCTACTGCTGAGGATTGAAAGGTTGTTTTTTTTACAACGCAAAATCTGGACACGCCCATTGGGATAAATAGCGTGTAAAATAGCAAGGCCGCCTTGTAGTGCAAGAATTCAGTAACTAAAGTACAGTCAAGCCTGGTCGAACATTCATACGCTAAATGTGCACAACAAAATTAAATATGGCTAGTTTATTTTTCATTTAGTATTTCTCCGGACTTAGACAAGGCTTGCGACAGGGCAAAGAGCTACACACAAAAATTACATCCACGAATTATGATGGACAATTAGTCTGATTTAATTAGCTTCCATTTTTTCAAGATTAGCTTTTTTCCCATAGATTTTTTTTAAAATTATAGTAATTAATAATAATTTTAGTCTGTTTCGTTCCTATTCAAAGCTGTTGATTTGCCAGGCATTGAGAAACCCGGAGGTGGATTTTAGATTATAACCCCCTCTTACGACAATTAGCACAATTTCCGTAGACTAGCTGAATCTGCAAGTATCACTATTGTACTAAGGTTGGGTGACGACTAAGTGAAAATTGATAATACTTTATTTTCATCGGAAGTGTGACAAAAATTAGGTTGTGGGGTGGGAGGTGGGTAATGAATAAAAGCCATTGAAATAGTTTTTTAAATCCTTTATACTAACTCGTGGTGTCTGAGCCATTCATTGATTGCTTGTTTGCTTGTCGTCAAAAATTTGGATCGATTTTTAACCCACTTCCTCGTAAGCTAGCGAGCTGAAATTTTGCAGGAAGTTTCTCGTGCCGATGATAAAAACGATGTATCAAATTTCAGATCGATCGCATGTACTGCAATTAAATTATTGAATTTTTAGATTATTTTATTTATCTCTATGTATCATGTTAATTTTTTTTAGATAAGAGTGTGACGGTGCGTATTATATTGAACGACCTTTCCTGTCGCGCAATAAGGTGCGTATTTTGTTGACAACACTTTTTATAAACATAATCCTGATCGGTGCGCATTATATTAAACACGTTTTACGAGACATAACAACTATTTTATCGTAACTGTTACATTCGTCCACGTTATGCATCAAACTTCACCTCATCTTATATAACCTTAAATCTTGAGAAAATGTTGATCAAGGACCGTCCCTTGATTGACTTTTGTCAGTGCTCACAACTGCTTCTTGTTTTTTTTTACATTTATGTTGTTTTTTTTCCTCCCAGGATCACCTTTCAATTTGGACCGAAGGTTTAGGCTACATATTTCGTTGATAATTATTATATGTATCAGAATTCCTGAATCTCATAACATTGTTAGTAGTTGGTAAAATAAAATAATTTCTTGATTCATTTATTTTTTGAAATGGTCGAAAACGAAAATTCCAGAAACCCTTGGATTTAGTTAGTTAGTTATTCCTCTCGGGCCGAAGACGGCACATAGGGCAGAAGTCATGGATTTCCATTTACGACGATCCGTCGCCAATTGTATTAGGTCTTGATTATTTCTCAGACCCATGGTTGAGCTTTCTCTTTTGATTGTTCTACTTAGGGTTTCCTTAGGTCTTCCTTTTTTTTCTTTTGCCTTTTGATGTCCATATGAAGGCCTGACGAGGGAGTGTTCTCTCGTCCATTCGAAGAACATGACCGATGTAATTCCAACGTATTCTCCTTATATAAGTTGACAAATATTCTTGGTTGGTTTCTTCTCTTATTATTTCATTTGATTTAAAGTCACTCCATTTTATATTATAGATATTTTATATTATAGAGAGGAAAAAGTGACCCCACACACAGACCATCTCACACACAACTAGCACTGACGGATTTCAGAACAGCCATTACTGAAAACCAAAGCAAACCGTGTTTTTTGTCGTGTTCAGAAGGTTAGTTAGCCCCGAGTCGTGACGAGGTGAGGACCCTTGGGCGTATAGCAGAAAAACAAGATCAACTAAAACAATGGCTAACTTTATAAAAATGAGAAGTGAAGAAAAAATCTTCAATTTGTGAAATTAGTTTAAAATAACATGAGGGGGGATGGGGACACAGGATTAGTTTTGTAAACCGTGAAATAAGCGCAATCTACGTGATCAATGAGGCAGTTTGTAGTGGATTGTTCACAAAATTAATTTTCAAGAAGGACCTGAATTTTATTTTAAAAAACTCTGTGTTCATATTAAATTTTGCTCTTGCTAATACGATGACTAAAATAGAAGCCTGTTTATTTCATTTTGTTTCAGCCCACCATCATTATGTCAACAAAAAGAATCAATTGGATCGCCAATGCCGGTTTGGCAGTTGTAATCTGTCTGCTCATATACATGCATGTAAACCACGACTGTAACCCTAAACACGATGGACAGAATGAAGAACGCCAACTGGGCTCAAGGATGGAGCAACACAATATCAGGTCGGAGAAACTAGGCAGTGTGGTGGTGCAAAAGGACAGTGTGGTGGAGCGAAAAAACAGTGTGGTGGAGCAACAGGACAGTGTTGCGGAGCAACAGCAAAGTGTGGTAAAGCAACAGGACAGTGTGGTGGAGCATCAGGACAGTGTGGTGGAGCAACAGAAAAGTGTGGTGGAGGATGTACAACCTGAATGTTTAGAAACTAAAGCTTCTAAGGGCAATGGTAATCTAACGGTTAACAATCATTTCAATACTTAAATGGTCTAATCATAACTTGTAGACAGTGAATCAATAGATCCATAAATTGCATATCATCAATCAATAATTCACCAAAACTTGCTGACACTCAATCAATGGTTCCTACATTGTCTACAATCGTTCAATATTTCAACTAATCGAGGACCAGTTTGAATTAAGAATTTTCATTTATATATTGATTCGTTTTAATCCTTACTTAACGTTTTTTACATTTTTGTATTACGTTAAAATAAGTTCTATTTCTGTAATATAAATGTTTTTCATTATGTATAATCTATCTATATATCTATATATATAATTCTCTTCATGGGACCATGCCAGGCAAGTAAGCAGCAAAAATATGTGCAACCGAGCATGACGAATGACCCTCGCTCGGGTCAACTAAACACAGTTAACGTTTGGCAAGCAAAGGTAGTGGTGGAGTGGGGCATGTCTTGAGAGCAGCAATGTTTTTTACATTCACTTTTGATGTTCCTGCTCAGTGTGTATGTATTTCGTAGTGTATTGGTTATTACATCCGCCTGACATGCTGAAGGTCTTAGGTTCAAGCCCAAGCGGCAACATACGTTTTTTTTTATTTTTAAAAATGCTAATGCCTGTTCTTTTCCCCCCTTTCTTAGCAAACATAAACACCGCTTCGCATGTCACGGAAAAAAACTTAGTTCAATGTTATATCAATTCCTTCACCAGGTACCTGTCTGTTTCTATTGGTCGCATATTTGGTGCATGGACGAAGTTGTTGCTCTCCAACTTGGCTTCATGGCTGTAATATTTGTTTATATATTGTGGCGATGTCCGAAATACTTATAAAAAATTCTTCGGTGGTCCCCCAACGTTCACTCGCGTTGTTCCCATTTGTTCGTGCTACTGTTTGTGTCCGTTCCCCCCTCCCGTTTTTTTCTTGCCCGTTCTTTTTTCCCCCTTTCTTAGCGAACATAAACACCACCTCTCCAGGCATGCGTAATAGTGTGTGCCCTTAGGAGTGTGTACCTCAGTCGCTCAAGCTCAAGCTGTGTCCTCAGTCGCTTTGCTATCTTCTACAGTCGTCTGAGCCACGTTGCCTTTCCATTGTTCTCTTCGTTTGTCCCAGAAGCTTTGTTTTGATTTTGCCCCTTCGTATTGCCATTCATGTCCCAACCATGGCTACCGCTTCACATATATTTCGTGGAGTCAACGGGTCTTTCGGTGTAGTCGAAATTCCTGCATCAGGTAACTGTTTATTTCTATCTGTCGCATATTTCTGGAAAAATGTCATCGACGAAACAGTTGCTCTCGAACTTCACAAGATGGCTGTAAGCTTTGTTTGCGAACATTGGGATAACTATGGCGACGCCCTGTCCGTTGTTCTTACTCAGGGAAGCACAGTCGTACACTCAGCTCGACAATACGCTGCGTACATGAATACTTCCGGTGTTTATGGTGGCAGGGCTGAAATTGTGGCGATGTCTCAAATACTTCCCGCTACTATCACTATTCACTTCCGAGAACGTCCGCATGACCCTCCTCGAGTTTACAATCCGGGTCAACGTCTCTCCATATCCCTGCTATTTAGCGGTCCTTTGGATCATGGCCAATATGAAGTTCTCTTGCCTGTCACAAACACACGTGATGACCTTCTGGTGCCATCTGTTGACAACGTCGGCAAGTGCACCAACATTAAAGACCCATGTGATCTCCACACTGATCTGACTTTACCTTCACACTCTCCTGTTACTGATGAACATTTACAAACGCCGGAATTTCATTGCAACATTTGCTCTAAACAGTTCACACAAAAATAGAATCTCAATGCACATTTTAAAAAACACTCCAGTGAACAAACGCATTCCATAGAGAACTTTAAATGCACCATTTGTTCCAAAACCTTCCGACTCCAGAGATATCTCAACGCACATTTAAAAAGACACTCCAGTAACAAATGCATCCCACAGAGGACTTTAAATGCACCATTTGTTCCAAAATCTTCCGCCTCCAGAGATATCTCAACGCACATTTAAAAACACACTCCACTGAACGAATGACGCAATGTGACCATTGCCAGCAATGCTTCAAAACAATTCGCACTCTCAAGAAGCACTTACAAACTAAACATGTACATGTAGAAACACATTCAACAACATTTCTTTGCAGCATTTGCGACAAACAGTTTCACACACACAGAAATCTTACTAACTATTTGAAAACACATGCCCTTACGAAATCCTTCCAGTGTCAATACAGCACTGAATCGTTCACAACATCATCTCTTCTCAACAAACATACAAAAATACACCGCCATGACACATTCTTTGAGTGTGTACATTGCAAACGTTCTTTCAAACAGTGCCATCTTCTCGCAAACCACATGCACATTCATCGCATTCAACTTTCCGCTGTGTTTCAAGAACACACTGGCATTCCCATCGAGGAACACAACATTGGACTACCTACCGCACTATGTACTTCTTGCAATGCTCTTCATTGGCCATCAGAGGTAAACAAATCCGGACATTATACTAAGTGTTGTCGTCACGGCAAAGTGTCTTTGCCACCGCTATCCCAAACTCCTCCTTTATTACAAAACATCTTGAGTGACAAGAATCCGCTGTCCCGACATTTCTGTGATCATATCAGGGAATACAACTCTGCTTTAGCTTTCGCATCAATGGTCGCCCACATCGCTCAACCACCTGGCCATGGACCGTATGCTTTCCGAATCCACGGTCAAATTTATCATCAAGTCTCTCCATTGTATACCAAACCTAACACGCCCCCTCGATACGGTCAACTATATATCTTCGATTCTGCTGAGGCTACCACTCAACGTTTGCAAAACGATTGAAACAGTGCTTGCAGTGATATGTTGTTGTTGCAACTAGACAAAATGTTACGACAGGTTAACCCCTTCGCTAAATCCTACATGCAAATGCACGAAATTATCACTCATAATAACCCTGTTGCTGCTGTACGAATGGTGTTCATGGAAAATCCAACTCTGGATATGAGAAGGTATAACGCGCCATCCTGTCAAACTGATGTTGCTGCTATCTTTGTAGGGGAAGACGGGGAACCTCCTGCACAACGCGATATTTGCATATACCCAAGAGGAGATGCTTGCAAGCGTATCTCTGTACTCAATATGAACTGTGACCCCATGGTTTATCCACTACTATTTCCCTTACGGAGATCCAGGCTGGCACATACAATTGACCCATGTTGAAGAAAAGCAAACCGCGAACAGAACCCGAGTCACACAACTCCAATTTTATGCTTACAGGCTTGCCATGACATCTGCATTCAGCATCTTGCATTCCAGCGGCAAACTCTTCCAGCAATATGTCGTCGACGCATATGTCAGAACAGAAGGCGCACGTTTACATTACCTACGCTCCCATCAACAAGATTTGCGTGTAGAACAATACAGGGGACTGATGGATGATATCGCTGCGAAAGCACAAGACAATAACCTTCGCCCTGGACAGTTGATCATTCTTCCCTCTACGTTTCAAGGCAGTCCACGGTACATGCAACAGAACTACCAAGACGCGATGGCAATTGTCCGCAAATGTGGAAAGCCTGACCTATTCCTAACATTCACCTGCAATCCTGCTTGGCCGGAAATCTCTAACGCCATTTCCCATCATGAGCGCCCAGAACACAGACCTGATGTCGTTGCCCGCGTCTTTCATATCAAACTTCGGGAGTTCCTAACTGACATCCTGGAGAGGAATATTTTCGGCAATGTAGTCGCATACATTTTCGTCATTAAGTTCCAAAAACGAGGCTTGCCTCATTGCCATATGTTACTGACACTTGATTCACAGTGCAAAATAAGGACCAAAGATGACATAGACAAATATGTCTGCACTGAGCTTCCAAATCCCGAAATACACCCTCGACTTTTCAAAATTGTCACTAAATGCATGGTACATGGTCCGTGTGGCACGCTCAATGCCAACTCACCTTGCATGAAAGACGACAAGTGCACCAAATATTTCCCAAAGGACTTCAACGCCGAGACACAAGAAAACACACAAGGGTACCCCATATAACGCCGAAGACAGGGCACAACTGCCATTGTTGGCAAATACGACATCGACAATCGTTGGATAGTACCTTACAATCCCTGGCTTTCTCAGAAATTCAATGCTCACATTAACGTTGAAGTGTGCGCGTCCATTCAATGTATCAAGTATCTATATAAGTATGTCTACAAAGGACACGACGCTGCATCCAATGCACTTCAGAAGGAGCCAGCCGATGGTGTTTTCCAACATGACGAAATACAAACTTTCCTTGATGGTAGGTATGTTAGTGCTCCTGGGGCTATGTGGCGTTTGAACGAGTACAGTCTTTCAGAAAAATTGCACGTTATTACCCGATTACCAGTTCATTGGCCAGAACAAGTCTTCTTCTTTCAAGAGGTTCACGAAGAACGAGCGCTACAAAGACAGGCCAACAAAAGCACCATGCTCTTAGCTTGGTTTGAACTCAACAAGACGGATACTGAAGCTGTGGAGTTACATTACCCTGATGTTCCCCAACATTACACATTCCAACAATCCTCTGGAAAATGGCAAAAGAGAATTAGAGGAGGAACAAAAGTGATCGGTAGAATGCCTGTTGTTGCCATTAACGACACCGAACGTTATTACCTCAGGCTTCTCCTTATCCGTTCCGTAGGCGTCACAAGTTTCAACCTTCTACGAACTGTCAATGGCGTGGAATGTAAGACTTTCAAAGAGGCGTGCCAACAATTGGGTCTTCTTAAAGATGACAAGATATGGCATGATACTCTTACAGAGGCATCTCAGATACGAATGGCACCGTTCTTGCGACAACTTTTCGTTTTCGTCTGTGTCTTCGGCGAACCACATAACGTTCCACACCTTTGGGACACGCATAAACTCTCCCTTTCTGAGGACTTTCTCAGAACATATTCCACACGCACCGCTTGCATGTATGCTCTCGCAGAAATAAATGACATGCTCCAACCACATGGCCTCAACCTGCACAAATTACACCTACCCCTCACTGACATTCTTCCAATGTGTCATTCATCTTCCGTCTTCGACGCTCAGGCTGAACACTCCCACGCTATGGAACACTACGACAAACTCAACACAGAACAAAAGCACGCTGTTGACACTGTTTTGGATGCTGCATACAACGACTCCCATCCGCTACAAACCTGCTTCTTCTTAGATTTTCCCGCAGGAACAGGGAAAACCTTTGTCTACAAAACCCTGATTCATACAATCAGAGCCAGGGGAGACAATCCTATAACCGTTGCATCAACAGGAATAGGAGCAACATTGTTACCGGGTGGACGTACTGCACATTCGGTGTTTAAAATAACGTTGAAGCTCACTACTACTTCAACATGCAATATCAAACCTAACTCGCAACACGCGCAACATATTCTGCAATCCAAATTGATTATATGGGACGAGGCGCCAATGACACATGCATACGCATTCCAGGCAGTTGAAGGTTGTTACGTGATCTCACAGGTGAGACGCACCCATTTGGAGGGAAAATAATACTATTGGGTGGAGATTTCCGACAAATACTCCCCGTTATTATGCGTGGCTCCCGAGCACTCACTGTCGCCAGTTGCATTAACAAGCAATCTTTGTGGCGTCACATGCATGTACTTACACTGACGAAAAATATGAGAGCTCTTCCTGATGAACAACATTTCGGAAAAGGGCTTCTCGATGTTGGAGACGGGACAAATGGAACTCCTGTAACATTACCTTCACATTGTTTTCCTGTTCATTCTGATCCCGTTCAACAACTATATGGCGACCTCGACTTCTCAACTGTCACTTCGGAACAACTCAGTACGCGAGCTATATTAAGTGTCACGAACGAAGACTCCCTGCACCTGAATGAACAAGTATTGAAACGTATCCCAACCGACGAAGTAACTTTCACCAGCGTTGACTCCATCGTCACAGATGATCCCGCAGATCAACTTTCATTCCCCGAAGAATTTCTGAACAGTCTTACCCCTACTGGCATGCCTCCGCATAAACTGAAAATTAAAATTGGTTAAGTGGTCATGCTTCTTAGAAACCTCATGCCAGCAAGAGGTCTCTGTAATGGCACTAGACTGACTGTTACCAGCATTCACCTCAACGTACTGGAGTGTAAAACTATAGCAGCTGCTACCTCACAAACTGTCCTTATTCCCCGGATATCCATGACTCCATCAGATTCAAATTTGCCTTTTACCTTTACGCGCAGACAATTCCCTGTGAGATTAGCCTTTGCCATGACAATAAATAAAGCACAGGGCCAAACGTTCAAAAAGATATGCCTGTATCTTCCAAAACCTTTTTTCAGTAATGGACAATTGTATGTTGCTCTCTCCAGAGTTCCTTCTTTTCATTCACTCACAGTCGTTTGCCCAAACCCACCCCATTTGGCCAACTGTGTCTTTCAGGAAGTCTTCACCCGTCACTAAATCATTAGCGGCGTATGCTACGCCGCGGGTCAGCTAGTATATATATAATGTGAAATTACAAAAAGCAACTAAAATCATATGTTGTCTTAGTAAAGAGTGATCAAATAATAAAAAATAACTTTCTATAGTATCATTATCTTATAAATGAAGATGTTCCTGACCAGTGAAGTATTAATTAATAAGATGTTGTTTTTTTCTGCAGAAAAGCTTGTAAATCTGCGCCAAAACGGTTACGCCTGCGACTTATCAAAGGTCGACTTGGACAAGATACCAGATCGCAGAGTTACCTTAACTTTCCATACTTACCTAGATAACATCGACGTAAGTAAAGGCTGGATGACAGCAGGTATCATGTGCCTGTTGTCACTGAGGATCAGTGTTAATAAGTTATACTTTATTAGACACTATTCCCCGAGCGTTTATTAACTAGTGACATCGGGTAATGTAATTGTACACCTTATGCAGAGGAGTACACTTATTAAGCGTATGTGTCCACTTTGTTTAAAATTGTTTGAATTTTAAAAATTTTTTTACACTGTTTCATCTTAAAACAACATGCATTACGTTAATCAAATTAAAACACTGGTTCACTGCATCATATTGTAAACTTTCTTTCATGCCTTTGGATCTAAGCTGCGCCCCTTAGGTCTCTGTGTGAAAGCTCTGTAATCGTGCTATCGAACAACACATTCTATCATCTGAAATAAAACATTTTGTTGTTATCTCCTCCTTCAGGTCGTCTGCAAGAGAAAGCTGCGTGCTGGAAAGCTGGGAGACGGGGGCTGGGAGGTATGTGATGACGTTGATGTCAGACCCCAACCTCCTTGCATTGTCTACTCTTTCGGCATAAACAACGACTTCAGCTTTGATGACGCCGTCTCCGACCTCTACGGGTGTCACGTTTACTCCTTCGACCCCAGCATGGGCATAAAGAGCCACAACCGGTCAGACAAAGTCCATTTTTACGAACTAGGGCTCTACGGCAAGACTGGCCACACGCTGGACAGGTTCCCAAAGTGGTCGATGTATACCCTGAAGGATATTCGGGCAATGTTGGGACACTCAAATATCCCAATAGACGTTCTCAAAATAGATATTGAGTACAGCGAGTGGTCTGCTCTTCCAGACATGCTGGACACGGGCCAGCTGGACGATGTGAGGCAGTTCTACCTTGAGTATCATGTGATCTGGGGTCTGCGCAGGGATATTGTTTTGCCTCAGTTAAAAATATTCCAGCGTTTGGAAAAACTTGGCTTCAAGAAATTTTACGTTCACAAAAATGTGAAGACTCCTAGGGAAATTCAAGGATTTCCCGTGGTGAGGACAAAGTGTTACGAGGTGCATTACATTAAAAGGGAATAAATGAAATTACAAAAATTAAACTTTGTTTTAGAAAATATTTACTCTAAAAAAAAATCTTAAACTTAGACGAATTCTGATGAAAATTCTATTTTTTATATTTGCAGTCCCTTCTTCTTTTTTTTTGTTTTTTGTTTTTTTTCTTTGTTGTTTTTTCGTCTTTTTGAGAAATCAATTTGACCAAAACTATCTAATATGAACTAAAATATACTATAAAATAAATTTTGATAACTAGTTTGGACGATCAATAGCTTTCTGATGGTCCTGCAAAATTACAAATTCCAATACCAGTCAGACCTTACCTGCTTGAGTGTTAAAAATATGTTTTGGCGAGACTTTAAATTTCGGACCGGTTATTTTGGATTTTGGTCAAAACTTGTTGCCATTTTCTGATGTACTAGAAATTACCAGAGTGATGTTGCTCTGCCCGGCCTCTTGCCAAGTGCTGACAAATCCATGCCCGAAATTCGATTTAATGAAGCAAAAAGTTCATCTCAAACAGCTGTTATCCAGAAGTAATTTTCAACAGCTAACATTTGAATGTGTGGACACAGAATTTAAAAAAAATCTCCACTAACTGTGGCGTCTTCACAATCTCTCTCACGCGATCAAGGCTACACTTGGAGTAGCTTCACAAGCAAGTGCGCAAGCCATTCATACAAAGCTAGAGATTGCAATCTGTTATGTCATTAGAAATATCTTAGAAGTTCATCCCGACCCCCACACACACACAAAATGTATAACTTCATATCTTAAACAATGTAGGCCGTTTTTTTATAATTGAGTATAATTAATAATCAATATAGTGCGATTAGGATTACACTAACTAACACTTGCTATATGCTCAGGAGTTTCCTTTTATACTGTGGTCGATTGCACCACGCCATTGCACTAGTCACTTGTGCAACCTTACACATGTTTAATATAAGAAAGGTGCATAATTCGAATATTATTGTGTAATTTTAGGGGTGAGATGATTAATCCAGTAATTCCCCTTTCCATCAGCCGTATAAATAATAACCAATTAATCCAGTAATCCCCCTTTCCGTTAGCCGTTTAACAATAACCAAACTCGCCCGCACTCCAACAAACAAACTAAACTCTATTTTAAAAATAAATAAATTTTGAAACAATTTTATTCTTAATACCAGTTAGAGATTTTTAATAATACAGCATAATTGTCTACATAAGTAAGGGTGCACTATTTTCTGATGAGAGGAAGACCTTTTTTTTCTTAAATCCACAGTTCAATGATAAAACCGAAATTGCATTTAATTTTTACATTTTAATTTCTTAACGATATTACAGCACAAATTAAATTTAAAAATGTACAGCATAGTAGCAAATTAATAAAATTACTATTGTTATTTTATAAATACATCGTCAGTTGTTATTTTCAAACTAGTTTGTGAAGCGGCGCCGTGGCGCCTGCAGCGCCCCCTTTTGTAAGGGCGCCTACGGCGCCCATCTTTTTCAAAACCCCAACTAACTTGTCCTTTTATGATAAATACGTAATATTAAACGTTCTTAAATGTACACAAAGTATTTTATAATAGAGTTTTTTTGTTGTTTTTTTTTGTTGCAAATGCTTAAGTAACGCATCCATATATGTTGAATACGAAATATTCCTGAAATTTACACAAAGTATGTGTATAATATTTTTTTACAGTGCTAATCACACGATTTTTAAAGTCACTTTAGAAAGCAGTGCACCAAATTACTGCACCAAAAATAGCTCTTATCGAACGTCCGCATGAAATTGTTCAATTATTAATAATAGTGTGGAGGGTGTTTAATGTTAATCTAGAAACCAAAATGATTATCCAATTTTTTTTAAAAAGCAGAGTGATGTCCCTTAGCGTTAGGCTACATAATTGAGCGTAAATATATATATGATGATGTATATTCTAATTGTCAGTGAGTATAGAATTAATAGTAACAAGGATTGAACATTCAACCACTGAAATTAAGGTCATGAATTTATCTGTCAATTAACACAATCGGGCAAAACGTGCTTTGACTTTAAATTGATGAACAATCAATGACATATGAATGGGGAGAAGAAGCACAAAATAAACTAATTGACTATCAAGTGCTTCTGATTATGAAATCGCCTATAATGTACGGTGCAGTTATTCGTCTAATCGGGATACATGGAAATATTTTTTTTCTATTCTTCCGGATGACAATGTTCAAACAAATTATAACCTTCAATATTTTGGATATTTTTATTTTCACAGTTAATGAAGATATAGACGTTTTTTTTTGCTGACTTGAATAAGACGGCTAAAGGTCGTCATTCCGATATTTCAAATAATAAAGGGAACCATCCAACCAACTACTGCTGACCAATGCCTTGGGCGTATTAAGGGGCCGTCAATAAATGACGTCACGCAACTGGGGGGAACGGGTCACAAATGTGTGACGTTGTGTGACGAGAGGAGGGGGTGGTGTTTAAGAACTGTGACGTCTCATCAAACGCGCACTTTAAATAAAATTTACACTTTTAATGGGATTTTTAAAAAAAATTCAAACAATGTTTATAATTTTCTTTTAAAACTAAGATGCATAAAATAAAATTATTTAAATAACTTTACTGATCACATTATAAAATGCTTAAGCTTAACACTGTAAAGTCGCTTTATAAAATGGTTCAAGTCAAAACATATAGTACATTATGAAATTGTGAACATAACCACTAAATATACGTTGCATTCAACTCATAAGTTAACATAAATACTCTGTCTATTTTAGGAATGAAATGGATTTCCGAAGCCAATATTTAATTATTAAATACAAAAATCATGACCATACGGCCTAGAAAACCCCCCACCCTCATCTAACTTGCACTTGGGGGAATTATTTGTAATGGCGCAAGCTGGGCTACGGCTTGCCATTTAGTTGCTTATAACTTAGTAATCCAACACGATGGTTATGGGACATGTGCTTTGGGTTTCGGCGTAATTGCGTCAAATTGTTGCGCAAACAAATATGCAGCGTATCATAAAGGTTATAGTTGATCTTTCTGTCTAGGGAGTCCTGCCCGATGTTCGGAGTTTTTAAAAAACTTACCAGTAATTATACCATCATCCCTTCCATACAACTCTACAACAATCGTTTATGTTTTTTAAAAAATAGTTTCTTTCCATTTATTTAATATTAAATTGAAATAGTCACAAGGCATTTCCTAACCTGTGAATGTGAATTAAAGTTAACTTAATTGAGTGACTAAGTTCAGTTGCTCTAGTAGTACAAAGGTTCTCAAACGTTTCCAAGTAATGATCACAATAAAATATAAGCAAATTTCGTTTAAATAACACACTTTATCTAATATTTTTAAAAATTTAATGGTAAAAATTGCCATTAAATTGTTTGACATAATTATTGTTATAATGTAAAATGTAACTCAAACTTTACTCATTGTCTACTGTTCCTCCACCCCCACCCCCTCCCCAATATGTATTCATTGAAGTTTTATCAAACTATTTGCTCATGTAACTACTTTGATTAAATCATTATTTCTGTTTTAGCAAACAACTAAAAATATAAAAGATTTTTTGGAATACCTAGATCCGACTTTAAACATGGTTAATGTTAGAGTTATAAGCAGAAACCTGGCTTCGGTCGTCATTATGTCCAGATTAAGCGATTTTTCCCCAACAGATTTTTAACTCAGCCTCAAGATGTCCCCCAGAAAACATTTGATCAACAACCGCTTGACGTCACTGAGATTATTTATAGAAATCAGAGCGTATTTAATACCCTAACTATGATGGCATGAATTTTTTTCCCGTTAAGATCACATTTTAAAATCTAAATTAAAATAAGTGTTAAGAGTAAAACCAGAAGTAGATAACATGGGAATTAAAAATGATTCCAGTTTTAACATAAGTTATTCAAATAGGAAACAATGCAGTCGGGATTATGTTTTTATAAAAATAATCGTTATAATTTTACAAGTATTTTAAATTATACTTTGTACGATTACCTTCGTTTCTTTGCACCTTTGTGCTTGGAACTGACAGGCTGTTTCACACAGATAATCTTCCATGTCAGCATTGAAAAGTTTACTACTTCCCTAGCCCCTTCGAACCCATCTTTCTAACCATGAACTGAATAAGATTGAAGATCGGTTCCAACAGCTCTACGGCTGTAAGGAGAGAAAACCCCAACCAAAGTCCAAGCTGACCACCAACGTCACTGATGACCTTGTTCCAGTCATACGCCGCTTTGGATCTCAAGACTTCATAGTTGAGGGCCTCGTAGAAAATCTCAAGCTTGAGAAAATTCTTCCTGATGTGTTCTTTTGGATCACCAATAAATGTGTAAGTCTTGTTCTTCTGTGTAGCTGATTCCTTTACCTTACGGATGTAGCTCTCTATGTAGCCATCAGTTGGCCAAGCTGCCGGAGAAATTGTTGTTCTATACGATATCTGGTCACACTCTGGGGGACAGTGCTCTGTACAGCCAAGATGGTCCATTTGAAAGTCTAAACTGACATCGAAAACGCACTTCTGGAAAACATCACCATAACAGAATGGGACGGTGCCTTTGTTTTTATTATCAGGCTTTACACCAGTGATTCTTATTAGTTCGTCAAGACTACCAAACATATCAGCGTCGTAACATCCACATGTCTCGTAGAGCCTGGCTTGAAAACACTATTTCCTACAAGCGTTTTCTGTGTACATGTAGCCCCAGACTGAAAACAAATTCATGCCAGAGTCGTCATCGGCGTTGATGCATTTTCCATAGGGAGCAGGTAGTTGGTAATTTTCTACCTGTTGTATGGATAAATAATTATTAAAAGTACTTTAATATTACTTTGATTAATATTTAGGAAATAAAGCGGACAATATTAGTGAAAAATAATTTATCTAGAATAAACTTACTAGAAAAGCAGGAAGAATGACCCGCTTTAGCATGATACTTTAAGGATTTATTCATTTGGCTTTTCAAATAGACATTAGGCACGGGTTAGTTGTTTCTGTCCTTTGTGTAATTTTAAAGGGTTCTCTTAAATATTTATATTGAAGGAGCTCCATATCATTCGATAAATTTAAGATGCTTGCTAAGTTTCCTTCATCTTTTGTCTAAATCCTGCTAAAACTAGATGATGATCAGATGAAAACTCTAGCTCCTCATGTTATTTATATACTTTGTACAGACGATCTAAATGTTGTTGTTTTTAAATCCTTTATATTAACTCGTGGTGTCTGCGGCCGACCGACCTTGTCGCCAAAACTTTTGATCGATTTTTAACCCACTTGCTCGCAAGATAGCGAGCTGAAATTTTGCAGGCATTTTCATACCGATGATAAAAACAATGTATCAAAATTTCAGATCGATCGCATGTACCGTAATTAAATTATTGATTTTTTAGATTATTTTATTTATTCCTATGTATAATGCTATTTTATGAGATAGAGCGTCGCGGTGCGTATTATATTGAACAACCTTTCTGTCGCGCAATAAGGTGCGTATTTTATTGACAGCTCTTTTTATAAACATATTCCTGATCGGTGCGCATTATATTAAACATGTTTTACGACAAAACTGCAATTTTGTATTTCTGGATGGTCTGGCGCTGCGTATAATAATGAACATTCTTTTAGTTACTTCTCGTACATAAAGGATTTATAGTCAAAAACTTGGTTTTTTACGGGTTTTTCTTATTTTAAATCCTTTATATTAACTCGTGGTGTCTGAGGCCGACCGACCTTGTCGCCAAAACTTTTGATCGATTTTTAACCCACTTGCTCGTTAGCTAGCGAGCTGAAATTTTGCAGGCAGTTTTGTACCGACAATAAAAACAATGTATCGAAATTGCAGATCGATCGCATGTACCGTAATTAGATTATTGATTTTTTAGATTATTTTATTTATTCCTATGTATCATGCTATTTTTTGAGATAGAGCGTCGCGGTGCGTATTATATTGAACAACCTTTCTGTCGCGCAATAAGGTGCGTATTTTATTAACAACTCTTTTTATAAACATATTCCTGATCGGTGCGCATAATATTAAACATGTTTTACGACACAACTACAAATTTGTATTTCTGGATGGTCTGGCGCTGCGTATTATAATGAACATTCTTTTAGTTACGTCTCGTGCATAAAGGATTTATAGTGAAAA
This sequence comes from Ampullaceana balthica, assembly GCA_944989445.1. Lineage (NCBI taxonomy): Eukaryota > Metazoa > Mollusca > Gastropoda > Lymnaeidae > Ampullaceana > Ampullaceana balthica. The sequence continues at coordinate 876,825 of CALYLW010000364.1, forward strand.
ACTTGTTTTTTTACGGGTTTTTTAAATTAAAATTTCCAAAGTTGATTCTTTTAAATGTATGACACATAATTATCTTGTGCATTTTCTTTGTTCTCAGGGAGAGCTTCTTACTTTTGCTAGATGTGCTTTAATTTACTCAATGCTGCCATTGTTTGGGCTACTCTGGCAAGAATTTCTGGCTTTGAGCCTTTGTCGGATATTATGGCCCCTGGATATTTGAAGGTGGAGACTTCTTCGAGTTTTTGCCCGTTTATCCGAATCTCACTTTTGAATTTACTATTTGCCATGACCTTGGTCTTTTCTGCATTGATTTCCATGCCGTACGTCTTTGTTGTTTTCTCTAGCTTTGCGAGAATTCTTTTAGTTCGTCCTCGCTACCAGCTAGGCCGTCAATGTCATCGGCGAAGCGTAGGTTGGTTATACTTCTCCCTCCGATGATGACTGTTACGACATGGTCTTCTAGCATGTGGTGTGTCTAGGGCAGGATTGTTATTAATGGTTTATTAATTTGGATTGTAAACTTTTTTTTTATTATTATTAAAGTCTGGAAAATATTTTGACAATTCGAAACCATAGCTTTTTCAGGGACCCCAGTCATATATATGGTTAGAAAATATTTCCCGTTGGAAAACAGGCACGGATCAATGAGCAATTCCATGTGACTTGGTAAGTGCTATAATCTATTTTAATGGGTGGAAGGATGTGAAAGTTTGGATGCTTCTAAATGATACAACCTTTTTAGTTGTGTTGTAACCCATTTAATGGATGTTATTTAAGCTTATTGGTCCAATACTACAACTCCTTTTTATGTGATGGGAGACATCATAAGATCTTGTCGGAGTGAGGGGGTGGGGTGATAGCATTAAATAATGTGTTTGAGCGATTCTCAACCCAGCGATAGCTGACCACTCATACGAGGACAAATAGCTGACGACACATACGAGCACAGATAGCTGACCACACATTTGACCAAAGATAGCTGACCACACAATCTAGGACAGATAGCTGACCACACATATGAGGACAGATAGCTGACCACACATACGAGGACAGATAGCTGACCACACATTCGAACACAGATAGCTGACCACACAAACTAGGACAGATAGCTGACCACACATACGAGGACAGATAGCTGACCACACATGCAAGGACAGATAGCTGACCACACATACGAGGACAGATAGCTGACCACACAATCTAGGACAGATAGCTGACCACACATACGGGACGAGCAAGTATCTCATTCTATAAAACTCTATAACAAATTGATCAATACTACAATTCAGCCTATTGCTTACATCATGAAGCTTTTAGCTCAATGTCGTGTAGTCTTGGCTCATTGCTACGGGCACCGGTTTTCCTTACTGACTAATTAAAGGCCCTAATCACTAAATGTGAGATTAATTGAACCTTCAACTTCATGTAGCACATCAACCACTGAACCTTCCACTTCATGTACCGGCAGCACACCCACACTGAACCTCCACATTCATATAGTACATCAACCACTGTACCTTCCACTTCATGTAGCACATCAACCACTGAACCTCCACATTCATGTAGCACATCAACCACTGTACCTTCAAATTCATATAGTACATCAACCACTGTACCTTCCACTTCATGTAGCACATCAACCACTGAACCTCCACATTCATGTAGCACATCAACCACTGTACCTTCAAATTCATATAGTACATCAACCACTGTACCTTCAACTTTATGTAGCACATCAACCAGTGTACCTTCCACTTCATGTAGCACATCAACCACTGTACCTTCAAATTCATATAGTACATCAACCACTGTACCTTCCACTTCATGTAGCACATCAACCACTGTACCTTCCACTTCATGTAGCACATCAACCACTGTACCTTCAAATTCATATAGTACATCTACCACTGAACCTTCAACTTCATGTAGCACATCAACCACTGTACCTCCAACTTTATGTAGCACATCAACCACTGAACCTCCACATTCATGTAGCACATCAACCACTGTACCTTCAAATTCATATAGTACATCAACCACTGTACCTTCCACTTCATGTAGCACATCAACCACTGAACCTCCACATTCATGTAGCACATCAACCACTGTACCTTCAAATTCATATAGTACATCAACCACTGTACCTTCAACTTTATGTAGCACATCAACCAGTGTACCTTCCACTTCATGTAGCACATCAACCACTGTACCTTCAAATTCATATAGTACATCAACCACTGTACCTTCCACTTCATGTAGCACATCAACCACTGTACCTTCCACTTCATGTAGCACATCAACCACTGTACCTTCAAATTCATATAGTACATCTACCACTGTACCTTCAACTTCATGTAGCACATCAACCACTGTACCTCCAACTTTATGTAGCACATCAACCACTGTAACTTCAACTTCATGTAGCACATCAAACACTGTACCTTCAACTTTATGTAGCACATCAAACACTGTACCTTCCACTTCATGTAGCACATCAACCACTGTACCTTCAACTTTATGTAGCACATCAACCACTGTACCTTCCACTTCATGTAGCACATCAACCACTGTACCTTCCACTTCATGTAGCACATCAACCACTGTACCTTCAAGTTTTGCAATCTCGCCACGTCATTTGCTGCCCATCCCAAAACAGGCTCAAATAAAACGTATTTCTAAACAAAGAGGAAAAACAGCTATTTTGACTTCTTCGCCTTATAAAAGATCTGTAATGGAAGCCAAAGAAAAAAAGAATCCAAAGCACAAGAAATCTGTCAAAAAATCAAATGAAGACACACCATGCCTCTATTGTGAGGAGCTTTACTCCAGCAGCACAGAGAGTTGGGTCTCATGTACTGAGTGCTACAGATGGGCCCATTATTCTTGTGCAGGCATTGATGAAAGAAACAAAAAACCTGACTTTTTGTGTGAGCTATGTACTAGCAGTGATTAATCTTTTAGTTCTTCCTTTTACCCCATTTTGCCCCATCCATTATCCCGATTTGCCCATGCTTGGGGTAAAATGGGGTTTTTATGTTATTTTTTTTAAAAAATTAAATAAATCAATAATTTACATCCTTTTGACTTGTTGTTTTGTTACAATGTTGTCTATGTTGTATTCTGATGCTTCAACATTTATTTGTAATCATTTTATTTATTTTTGTGACTTTTATAGGGTTTCGTTCTTAAGTACCCCATTTTACCCCAGTAAGGTGGAATTTTAAAGAACCGCCCTAAAGAATCCTTCTACTTTCACCCCTGTTTTTACACACAGTCTCTTGTGTTGGCTATGCTACCTCCCCCTCAATGAAGTGAATGGGCGGCGTTATCAGGGCCTAGGACAGGGGTCTCAAACTCAGATGAAGACATATTCTGTTTTTATCACTTGGGACTTAGGAGATGGGTCGAGGGCCGCGCCCCCTCCCCCCCCCAAATAAATAAAAAAAACTGACCCTATTAAAAAAACAACTTCATACATCTTAAATCATTTTACTGCTTATCACCAATACTAATAATAACTACAGCTGTATTTACTTGATTAAATGATATTTTATTTTAATTAAGTTTATTACGTATATAAAATTTACAATAGGATGTCAAGTATATCTGTGCTGTCTGAATTTAAAGATAAGAACATTTTTTGTAAGCTTACTGGCGGGTCACAAAAATGCATTTAGCGGGGCGCATGTGGACCCTAGACTAGACTTCCTAGGCTTTATCCTACTCAATGGTAAGACCGCCAAACGTTATTGTATTTTCACGGTAGTGGACACTAGATGTAGCCAGCTGAAAATTATTTTTAATATGAACACATTAATTTGTTTTACCCTGGGTCAAATAAGGTTAAGTTTTTATTTTTTTTTCTATTTAATGTTTCGTCAAATGTCCGTTGCAAAATATTCGGCTAACAGACAACTGACAACGAATAGGCTGCTGAAAACAATATTAAAATTTGGAGAAAACCCTGCCAGATAATTTCATTTGAAAGACTTCTTACTTTAGAAAGGTTTTAAAAGAAATGATTCCTTCTTACTTTAGAAAGGTTTTAAAAGACATGATTCCTTCTTACTTTAGAAAGGTTTTAAAAGACATGATTCCTTCTTACTTTAGAAAGGTTTTAAAAGACATGATTCCTTCTTACTTTAGAAATGTTTTAAAAGACATGATTCCTTCTTACTTTAGAAAGGTTTTAAAAGACATGATTCCTTCTTACTTTAGAAAGGTTTTAAAAGACATGATTCCTTCTTACTTTCACAAGTAATGGCACAAACTCTAGCCCCGAAAAATCAAAAACATGTCACTTTGTAAAATTTATTTCCATTAACATTATTTTTGAAAATATCATATCAATTTAATAGCTTTCGTTCTGTGTCAAGGAGACATCTCCATTTGACTTAGCTTCATGCACGCTCATTTGGGTCTTATGTTCATTATGTATAATAACATTAATAGTTTGATTATTTATAAAGTATAGCGCTGTACCCAAGCAACAAGCTGGGCTCACGGCGCTCTACACCCAATAGTTATACACATATAATAAGCAATGAGCGCAATGTCAAACATACATACAATAACTACAACATATAACGACATTTCAGAATACATACGCTACGTTTATCATTTGAAGAAAGTTCTGATTATTATTAAATTAATTTTGAATGTAAAGTTTGAAGAGATGTATTTACTGCAGTGTGAGTTTTATGGGTATATAGAGAGTGTAGGGCATTAAAGGGAAATAGTAAGTTGAATAACACATTCCATCAAAGTTAACACGAGTTTTCTTTCCTTTATTTTAACAGCAATAATGTGTTCAAAGCAGGATATTCAATCTATACAACGTTGAATAGTATCCTATATCACAACATTCGTAAACAGCAGTGATTCTCAAAATATTTCGAAACATACAATGCAGGTGACACGTCATATGTTCTCACTGAAAAATAACACACGCGATTTTACAACAATGGTTTTCGTACTATCGTTAGTCATTCTTTGACTTAATTTTTTTTTAAAGGCATTTATGCACAAACACTCTTTACTCAATGCTTTTAAAACTGTACAAATCAGTTGTTCCTACAATAACATTACACATGTGAGGTTTCTACAATAACTTAACACGCATTTTCTACAATAACATTACACATGTGAGGTTTCTACAAAAATTTACACATGAGTGGTTTCAACGATAAATTTACGCGTGTGTGTTTTCTACGATAAATTTACACATGTGGTTAAACTTAACACATGTGTGGATTCTACAATAAATTTACACATGTGTTGTTTCTGCAATAAATTTACATATCAGAGATTCTCCCACAAGCATTTACACGTTCGTTTTTCCTGTTTGAAAATCACTGGCTGTCACAGTTCTATTGAAGATTTTTGTGTCCCACAGCAATCAATGGTTGCATTTGTTCCTAAGTCGAGCGTTCAAGTCAGATATTCAACCTTACACGACAGAATAATTCTCATTTACTTTACTGGTGATAGTTTCTTTCAACATTTCGTCGTTGTCAATGTCGCTGTATTTTTACTTATTAATATGTAACTTCTGTAGGCGTTCTCTCAATACATAATCTTGTACACAATAATCCACTAAAGAACTTGTTTTAATAAAACAACGTTAATATTTATACTTTGTACACAGAAATATAATTTGAGGTTATACAACGTGGAAATCTTGAGGCACACACATATTCCGTCCTTCCACTCCAGAACTTCTCTGACAACTGCCCTCCCAACCTTCTCTGCCAATGGGAAGGCTTCTTCCTTCCCGCGCTTATTACTCACGTGTCCTCTTCATCATCTGAGCATGCAATACACACGTGATACACTGGTGATTCACTCATGATTCACATGGGACATTAACCCCCACCCTTAAAAAAATGTTTATGAAATACAACATTTTTGGTCTTCATAAAATCAAATTAATCTATGTCTATATTCAAATTTCAAATATGTATCATCAATGGACATTCATTGCCTTACATATAACATCTGGACATAAAATCAATAAGAAAAAATCTGTAGGACGATAACCGTCTACCTGTGCTGAAAAAAAGAAACTGAAATTTTTAACACATCGGTAATTTTGTGTAATTAAAATATTTTTAACAATCAATATTATTAAAATTAACTAATAATCCGGTGAATTCAAACACTGTTCCTTGTCCATTGTTCAACGAATAAAAATATTAATATAATTATAGTCTCTGGTTGTATCATTTAGGAATTCGCAGACTAAAATAATACAGTCTCTGGTTTTATCATTTAGGAATTCACAGAATGTCTTTTTAATACAGTCTCTGGTTTTATCACTTAGGAATTCACAGAATGTCTTTATTTATTGTCATTCTACTTAATATGTCTGCAACCACATTGTCCTTTCCCTTCACAGGTTTAATGTCAAATTTGTAGTCGGCTAATAGCATAGCCTGGTTCAAAGATAGTCATTCTTCAGTTGACGAGTATGAATTCAAATCGTTGGGCTTTGAATGTTTCTTCAGACTGTTAAATGTTCAATAATTCACCAACCACGACTTCGATTATGTCCATTCACAATATCAATTCCAGCATCTTGAATAAGTTGCTTAGCTTTTGAGATGTCATTTTTGCTTCCAGATAATTAAATAGAATTTCGACCAGATCAGTCACTGTCAGTACAAAGCTTTATCTGAAAATCATTGTCTTTATGTATGTCTTTGATTTTGCTTAATACACAACCAATTGTTCTTCCTAATTCAGATGATTCCACACGAATGGTTTCAGATTCACCAGTACCATCTTTATCTCTGCTACTATGGTCTTCATCCCTTTTATCATATACGTGATTGTCAATAGTGGCTACAATGTCACTAGTTCTTATCTCTTCTCGATTCAACTTTATTTTATCATCCATGTCTGGTTTTTCATTCTTTCTCCATGATTGATCAAAATTTCTTATTCTGGAATCAAAACTATATCTGCCTCTCCATGATCTTCTGCTTTGATTATAATCTCTATATATGGAATTAGGATTATATCTGTCTATCCATGATTGTCTACCTTGATCATAATCTTTATGTCTGGAATTATGATTATATTTTTCTTTCCATGCTTGTCTACCTTTGTTTTCAAAGTGATCTTGTCTTGATCTTTCTTCTGTTTTCTTTCTTATAGGGCTGCCATTAGGTGACACCCTATTTGGTTGTCCTTTATTGTGGTAACACTGCATCGCCATATGACCTGGCTTGTTACAGTACCAGCAAATAGTTCTGTTGCCTTGGTTTGGCAGACTCTGGTTTCTCCTACCTTGCCTTTTTTCTTGACTTGTAATTTGTATTGCTGCAAAAATATCTTGTCTCTTATCCATTTCCACATTTGGATGAGAGTCTTTGAATGTGCGTAATGCATTTGTTAGCTCTGCTTGAGTACGAACTTTCTTATCAGTTAAATATGAGCATAGAGTTGGTGTTGCATTTTCTAAAAACTTGTCAATTAACACCATGTCTAGTATGGCCTTTGGATTGCTCGTATCTACTGCTGTAAGTTCCAGCCATTTTGTTAATTTAACTTATGCTTAATGCACTATGATCTGTGGATCTTTGTCCATCTTGATTCTCATTTCATGAAATTCTTTTCTATAATCATTTTATGACTTTCCGAAATGACATAGAAGTGCCTTTTTGACATTTTTATATATGCTTTTGTCTTCTTTGACTATACTGTTGTAAGCGTCAAATGCTTCTCCAGTTAGTTGAGTCTTCAATTGCGCTGGCCAATCTTCTTCCTTATAACCTTTCATAGCCATTATGGATTCAAAATAATCCAGATAAACATCCATTTTTTCTTTCTGGCTATCATATTTTCTAACTTTGATAGTGTCCTGCGGTGCTGACTTTCTATTTGTGTCATTACCAGGATTGTGGCCTCTACTCTCTAAATCAAGTAGTAGTTTTAACTTGTCAATTTGAAGTTGTTCAAGTTCTCTTATTGCAGCTCTTTCTTCTCTTTCAATGATTAGTCTTTGCCTCTCTTTTTCATCAGCCTCTTTTTGCTTTTGTCTCTCATTTTCTTCAGCTATTCTTTGATTTTTTTTCTTAAGCAATTCTTTGATTTTCTTTTTCTTTAGCTATTCTTAGCTGTTCTTTTTCTTCAGTTCTTTTTACTTTTTCTTCAATGAAATCTCTCATTTCTTTTCCCTTTAGTCCGATCTCTTTAGCTATGGCAGTGAATTCTTTGTCGTAATCCATGTTTTGTTATATGGAATAATATGAGTTAAGCAATTGGGTAAGGAATGTAGGTATATATTTACCAAGTTATATGTCCTCCAAATGAAAAAATCTTGAATTCAAAATGTTAAGTCCAAATAAGTGACACGTCTAAACCATGCATATTAGTTTTGACAAGATGAGACAACAAAAGAATCCTCACACGGGATCTTTAGTATACTTTATGTATACGCTCCCTCAGATTGACAAAACACATCCAATGGTCCAATCGTTTTGAATAAAAGTCACTTGGTTAGATTTTCAATTTTCGAGTAGTTTTTAAACAATTTAGTTCACTCCATTAATCCAAAATTGCAATAATCAAACTCTTCACACCATGAATGGATAAAAATTCCGTTCCTTTATTTATAATTCACACTGACACAGTTGTTAATAGTCCATAGCTTTCCAAGTTCAAGGTTATGTATACAAATTTTTCCTGGAATCAACTACACCAGTGAGCTTGTTGACGTCACGACCTATATATGTTCACCGTGTGTCACCATACAGTAAGCCTGTACGACCCAGTTTACGGCACTGTTTATTTTTAGAACCAACTTGATTGCTGACGTAAGGACCTAACACGATCTCGGTAGTGTGTATACAGTATACTGTAGTACGCTTGTACTGTGCAGACCGTGTCACTGCATAGTGAGGACAAACTTGTCTGAACCAGTTTTGAAGCACCTTGTGCGTTTAAGCTGCCATCTTAAAATATTATTGTATCAATGTTTCATTGAACCACGAAAGTTTATTCACAGCTTCTTATGAACTGGAATATTCACAAAATACGATAGCTGCTAATATTTCTTCTTTAATGAATACTTTCATTTTTGAAATATCCAATACTGGTGACTTCCACGAACCTCATTATCTCAAATTTCGTTTTTTCTTCTTGACACCAATGTCAATGTGGCTGTATTTTTACTTATTAATATGTAACTTCTGTATGCGTTCTCTCAATACATAATCTTGTACACAATAATCCACTAAAGAACTTGTTTTAATAAAACAACGTTAATATTTATACTTTGTACACAGAAATATAATTTGAGGTTATACAACGTGGATATCTTGAGGCACACACATATTCCGTCCTTCCACTCCGAAACTTCTCTGACAACTGCCCTCCCAACCTTCTCATCCAATGGGAAGGCTTCTTTCTTCCCGCACTCATTACTCACGTGACCTCTCCATCATCCAATCATGCAATACACACATGATATACTGGTGATTCACTCAAGATTCACATGTGACAGTCGTCACAGGAATTCTCCGACAACTTTCTGTGCCAACCATGACACTATAACAGTCCATATAAATGTGAAGATTAATAACTTGACTAAAACATGTTTACAGTAGACAGTACCTTTGTCAGGTCAGAGAACTTATGTTCAAAACCAACATCGTTCCCTTCTTATTATTTTGATTGATGAGCGTATTTTGTGTTTGACGTTTCCATTTGAGACGTATTAGGATTGAGATGTGGTTAAAGTTTTAACTTGAATCCTATCAAAACCGGCTTTCTTTATCTCTTCAGCTTGTGAACTTTATAAAATCTTATTGTGCCTGGCGTGTTCTTTGGAGACGTGTAGTAACGTATGTTCTTAATATGTTGAGATTTGTAAAGGAAAGAACTTGTAAATTTCATAACTGTGGTTTTTTTTATTTTTGGTTAATAACAATAAATAATATAATAGCCCAAGTCACAGGTTGGATCCGTAGCTTTATGACGTCATTTTTAGCTTATATTTAAGTATATATACAAGGCGCGCATTAGGAGGTGTGCAAAATTATAAAAATTCTAAAAGATTCTAAAAAATATATTATATGACGTCATAGTTTTAGCTTTTATTTTAATTTTGGAAAAGAGGGCGATGTAAGAAGAGGATTTGAGCATAAAATACTTTGTGTACATTTCAGGAAGTTTAATATTTCATATTTATCAAACAAGAAGAAGTTACTTGGGCTTTTTACCCAAAAAAGGTGGGCGCTGTAGGCGCCCTACAGCCCAAGTGGGCGCCGTAGGTGCCCTAAAACCCCTAGTTTATTTATATTTATTGCTGATTCTAACATTTTATAGTAAGGGACCCACAAGAGTAATTTTACTGATGTCATATCTATGGTGTTTGCGGTATTGTGATTGTTTCAACTTGTGTTATATTTAAACTATTGCGGACTGGTGGATGATGGCGGACCGGCGGATAGACCCTTCTTGATCTGTGGATAGATCCTTTTGATCTGTGGATAGATCATTCTTGATCTGTGGATATATCGTTATTGATATCTGGATAGACACTTCTTGATCTATGGATATACCATTTTTGATCTGTTGATATACCATTTTTGATCTATGGATAGACCATTCTTAATCTGTGGATGGACCATTTTTGATCTGTGGATAGACCCTTTTGGATCTGTGGATAGACCATTCTTGATCTGTGGATAGACTCTTTTTGATATGTGGATAGACCCTTCTTGATCTGTAGATAGACCTTTTTTACCATAGTCACATACGCTGTTGCACCAGCTGTTGGACTCTCCTTTATTCTTTTATCGACTCCTTTGACTTGTTAATGGACTCTACCAAGGGGTTGAAAACATCCTCCTAAACTAGACCCTGCACTTTGAGTACCCTTTGAGTAACATCTGCCTGGTATAAGTACATGCCAGAAGGGCCAACATACCACCCAGACCTGTGAACATAGAAGTCAAATTGAGCCCAATTGATAATGATGTGTTCCTGAATTGTCGTCCGTGGTGACGGAGCTAAGAACTTGGGAGTGAACAGGGCGGCACGTCGAGTTCATTGCGATCAGGTTCGTGTTTACTCTTGGTTTCAGAAAAACTCTACTTGGGTTTAATTTGAACTTTGTGTATTGTAAATAGTGCAACGGTGCCTTTTATAAATTTCTACAGTTTAAGTATTTTAACAACAGTTGCATTGTATAAAATAATGTTGCAATTATTAAATTTTTGTGCATAGCTTTATGTTTTAATCCACTGTTTTCCATTGTGTGACATCTTTTTCAAGTGTTTAATACACCCTTGGAAGATCTCGAAACACTATCTTTATTTCCTGATAGCTATAGCTGTAAGTTGAGTTGATCGGATTCCCATTTGAAACGATTCCAAGATTGTAACAATTCAACGATTTTATCTTTTTATCAACGATGATTTCTTTGCTGGAGAATAAATCCATATCATTTGGAGTCAATTAACTCACATTTTGTAATAGTTAATCTTTTAGTACAACCTTGTATCAATTGTGTTTCCTGTATCACCTGGTTTGGTGTCTTACTCATGATCTATGTCATTCTCTTTGGTTCAGAAATTACATAATCGCATAGTTTGTAAGTTTTTAGTTTTTAAAAAATTAAGCAAACAGAATATGAATTAAACACCTGAAGAATTTGTTTTTAAGTTGAAATTATTTTCAGGGCCATATATCATAAAGATTGGTGTAATAGTGAATTCATTCTACTAAAATGAAATCTGAGCTATCATTTAGGCTTTTTGCTAACAGCTGTTAATTACCTGTATGTCAATGTAAGACATTATGGTGGGCCTCAGCTAATACACAGACCTGATCGCAAAGAAGATATTTTAGAGAAATCATTCAATTACAATTTGCTTGGGGGCCGTCCATAAATGACGCCACGCGATTTTGGCCGATTTTTTACCCCCCCCCCTTTTTTCGTCACGCGTAATCACAAAAACTTAGACCCCCCCCCTTTTTCTAAAAATACGTCACAAATCGTTGACCCCCCCCCCAAAAAAAAACAACAAAAAAACAAACGACAAAACAAAACAAAAAAAAGCAACAAATAACAAAAAAAAACACTTTATTTTCTATTTGAAAATAAATATATTTCAAATCTTTTTTATTGTCATTTAAGTTTTTATTATTTATTTAGTGAATATCTACATTGCAATATCGTAACCCGCGTGAAGCATTTTTAAAAAAATGTTTAACCGGCCTTCAGAAAACGAACTGTGTTAACATCTTTAGATTATATTTTATTTTAATGCATACAAATTAAACATTGAATATTAATCATCACGGTTAACGTCTTTGTTTAGAAAAAAGATTATTTTAAAATAATATTTTTAAAATGTATTTTTTTTAAAATCCCTCAATTGGCTGACGGGCAAACAGAGGTAAATAACCTCATCCGGGGTCAAAAATGGAATTCTTGAGCGTAACGCAGACTCATTTGGGACATATAACATGATTAACATCCACTACAATCCACTAGATATATTAAAATACGACATGTGTACGTGTACGCTTGGAACATATGCCCATTATTGAACCGGTTCCTTCCAGAAAAGGCATTTTTTTAAAATTTGACAACTATGTAGATTTCTTAACAACGTACTATACGAACACACCTAAATCTACCCTACTTTCATTTATATTGACACGAGTGACAATAATCTTAATCCACATGACTTGTGTGTATCATGTATCCTTTCTGTGATATTTAAAATTAATGCCTTAAAAACTGAGCTAAGAAGAAAAATTGTTTTGTGCTCTTCTCAAATTGCAATGTCAAGAATTTGATGCATTCAATAAAGTTAATGAATACTTGACTAATTTTAAATGGGCTCATTTATAATTATATCTGGAAGACTAGAATGGCCAGTGGCGTTTGACCAAGAACCAATCGAACAATTTTATCAAACTTAAAACGTATCAAATAGATCCCCCCCTCTTCCTTTTTTAAAGAAAAAGGGTATTCCGTGTCGTTTTGACTTAAAATATCTACACATAATTCTATTCATTTCAATTTTAGACACTTGTCATGCTTGTAAAACTCACCAGTAGCATTTTCTGGGGGAGGGGGGCTAACGACGCTCCCCCGAGTCATGTGAGCAGAACCTAGAGTCTGGGGGTTGGGGGGGGGGAACGCACACATGCATTTGTATATTTTGGGGTAACGGGCAAAAATGTTCGATGACTCCTGCCGTGAGAGAACCAAATGGAGCTGCGGTTACATCACAAATGCTTTGATGTAAACATAAAACGACGCAGTGTAACAATTGCATACGTTATCTTGTGGATTCTCAAACTTAAGGATTATAATTAGATTTAATTTTCGTGTCTTGATAGCTTACGCCAACCAGCGTCTGATGGCCTACCGACCGGCACATTGAGAAGAACATATTTTAAAAAGAAAAAAAGGCATTAACTAAATTGTAAGCGACCAAATATTTCAGTAGAAGTTTTATTTAAAGTTACCCTTTTGATGTGACGTCACATTTCTTCAACCCCATCCCTCCCCCTTGTCACGCTTCGTCACAAAGTGTGACCCCCCTTCCCCCCCTAGGTGCATGATGTCATTTATGGACGGCCCTTTGGTAACTCGTGGTAAAGTATTGTTGTGTATTGCAAGCAGGTCTTAGCCAAGACCTTCACCAAGATTTTACAGGCAGATTGTAATTGCATGATTTCTCTAACATATCTTGTTTGTAAGAACACCTTGTCTAGAAATAGTAAATATCTTAGTGCGCGTAAGGGGCCGTCCATAAATGACGTCACGCGATTTTGGCCGATTTTTTACCCCCTCCCCCCCCCCTTCGTCACGTGTCGTCACAAAAACTTAGACCCCTCTTCAAAAATACGGCACAAATTTTTAAACCCCCCTAAAAAAAGTTTATTTTCTATTTGAAAATAAGTATGTTTCAAATCACTTTTATTGTCATTTAAGTATTTATTATTTATTTAGTGAAAATCTACATTGTAATATCGTACCCCACGTGAAGCTTTTTTTAAATCCTTTATATTAACTCGTGGTGTCTGCGGCGGACCTTGCTTGCTTGCTTGCTTGCTTGCTTGCTTGTCGCCAAAACTTTTGATCGATTTTTAACCCACTTGCTCGCAAGATAGCGAGCTGAAATTTTGCAGGCAGTTTCGTATCGATGATAAAAACAATGTATCAAAATTTCAGATCGATCGCATGTACCGTAATTAAATTATTGATTTTTTAGATTATTTTTTTTATTCCTATGTATCATGCTATTTTTTGAGATAGAGCGTCGCGGTGCGTATTATATTGAACAACCTTTCTGTCGCGCAATAAGGTGCGTATTTTATTGACAGCTCTTTTTATAAACATATTCCTGATCGGTGCGTATTATATTAAACATGTTTTACGACACAACTTCAATTTTGTATTTCTGGATGGTCTGGCGCTGCGTATTATAATGAACATTCTTTTAGTTACTTCTCGTACATAAAGGATTTATAGTCAAAAACTTGGTTTTTTACGGGTTTTTCTTATTAATAAACGTTTAACCGGCCTTCAGAAAACGAACTGTGTTAACATCCTTAGATTATATTTGATTTTAATGCATACAAATTAAACATTGACTATTAATCATCATGGTTAACGTCTTTGTTTAGAAAAAAGTTATTTAAACATTAAAAAAATTAAATTTATTTTTAAAAAATCCCTCAATTGACTGCCGGGCATCCCGTAAGAAAGAGGTCGGCGAACAGAGGTAAATAACCTCATCTGGGGTCAAAAAGCGAATTCTTTGGTTTATTGCCGACTCATTTGGGACATACAACATCAACTACAATCCACTAGATATATTAAAATACGTCATGTGTACGTGTACGCTTGGAACGTATGCCCATTATTGAACCGGTCCCTTCCAGAGAATGCATTTGTCTTTAAATTTGAAAACTATGTAGATTTCATACCTACGTACTACACGAAGACACCTAAATCGACCCTACTTTATTTATAGTGACACGAGTGAACATATTCTTAATCCACATGACTTGTCTGTAGCACGTATCCTTTCTGTGATATTAAAAACTAGGTTGTGCTGCGGCGGCAACTTTTTTTAGGGCGCCTACGGCGCCAACCTTTTTTAAAAGCCCAACTAACTTGTCCTTGTATGATAAATATGTAATATTAATATTCCTGAAATGTAAACAAAGTAAGACAAGGCTTGCGACAGGGCAAAGAGCTACAAAAAAAATTACATCCACGAATTATGATGGACAATTAGTCTGATTTAATTAGCTTCCATTTTTGCAAGGTTAGCTTTTTTCACATTGATTCTTTTTTTAAATTATAGTAATTAATAATAATTTTAGTCTGTTTCGTTCCTATTCAAAGTTGTTGATTTGCCAGGCATTGAGAAACCCGGAGGTGGATTTTAGATTATAACCCCTCTTGCGACAATTAGCACAATTTCTGTAGACTAGCTGAATCTGCAAGCATCACTATTGTACTAAGGTTGGGTGACGGCTAAGTGAAAATTGATACTACTTTCTTTTCATCGGAAGTGTGACAAAAATTGTGTTGTGGGGTGGGAGGGGTGTAATGAATAAAAGCCATAGAAATATTTTTAAAATCCTTTATATTAACTCGTGGTGTCTGTTTGAGCCATTGCTTGCGTGTTTGCTTGTCGTCAAAACTTTGGATCGGTTTTTAACCCACTTCCTCGTAAGCTAGCAAGCTGAAATTTTTCATGCAGTTTCGTGCCGATGATAAAAACTATGTATCAAATTTCAGATCGGTCGCATGTACCGTAATTAAATTATTGCATTTTTAGATTATTTTATATATCTCTATTTATCATGTTAATTTTTTTTAGATAAGAGTGTGGCGGTGCGTATTATATTGAACGACCTTTCCTGTCGCGCAATAAGGTGCGTATTTTGTTAACAACACTTTTTATAAACATAATCCTGATCGGTGCGCATTATATTAAACACGTTTAACGAGACATAACAACAATTTTATTGAAACTGTTACATTCGTCCACGTTATGCTTCAAACTTCACCTCATTTTATATAACCTTAAATCTTGAGAAAATGTTGATCAAGGACCATCCCTTGATTGACTTCTGCCAGTGCTCACAACTGCTTCTTGTTTTTTTACCTGGATGTTTTTGTCTTCCAGTATCAGTTTTCAATTTGAGCCGAATGTTTAGGCGATATGTTTCGTTGATAATTATTATATGTTTCAGAATTCCCGAATCTCATAATATTGTTAGTTGGTAAAATAAAATTATTTCTTGATTCATTTCTTTTTTGAAATGGTCGAAAACTAAAATTCCAGAAACCCTTGGATTTAGTTAGTTAGTTAGTTATTCCTCTCGGGCCGAAGACGGCACATAGGGCAGAAGTCATGGATTTCCATTTACGACGATCCGTCGCGAATTGTATTAGGTCTTGATTATTTCTCAAGATCCATGGTTGAGCTTTCTCTTTTGATTGTTCTACGTAGGGTTTCCTTTGGTCTTCCTTTTTTTCTTTTGCCTTTTGGTGTCCATATGAAGGCGTGACGGGGGAGTCTTTCCTCGTCCATTCGAAGAACATGACAGATGTAATTCCAACGTATCTATACTAATGAAAGGCAAAGCCCTCATTCACTCACTCACTGACTGATTCATCACTAATTCTCCAACTTCCCGTGTAGGTAGAAGCATGAAACTTTGGGAAGTTGTCGAGTAGCCTCTCGCGACGAAAATTGGAGTAAAAGAATTTTAAAAATAACACTCATGGGGGCCGGGGGCCCAAAAACGTTTTTTTTTCCTAATATGGCCTATATTACATTTGAAAATCACCAATTCTCCTATTTCCCGAGTAGGCAGAAGCATGAAACTTTGGGAAGTTGTTGATTACAATCCCGCGATGGTAACGGGACAAACAATATTTAAATTATCACTTCCTGGGGGCCGGGGGCCCAAATGAAGTTTTTTCCTTATATGAGCTATACAAAAACTAAAAATCACAAATTCTCCTATTTCCCGTGTAGGTAGAAGCATGAAACACTAGGTAGTTGATAAGCACACTTCCGCGATGGCAACAAGCGAAAAAAAATATTTAAAATAACACTTAATGGGGTCCGGGGGCCCAAATGTAGTTTATTTCTTATATAAAAAACTGACTCATTACTAATTCTCCAACTTCCCGTGTAGGTATTAGCATGAAACTTTGGGAACTTGCTGAGTACACTCTCTCAACGATAATTGGCGAATAAGAATTTTAAAATTCACACTGTTGGGGGCCCGGGGCCCAAAAACGCTTTTTTTCCTTATATGGACTATATTGAATATGAAATCACTAATTTTCTAATTTCTCGAGTAGACAAAAGCATGAAACTTTGGGAAGTTGTTGAGTAGAAACCAGCGATAGCGACGGGAGGATAAAAAATTAAATTATCAATTCTTTGGGGCCGGGGGCCCAAATGAAGTTTTTTCCTAATATGAGCTATACAAAAAATAAAAATCACAAATTCTCCAACTTCCCGTGTAGGTAGAAGCATGAAACTTTGGGAAGTTGTCGAGTAGCCTCTCGCGACGAAAATTGGAGTAAAAGAATTTTTAAAATTACACTCATGGGGGCCGGGGGCCCAAAAACGTTTTTTTTTCCTTATATGGCCTATATAAAATTAAATTTGAAAATCACCAATTCTCCCATTTCCCGAGTAGGCAGGAGCATGAAACTTTGGGAAGTTGTTGAGTACAACCCCGCGATGGTAACGGGAGCAAAAACATTTAAATTATCACTTCCTGGGGGCCGGGGGCTCAAATGAAGTTTTTTCCTTATATGAGCTATATAAAAACTAAAAATCACTAATTCTCATATTTCCCGTGTAGATAGAAGCATGAAACTTGGGGTGGTTGTTAAGTTCACTTCCGCGAAGGTAACAAGCAAAAAATATATTTAAATTATCACTGAATGGGGGCCGGGGGCCCAAATGTAGTTTTTTTCTTATATAAAAAAAATGACTCATCACTAATTCTCCAACTTCCCGTGTAGGTAGAAGCATGAAACTTTGGGAAGTTGTTGTGTAGCCTCTCGAGACGAAAACTGGCGTAAACGAATTTTACAATTTTACACTCATGGGGGCTGGGGGCCCAAAAACGTTTTTTTCCTAATATGGCCTATATAAAATTTGAAAATCACAAGTTCTCCTATTTCCCGAGTAGGCAGAAGCATGAAACTTTTAGAAGTTGTTGAGGACAAACCCGAAATGGTAACAGGCGAAAATAAATTAAATAATCACTTCCTGGGGGCCGGGGGCCCAAATGAAGTTCTTTCCTTATATGAGATTTATAAAATTTAAAAATCACTAATTCTTCTATTTCCCGTGTAGGTAGAAGCATGAAACACTGGGTAGTTGATAAGCACACTTCCGCGATGGTAACAAGCGAAAAAAAATATTTAAAATAACGCTTAATGGGGTCCGGGGGCCCAAATGTAGTTTTTTTCTTATATAAAAAACTAACTCATCACTAATTCCCAAACTTCCCGTGTAAGTATTAGCATGAAACTTTGGGAACTTGCTGAGTACACCCTCTCAACGATAATTGGCGAATAAGAATTTTAAAATTCACTCTGTTGGAGGCCCGGGGCCCAAAAACGCTTTTTTTCCTTATATGGGCTAAAAAAACTTTTGAAAATCACTTATTCTCCTATTTCCCGAGTAGGTAGAAGCATGAAACTTTGGGAAGTTGTTGAGTACACTTCCGCGATGGTAACAGGCGAAAAAATATTTAAATGTTCACTTACTGGGGCCCAGGGGCAATAATGTAGTTTTTTCCTTATATGAGCTATATGAAAACTGAAAATCACTAATTCTCCTATTTCCTGTGTATGAAGTAGCATGAAAGTTTGAGTAGTTGTTAAGTACACTTCCACGATGGTAACATGTTAAAAAATTAAATAAATTATCACTTACTGGGGGCCGGGGGCCCAAATGTAGTTTTTTTCTTATATAAAAAACTGACTCATCACTAATTCTCCAATGTCTCGTGTTGGTAGCAGCATGAAACTTTGGAGAGTTGTTAAGTACACTTCCGCAATGGTAACAATCAAAACAAATGTAAAATTATCATTCACTAGGGGGCCGGGGGCCAAAATGTAGTTTTTTTTTCTGATATTAGCTATATAAAACAGACTCATCATTACATATATAACTTCCCGTGTAGGTAGGAGCATGAAAGTTTGTGAAGTTGTTGCGTACCCTCCCGCAATGGTAGCAGACTAAATAAATTAAATTATCAGCTCGATAGGATCGCGGGAAGTGTGTAATTTTTTACTTTTAGCTTTTGTTTTTCTGCGGGACTAGGACAGACAGACAGACAAGACGGTGAAGTTAATATATGTATTATATCCATCATGATCCATTTTGAAATCAATTGGTGTTTTGAATTTGTGTTTCGCGGATTCTCAACGTAACTGAGATACTAATTTCCGCAGCGAAGCGGGGGTATTTTGCTAGTTCTCTTTATAAAAGTTGACCCATATTCTTGGTTGGTTTCTTCTCTTATTATTTCATTTGAATTAAAATCACTCCATTTTATATTATAGATATTTTAAATTATAGAGAGGAAAAAGTGACATCACACACAGACCATCTCACACACAACTAGCACTGACGTATTTCAGAACAGCCATTACTGAAAACCAAAGGAAACGGGGGGTTTTGTTGTGTTCAAAAGGTTAGTTAGCCCCGAGTCGTGACAAGATGAAGACCCTTGGGCGTATAGCGGAAATAAAAGATCAACTAAAACAATGGTTAACCTTACAAAAATGAGAAGAAAATATCTTCAATTTGGGAAATTAGTTTAAAATAACACGAGGGGAGGGGGACACAAGATTAGTTTTGTAAACCGTCAAATAAGCGCAATCTACGTGATCAATGAGGCAGTTTGTAGTGGATTGTTCACAAACTTAATTTTCAAGAAGGACCTGAATTTTATAAAAAAACTCTGTGTTCGTATTAAAGTTTGCTCTTTCCAATACGATTACTAAAATAGAAGCCATTTTGTTTCATTTTGTTTCAGCCCACCATCATCATGTCAACAAAAAGAATCAATTGGATCGTCAATGGTGGTTTGGCAGTTGTAATCTGTCTGCTCATATACATGCATGTAAACCACGACTGTAACCCTAAACACGATGGACAGAATGAAGAACGCCAACTGGGCTCAAGGATGGAGCAACACAATATCGGGTTGGAGAAACTAGGCAGTGTGGTGGTGCAAAAAGACAGTGTGGTGGAGCGAAAGGACAGTGTGGTGGAGCAAAAGAAAAGTGTGGTGGAGCAAAAGAAAAGTGTGGTGGAGCAACAGAAAAGTGTGGTGGAGGATGTACAACCTGAATGTTTAGAAACTAAAGCTTCTCAGGGCAATGGTAATCTAACGGTTAACAATCATTTCAATACTTAAATGGTCTAATCATAACTTGTAGACAGTGAATCAATAGATCCATAACTTGCCTATCATCAATCAAGAATTCACCAAAACTTGCTGACACTCAGTCAATGGTTCCTACATTGTCTACAATCGTTCAATATTTCAACTAATCGAGGGCCAGTTTGAATTAAGAATTTTCATTTATATATTGGTTCGTTTTAATCCTTACTGAGTATTTTTACATTTTTGTATTACGTTAAAATAAGCTCTATTTCTGTAATATAAATGTTTTTCATTATGTATAATATATATATAACTAGTAACGCCCAAGGACGGGAATAAGTGTAGGGTGACCTGTGTTCATGGACGCTATGTATTGGTAGTTGTTATGCTGAAGCGTTTGCAGGACATTGTCGTCGCAGGGCAAGGGATGTGGACAACAACAACAACAGCAAAAACAGCAACAACAACAGCAACAACAACAGCAACAACAACAACAAAAACAACAACAGCAAAAAAAACAAAACAACAAAAAAAAACCAGCAAAACAACAAAAAAACAACAAAACAACAACAGCAACAACAACAAAACAAAAACAACAAAACAACAACTAAAAAACAACAACTACAACAACAGCAACAACACCAAAACAACAACAACAAAACAACAAGAAAAAACAACAATAACAAAACAACATCAACAATAACAGCAACAAAAATACAAAAAACACTTAAAACTCTTGCCACTACCCCCAGGACCATCAAGGAAAACGTATTTAACAGAATTGTCATTGGAATAAGAGGCAGGCATCACTTCAAGATGGGAACAACATAATGAATTATGACAAAAAAACTGCACCAAAAATAACTCGTTTTGAACCACCGCGTAATATGTAAAATTTTCTCCGCTAGTGATTGGCTTTAGGAGTCATATGTGTTTGAGGGACCAATCGCTATAGATGACGGGACAGAACGGACAGAACTTTGCCTTTTATTATATAGGATGTGAAATTACAAAAAGCAACTAAAATCATATGTTGTCTTAGTAAAGAGTGATCAAATAATAAAAAATAACTTTTTATTGTTTCATTATCTTATAAATGAAGATGTTCATGACCAGTGAAGCATTAATTAATATTATGATGTTTTTTGTTGTTGTTTTTCTGCAGAAAAGCTTGTAAATCTGCGCCAAAACGGCTACGCCTGCGACTTATCAAAGGTCGACTTGGACAAGATACCAGATAGCAGAGTTACCTTAACTTTCCATACTTACCTAGATAACATCGACGTAAGTAAAGGCTGGATGACAGCAGGGATCATGTGCCTGTTGTCAGTGAGGATCAGTGTTAATAAGTTATACTTTATTAGACACTATTCACAGAGCTTTTTTGAACTAGTGACATCGGGTAATGTAATTGTACACCTTATGCATAGGAGTACACTTATTAAGCGTATGTGTCCACTTTGTTTAAAATTGTTTGAATTTTAAAAAAAAATTACAATGTTTCATCTTAAAACAGCATGCAATACGTTAATCAAATTAAAACACTGGTTCACTTCATCAGATTGTAAACTTTCTTTCATGCTTTTGGATTAAAGCTGCGCCCCTTAGGTCTCTGTGTGAAAGCTCTGTAATCGTGCTATCGAACAACACATTCTATCATCTGAAATAAAACATTTTGTTTTACTCTCCTCCTTCAGGTCGTCTGCAAGAGAAAGCTGCGTGCTGGAAAGCTGGGAGACGGGGGCTGGGAGGTATGTGATGACGTCGATGTCAGACCCCAACCTCCTTGCATTGTCTACTCTTTTGGCATCAACAACGACTTCAGCTTTGATGACGACGTCTCCGACCTCTACGGGTGTCACGTTTACTCCTTCGACCCCAGCATGGGCATAAAGAGCCACAACCGGTCAGATAAGGTCCATTTCTACGAACTTGGGCTCTACGGCAAGACTGGCCACACGCTGGACAGGTTCCCAAAGTGGTCGATGTATACCCTGAAGGATATTCGGGCAATGTTGGGACACTCAAATATCTCAATAGACATTCTCAAAATAGATATTGAGTATAGCGAGTGGTCTGCTCTTCCAGACATGCTGGACACAGGCCAGCTGGACGATGTTAGGCAGTTCTACCTTGAGTATCATGTGATCTGGGGTCTGGGCAGGGATATTGTGTTGCCTCAGTTAAAAATATTCCAGCGTTTGGAAAAACTTGGCTTCAAGAAATTTTACGTTCACAAAAATGTGGAGAATCCTAGGGAAATTCAAGGATTTCCCGTGATGAGGACAAATTGCTACGAGGTGCATTACATTAAAATGGAATAAATGAAATTAAAAAAGTTAAACTGTGTATTAGAAAATATTTACTCTAAAAAAACAACTATTATGTTAACTATCGACAGTTTTTGTTTTTGTTTTTTGTATTTTTTTTGTTTTTGTTTTTTAACTTAGACGAATTCTGAGGAATATTATATTTTTATATTTCCAGTCTCTTCTTCTTTTTTGTTTGTTTTTTGTGTTTTTTTCGTTGTTGTTTTTTCGTCTTTTTGAGAAATTAACTTGACCAAAACTATCTAATATGAACTAAAATATACTTAAAATAAATTTTGATAACTAGTTTGGACGATCAATAGCTTTCTGTTGGTGCTGCAAAATTACAAATTCCATTACTAGTCAGACCTTACCTGCTTGAGTGTTAAAAAATATGTTTTGGCGAGACTTTGAATTTCGGACCAGTTATTTTGGATTTTGTTTGAAACTTGTTGCCATTTTCTGATGTACTAGAATTGACCAGAGTGATGTTGCTTTGCCCGGCCTCTTGCCAAGTGCAGACAAATCCATGCCCAAAATTCGATTTAATGAAGCAAAAGTTCATCTCAAACAGCTGTTATCCAGAAGTAATTTTCAACAACTAACATTTGAATGTGTGGACAAAGAATTAAAAAAATCTCCACTAACTGTGGTGTCTTTACAATCTCTGTGACGCGCTCAAGGCTACACGTGATGTAACTTCACAAGCAAGTGCGCAAACCATTCATACAAAGCTAGAGATTGTAATTAGAAATATCTTAGAAGTTCATCCCGACCTACCCCCCATACAAAATATATAATTTCATATCTTAAACAAAGTAGGCCGCTTTTGATAATTGAGTATAATTAACAATCAATATAGCGTGATTAGGATTACACTAACACAGGGGTTCCCAACCTTTTTGTACTCTAGTGCACATTCTAAAATATCAGTAGGGTGGCGGGCACCACCTATTTTTAATCGACAAACTCCTTCCATAACTTCTCATTTTCCCATAATTTATTTTCTCATATTCATAATTCATTAATAAATAATAAACAAAAATGTTTCGCAATAATAAAATTATTATTCAAATTGCATACACACAGAGAAATGCATTTCAAAATGTAAACAAAGTAAACAAAAACAAAATTTCAAAGAAAACATTTCTTTAAAAAATATATCAATATTTCAATGTGATCTTTGGTATTGAATATAATTGGCCAGTGCTTCATAATTAAGAGAGTATTACAATAATCCTGTTAGCAAACAATCATAAAGCTGCTCATCGGTGAGTCGAGATCTATATCTTGATTTTATTAAGTTCATGTTGGAAAATAATGATTTGCATTAATATGTCGAACCGAAAAATGATTCAATTTTATATGAAGCTTTTTTTCAAAAATGAGAACTTTTCCCTGTCCACTGTATTCCAAAAGTCCTCTGATATTAAGGATTTTAGCAAAATATCATTCTTAAGGTCCACAATTTTTAAGTCTAATTCTTCTGTCTTACCTTGAAGAAAATCTGCAATACATGCGGCCATTTCCATTACATTTATTTGGCAAATAAAAGGATTGGTACAGAAGGAAACAATTGGCTCGATATGTGTAAACTGCAAAAATCTATCTTCAAACTGTTTTTTAACACTTGAAGACGCTTAATAAATAAGTACCCGAGTTACCTAGCATTTTCTTTATATGTGGCAAATGCACGAGAGAATTAATCTGCAGATTTGATATCAACAAATCGAAGTTAGCTTTTTAAATGACTTTACAGAGCTTATCATTTCAGCTATGTTTTTGTCTTAAATTCCCCTGCAACTACATATTTAAAGAATTCAACTTTTCCATGATGTCTGTGAGAAATCCCATTTCAATCAGCCAGCGAGAGTCAGCTAGTTCATTATAATTTTCCTTTTTTTTAGGCCCCTGTCCTATTAACTTGTGAACGATTCCGGATCTGTATATGTCGTCAACTTTTTTCAAAACGCTCGTAAACACGTTTTCTGACTTGCTAGAGTGCTGAAATTTTCACAGTAAGTTTGGCTTGTGAGGAGGATTAAGCTATTAAATTTTCAGATCGATCGAATGTACCGTAATTAAACTAATGGCTTTTAGTATATCTCTATATGTAGCGGCCAGCTTTTGTTGACATTTTACGCGTCGCGCTGAGTTAAGTTCAGCCATCCGTGACAAAACTTTTCCCTACCCCGTCCGTTTTACAACAAAGGAGATTTAAGGCAATCTCAGTCTGTAAATAATTGTCACGTTTAAGCATGATCAATAGTTTTTAGTTACGTCTCATATATATGTCTCATATATAAGGGATTTATAGTCAAAAACTTTGTTTTACGGGGTTGTTTAAAGGGTTTAAATTTTCATAACTGAATTAAGTTTGACAAATCTTTTGTTAACGCGTAAAAGTAGAAAATAAAATGAACAAAAAAACATTTTTTAAAAAAACGATGAGGCCCACCTGCAGTGAGGAATGTACAATCTCGCATGAGAAAGCAGAAAATATTTTTTTGTCACAAACTAAGTAGTCACACAGGGGAACTCAGAACTCTAAGTATTATTGATATTTATTGTGATCGATTGTGGGATTTAATGTGAGATATAAAATTTGATCAACTAACACAAAAGTTAGATTCTACATTCCTCACTGCAGCTGGGCCTCATCTTTTTTTTAAAAGTTTTTTTTGTTCATTTTATTATCGATTATGAAGCCAACGTACTTCAGTATGCAGAATAAGGCCATATTCTTTATCTTCAGTATCTTTTAACAGGGACTTGAAAAGTCGATGTAGCAAAGGAGCTGCTCGAATAGAATTGATTATTTTTGTAACTCTTTTCATAACGTGTTCAAATGTCAATATTTTACAACACAGAAAATCCTTGGGGATAATACAGCGGTAGGACATACATTTTGAAAATGATTCATCCTTATTGCAGAGCTCAATAAATCCTTTGTTATTACCTACCATCTGGTGCCCCATCGGGGTATCGAAGACAGCTTGTGCAAAGAGATATTTATTGAATTGGCGTGTGTTCTGAATGTCTCGAGATATAATTCTCTACGTCACCCAACCATGCGGGACACCACGCACCCACGCCAACACTCTAACTCTCCTCCAGCCCCCTTCCCGAAACCAACAATGAGTCGGCAGTTTTCGCCTCCCCCCCCCCAAAACCGACGTTCACTCGCGTTGTTTTGATTTCTTCGTGCTATAGTTTGTGTCCGTTCTTTCTCCACTTTCTTTGCACTCTCCTTGAGCAAGTCTGCGGCGTATGCTACGCCGCGGGGTATCTAGTGTATTATAAATATCCTCACCCTTTGTCTGTCTTTTCATATGTTATATTTGCAACATATCCTCTTTTACTGTGAAGTTTCTAAATACCATTCTCACCATGGGGCCGTCCATAAAGTACGTCACGCTCCGAGGGGGGGAGGGGGTCTAAGAAAGTGTGACACTTTGTGACAGGGGGGGGTCAGGCCATGTGTGATGTCACACATTTATTATTTTTAGTATTTTTTTCTAATTTATTTATATTTTTTAAGTAGAATTTAAAAAGCTTTAAATATAATTTTCAAAAATTTTGTGAAACATTAGAATAAGTTTTATGTCAAAATAGCATTGAAATGCGCATCTCCTGAATGCGTTGTTCATAAATCTGAATTGGATACAGCAGGACTGATATCGAAGGATCAGGAATGGTTTGACAATCATGTTCGCACCAGCCAATATGTCACTCATATTGTTATTAAATAACAGAACATGAAATGTTGCAACAAAGCACGAAGCTCATATGTTAACGTTTTACCTTAAAGATTCTTCCCTCCTACAATCCCAAACAACCACACAAATGATAGACGCAAAGCTTAAGAAAGAGCAAATGCAGATTCTCAAAAATTTTCTTCCCTTTTTATAATACAAACTCTCAAATTTGATGAAATTATGTCAAGATCAACAGGAGCTTTCAAAGTACAACCACATGATTACCAGCTTATTTGATCGACTTTGCAAAGTATGTCACTCATATTTTGCCTCACAAACAATGTTGAAGAAACATACAGGACAACACAGAGCTCGGGGTCAGGAGAATGTGTCCACCCAAACTGTTCAAGAATTAACTCAGATAAAACGTATCCGTCCTTTGA
The DNA here is from genome assembly GCA_944989445.1 of Ampullaceana balthica. Classification (NCBI taxonomy): domain Eukaryota; kingdom Metazoa; phylum Mollusca; class Gastropoda; family Lymnaeidae; genus Ampullaceana; species Ampullaceana balthica. The sequence goes on from CALYLW010000364.1 coordinate 903,699, forward strand.
GAATCACTTCTAGAAGTCAAAGAGAACCAATGGCAGTTATTGTCAGAGGAGAAAATGCACATACTGTAGAGTGGCTAGATGAGGACGAGTTGATCTGTCTGCAATTATCCTTCCAGGAAACGATGATTGTGAAAGATTGATGTCAGTCGTAACTATGGATTAACACAGATGATGTCCAGGGAATATTTTTGAATGAAATATAATTCATAGGACCATAATAAACAGATTAAATATAGCACAAGAGTTGGTCACATAATTTGTCAATCTAGTTTTTTTTAAAGTCAAATTGTTTTGTTTCCTTTTTATTATGTTATTTTAAAAATTTTATAATAATAATAATGGCCCCGGAAAATCCGGAATCCGGCCATTTTAACAAATCTGATTCCGGCTCCAACCGGATTTTACTTCATAAATCCGGAAAACTTCAGCTCCAGCCGGATCTCAAAAATTTGAATCCGGTACATCCCTACTTTTAAGTTGAAATTTTATATTTTAATACAATTTAATAGTGAAGTGTGTTTTAAGTATTAAATTTAATATTTTAATTAGGTGTTAATTAAAAAACATTTGGAGAGTGTGACGTACTTTGGGGGGGGGCGAGATTTGTGACAGTTTGTTACGGGGGGAGGGGGGTCAAACATGGTCAAAAATAGCGTGACGTACTTTATGGACGGCCCCATAACTGCTAACTGTGCGGTGTGTGATATATCAGTTGACTCGTCGAATTGGAGCGAGAACAAGTCACATATTTCCAAGTCAGTCTTTGACTGATTTTGTATGTCTGTTGAAATTGCATGTATTCTTCTTGTGACGGTTTTATTTGACAACTGTAAGTCTTGTATTGCTGAGACAATCTCACGTTTGTTAGAAAGTCCATCAAACAAACAATCGGCACCAGTCAAAATTAGTTCCTTAAACAACTCAACATCAATTTTTTATTATTATTTCGTGTTATTCGTTTCATGTGTGTACTATTTGTCCGTTGAGGAAGGCTCTTTGCCGAAATTTTCGCTGTTGTGTTACGTCTTGTTACCCTGTTTTTTTATATTGTAAATTTACATATTTAAAAGCCTGATTGCAGTCTCACCCCCATTACTTTTTTCAACATCAATGAAAGGTTTCTTCTTTTTTGCGTGCATGTGAGAAATGTGAGAAAAGAAGCAATGGTGGCCTTTTTAGAATTTTCCAAATGTGTAGTGAAAACAGTCTGTTGTGCAGTTAGACTTGATTTTAGTTGACATATTTTTTTCTTTCTTATTTCAGATTTAAGTGGATAATTCACATCAAAAGTGGCATGAATTGTCTGAAAGTGTTGTTCAACATTATGTTTTTTCGGCACTGCAATGCTACTACCACACAGAAAACAAAAGCATTTATTTTTCAAATTAACGAAACAATATGATTCAACCCAGTCAGTGTTTAAATTATAGGTTCGTTGTCTTTTTCTCGGTCCACTCATTTTAGGACTAAAAAATAATAAAATAAATATTAATTGAACTACAATATAATATCAAAGTTATAGCGCAAGTCTGTACTACATTATATGCATAAATGTATTATGACAAGGACCATAACTATCCCCACAATCATAATAGATTATCGCTTATTAAGATAATAGATTACGCACCTCGCTTTTAGACTGTTAAAAATTTTCTGAAGGAATATCGCAAACATATGAACGTATTCAATAAATCTAGGCACTCAAAAATATTCAAACTCTAACCATTAAATAAAAAGTAATTCACATTATTAATTAATGTTTATGAAAACATTCTGTCTCTGTCGAATAGTGGCGGGCACATACGAATCGTTCCGCGGGTGCCATGGTGCCCGTGGGCACGGGGTTCGAAACCTCTGAACGAACACATGCTATATGCTCAGGAGTTTTCTTTTATACTGTGGTCGATTGCACCACGCCATTGCACTAGTCACTTGTGCAACCTTACACACGTTTAATACAAGGAAGGTACATAATTCGAATATTATTGTGTAATTTTAGGGGTTAGATGATTAATCCAGTAATTCCCCTTTCCGTCAGCCGTATAAATAATAACCTATTAATCCAGTAATCCCCCCTTTCAGTTAGCCGTATAAATAATAACCTATTTATCCAGTAAGCCCCTCTTTCAGTTAGCCGTATAAATAATAACCAATTAATCCAGTAATCCCCCCCTTTCCGTTAGCCGTATAAATAATAACAAATCTCGCCCGCACTCCAACCAACAAACTAAACTCTTTTTTCTTAAATATTTTTTTGAAACAATTTTATTCTTAATAAGAGTTAAGGATTTTTAATCATACAGCATACATAATTGTCTACGTAAGTAAGGGTGCAATATTTTCTGATGAGAGGAAGACCATTTTTAAATCCCTTATATTAACTTCACCGCCGTCTCTCTCTCTCTGTCTGTCTCTCTCTCTGTCTCTCTCTCATCATCTCATGGGCTCGGCGGGCGGAAAAACAAAAGTCGAAAATGACCCACTTCCAATGATCCGATCGAACTGAAATTTGGCACACGGACCCGTCTTACCTAACAATGCATCGTATCAAAATTTCAGATCGATCGAACGTACCGTAATTAAATTAATGCATTTTTAGTTTATCCTTATATGAGGTATGTAATTTTAATTCACGATTTGTTATTGTTTTTTTGCCACGTGAAAGTTTGAGCATTGAGGCGACCCAACGAAACGACGGTGCGCTTTTGTTTACATTTTACGTGTCACTCTGAGCTCGGTCAAGCGAATCGGTGACCAGACTTTTCCCCTCTCCCCCACACCCACCCTCCCCCCCCCACTAGGGTTATGATGCAAAGTTGAGTTAAGACAGATTCAGTCTGTAAATGTTTGAATATAATCAATACTTTTAGTTATGTCTCATCTATAAGGGATTTATAGTCAAAAACTTTGTTTTTACGGGTTTGTTTAATTAAATCCCTTATATTAACTTCACCGCCGTCTCTCTCTGTCTGTCTGTCTCTCTCTCTGTCTCTCTCTCATCATCTCATGGGCTCGGCGGGCGGAAAAACAAAAGTCGAAAATGACCCACTTCCAATGATCCGATCGAACTGAAATTTGGCACACGGACCCGTCTTACCTAACAATGCATCGTATCAAAATTTCAGATCGATCGAACGTACCGTAATTAAATTAATGCATTTTTAGTTTATCCTTATATGAGGTATGTAATTTTAATTCACGATTTGTTATTGTTTTTTTGCCACGTGAAAGTTTGAGCATTGAGGCGACCCAACGAAACGACGGTGCGCTTTTGTTTACATTTTACGTGTCACTCTGAGCTCGGTCAAGCGAATCGGTGACCAGACTTTTCCCCTCTCCCCCCACCCACCCCTCCCCCCCCCCACTAGGGTTATGATGCAAAGTTGAGTTAAGACAGATTCAGTCTGTAAATGTTTGAATATAATCAATACTTTTAGTTATGTCTCATCTATAAGGGATTTATAGTCAAAAACTTTGTTTTTACGGGGTTGTTTTATTAAATCCCTTATATTAACTTCGCGGCCGTCTCTCTCTCTGTCTTGGGCTCGGCGGGCGGGCGGAAAAACAGAAGTCAAAAATGACCCACTTCCCATGATCCGATCGAACTGAAATTTGGCACACGGACCCGTCTGACCTAACAATGCATCGTATCAAAATTTCAGATCGATCGAACGTACCGTAATTAAATTAATGCATTTTTAGTTTATCCTTATATGAGGTATGTAATTCAAAATTCACTGTTTGTTATTGTTTTTTTTCTTCCAGTTTCACGTGAGTTTGAGTTGACGCCGACCGTCGTGTTGACGCCGACCGTCGTGCCGACACCCCTCTCACATCCCACCCCCATTTATTAAAGACAAGGGACATCACTCGGTGTCAGTCTGTAAATGTTTGAAAATAATCAATACTGTTAGTTATGTCTCATATATAAGGGATTTATAGTCAAAAACTTTGTTTTTACGGGTTTGTTTTATTAAATCCCTTATATTAACTTCGCGGCCGTCTCTGTCGTCATCTCTGTCTTGGGCGGGCGGGCGGAAAAACAAAAGTAAAAAATGACCCACTTCCCGTGATCCGATCGAGCTGAAATTTGGCACACGGACCCGTCTGACCTAACAATGCATCGTATCAAAATTTCAGATCGATCGAACGTACCGTAATTAAATTAATGCATTTTTAGTTTATCCTTATATGAGGTATGTAATTCAAATTCACTGTTTGTTATTGTTTTTTTCCCACGTGAGATTTGAGTTGATGCGTTGACGCGACCCATCGAAGTACCGCGTGCTTTTGTTTACATTTTACGTGTCATGCTGAGCTCAGCCCCCCCCCCTAGTGTTATGAAGCAAAGTTGAGTTAAGAGTTTGAAAATAATCAATACTGTTAGTTATGTCTCATATATAAGGGATTTATAGTCAAAAACTTTGTTTTTACGGGTTTGTTTTATTAAATCCCTTATATTAACTTCGCGGCCGTCTCTGTCTTGGGCTCGGCGGGCGGGCGGAAAAACAAAAGTCGAAAATGACCCACTTCCCGTGATCGATCGAGCTGAAATTTGGCACACGGACCCGTCTGACCTAACAATGCATCGTATCAAAATTTCAGATCGATCGAACGTACCGTAATTAAATTAATGCATTTTTAGTTTATCCTTATATGAGGTATGTAATTTAAATTCACTGTTTGTTATTGTTTTTTTCCCACGTGAAATTTTGAGCTGACGCATTGAGGCGACCCAACGAAGCGACGGGCGCTTTTGTTTACATTTTACGTGTCACTCTGAGCTCGGTCAAGCGAATCGGTGACCAGACTTTTCCCCTCTCCCCCTCCCACCCACCCCTCCCCCCCTAGGGTTATGAAGCAAACTTGAGTTAAGACAGATTCAGTCTGTAAATGTTTGAAAATAATCAATACTGTTAGTTATGTCTCATATATAAGGGATTTATAGTCAAAAACTTTGTTTTTACGGGTTTGTTTTATTAAATCCCTTATATTAACTTCGCGGCCGTCTCATCATCTCTCTCATCATCTCATGGGCGGGCGGAAAAACAAAAGTCGAAAATGACCCACTTCCCGTGATTCGATCGAGCTGAAATTTGGCACACTGACCCGTCTGACCTAACAATGCATCGTATTAAAATTTCAGATCGATCGAACGTACCGTAATTAAATTAATGCATTTTTAGTTTATCTATATAAACTATATGTAGAGGTAGCTATCGTTAACATTTTACGGGTCACTTGACTTCAGGCCAGCCACCGGTGTGAACACATCTCGTGCTTAAACCAGGTAAAGCGGCGTGCTTTTGTTTACATTTGGCGTTTCACGGTGAACTTGGCCCAGCGATCGGTGACAAGACCTTTCCCCTCTCCCACCCCCACCCCACCCTTTTTGGGTTAAAAGCAAAGGGGAGTAAAGACAGATTCAGTCTGTAGATATTTGTAAATACTTTAAGTTCTGTCTCATATATAAGGGATTTATAGTCAAAAACTTTGTTTTTACGGGTTTGTTTTTTAAATCCCTTATATTAACTTCGCGGCCGTCTCATCATCTCTCTCATCATCTCATGGGCGGGCGGAAAAATAAAAGTCGAAAATGACCCACTTTCCGTGATCCGATCAAGCTGAAATTTGGCACACTGACCCGTCTGACCTAACAATGCATCGTATCAAAATTTCAGATCGATCGAACGTACCGTAATTAAATTAATGCATTTTTAGTTTATCCTAATATGAGGTATGTAATTTAAATTCACGGTTTGTTATTGTTTTTTTCCCACGTGAAATTTTGAGCTGACGCATTGAGGCGACCCAACGAAGCGACGGGGCACTTTTGTTTACATTTTACGTGTCACTCTAAGCTCGGTCAAGCTAATCGGTGACCAGACTTTTCCCCTCTCCCCCTCCCACCCACCCCTCCCCCCCTAGGGTTATGAAGCAAATTTGAGTTAAGACAGATTCAGTCTGTAAATGTTTGAAAATAATCAATACTGTTAGTTATGTCTCATTTATAAGGGATTTATAGTCAAAAACTTTGTTTTTTACGGGTTTGTTTTATTAAATCCCTTATATTAACTTCACGGCCGTCTCTCTCTCTCTCTCTCTGTCGTTCTGTCATCATCTCTCTCTGTCTCTCTGTCTTGGGCGGGCGGAAAAACAAAAGTAAGAAATGACCCACTTACCGTGATCCGATCGAGCTGAAATTTGGCACATGGACTCGTCTCAACTAACAATGCAACGTATCAAAATTTCAGATCGATCGAACGTACCGTAATTAAATTTATGCATTTTTAGTTTATCCTTATATAGCGTATGTAATTCAAACTCACTGTTTGTTAATGTTTTTTTTCACGGGATTATTCAGTCACGCGTTGACGCGACCCATCGAAGTACCGGCGTGCTTTTGTTTACATTTTACGTGTCACGCTGAGCTGGATCCAGCGATCGGTGACCAGACTTTTCCCCTCTCCCTAACCCCCCTCTCCCCAGGGTTATGAAGCAAAGTTGAGTTAAGACAGATTCAGTCTGTAAATGTTTGTCGCGTTTGAAAATAATCAATACTGTTAGTTATGTCTCATATATAAGGGATTTATAGTCAAAAACTTTGTTTTTACGGGTTTGTTTTATTTCCTTAAATCCACAGTTTATCTGATCAATGATAAAACCGAAATTGCATTTCATTTTTACATTTTAATTTTTTAACGATATTACAGCACAAATTGAAAAAAAAATGTACAACATAGTAGGACATTAATATAATTACTATTGTTATTTTATAAATAAATCGTCAAATGTTATTTTCAAATTTATATTCTACTAATTGTCAGTGAGTATAGAATTAATAGTAACAAGGATTGAACATTCAACCACTGAAATTAAGGTCATGAATTCATCTGTCAATTAAAACAATCGTTCAAAAACGTGCTTTGACTTTAAATTGATGAACAAACAATGACATATAAAGGGGGAGAAGAAGCACAAAATAAACTAATTGACTATCAAATGCTTCTGATTATGAAATCGCCTATGATGTAAAGAGTGGTGATTCCTCCGATCGGGATACATGGAATTTTTTTTTCTATTCTTCCGGATGACAATGTTCAAACAAATTATAACCTTCAATATTTTGGATATTTTTATGTTCACAGTTATTGAAGATATTGACGTGTTTGTGCTGACTTATATAAGACGGCTAACGGTCGTCATTCCGATGTTTGCAATAATTAAGGAAACCATCAAACCAACTACTACTGACTAATGCCTTGGGCGTATTAAGGGGCTGTCAATAAATGACGTCACGCACCTGGGGGGAAGGGGTCACAAATGTGTGACGTTGTGTGACGAGAGGAGGGGGGGTATTTAAGAACTGTGACTTCACATCAAACACACACTTTAAATACAATTTCCACTTTTAATGGGATTTTTAAAATAATGAAAACAATGTTTATAATTTTCTTTAAAAACTAAGATGCACAAAATAAAATTATTTAAATAACTATACTAATCACATTATAAAATGCTTAAGCTCAACACTGTAATAGTCACTTTATAAAAGGGTTCAAGTCAAAACATATAGCACATTATGAAATTGTGAACATAGCCACTAAATAAACATTGCATTCAATTCACACGTTAACATAAATACACTGTCTATTTTAGAAATGAAATGGATTTCCAAAGCCATTATTGAAATATTAAATACAAAAATCATATCCATTATACGGCCTAGCAACCCGCCACCCTCATCTAACATGCACTTGGGGGCCTTCCATAAAGTACGTCACGCTCATGAGGGGGGGAGGGGGTGTAAGAAAGTGTGACAGTTTGTGACAGGGGGAGGGGGTCCGGCCAAGTGGGACGTCACGGTGTTTTATATTAAATTTTAATTATTTTGTTAATTTAAAAAAAATGTTGTTCGAAAGTGTAACGTTCTTTGGGTCCGAGATTTGTGACAGGGGGAGGGGGGGAGTTAAAAATGGTCAAAACTTGCGTGACGCACTTTATGGACGGCCCCATGGGGGAGTTATTTGTATTGGCGCAAGCTGGCCTACGGCTTGCCATTAAGTTGCTTATAACTTAGTAATCCAACACGATGGTTATGGGACATGTGCTTTGGGTTTCGGCGTAATTGCGTTAAATTGTTGCGCAAACAAATGCACAGCGTATCGTAAAGGTTATAGTTGACCTTTCTGTCTAGGGATCCTGTCCGATGATAGAGGTTTTTTAAAAAAAACTGACCTGCAATTATACCATCATCCCTTCCATACAACTCTACAACAAACGTTTATGTTTTAAAAAAATAGTTTCTTTCCATTTATTTAACATTAAGTTGAAAAAGTCACAAGGCGTTTCATAACCTGTGAATTACAGTTAACTTAATTGAGTGACTATGTTCAGTTGCTCTAGTAGTACAAAGGTTCTCAAACGTTTCCAAGTAATGATCACAATAAAATATAAGCAAAATTCGTTTAATTAACACATTTTATCTTTAAAAAATTAAATTTAATAGTAAAAATTATCTTAAATTGTCTGACATAATTATTGCTATAATGTAAAATGTAACTCAAACTTTACTCATTGTCTACTGTTCCTCCATCCCCCCACCCCCTCCCCAATATGTATTCATTTATGTAATTACTTTGATTAAATCATTATTTCTGTTTTAGCGAACAACTAAAAATATAAAACATTTTTGGGAATACCCAGATCCGACTTTAAACATGGTTAATGTTAGAGTTATAAGCAGAAACCTGGCTTCAGTCGTCATTATGTCCAGTTTAAGCGATTTTTCCCAAACAGATTTTTAACTCAGCCTCAAGATGTCCCCCAGAAAACATTTTATCAACAACCGCTTGACGTCACTGAGATTATTTATAGAAATCAGAGCGTATTTAATACCCTAACTATGATGGCATGATTTTTTTCCCGTTAAGATCACATTTTAAAATCTAAATTAAAATAAGTGTTAAGAGTAAAACCAGAAGTAGATAACATGGGAATTAAAAATGATTCCAGTTTTAACATAAGTTATACAAATAGGAAACAATGCAGTCGGGATTATGTTTTTATAAAAATAATCGTTATAATTTTACAAGTATTTTAAATTGTACTTTGTACGATTACCTTCGTTTCTTTGCACTGTATGTGCTTGGAACTGACAGGCTGTTTCACACAGATAATCTTCCATGTCAGCATTGAAAAGTTTACTACTTCCCTAGCCCCTTCGAACCCATCTTTCTAACCATGAGCTGAATAAGATTGAAGATCAGTTCCAACAGCTCTACGGCTGTAAGGAGAGAAAACCCCAACCAAAGTCCGAGCTGACCACCAACGTCACTGATGACCTTGTTCCAGTCATACGCCGGTTTGGATCTCAAGACTTCATAGTTGAGGGCCTCGTAGAAAATCTCAAGCTTGAGAAAATTCTTCCTGATGTGTTCTTTTGGATCACCAATAAATGTGTAGGTCTTGTTCTTCTGTGTAGCTGATTCCTTTACCTTACGGATGTAGCTCTCTATGTAGCCATCAGTTGGCCAAGCTGCCTGGGAAATTGTGGTTCTATACGATATCTGGTCACACTCTGGGGGACAGCGCTCTGTACAACCAAGACGGTCCATTTGAAAGTCTAAACTGACATCGAAGACGCACTTCTGGAAAACATGACCTTCACAGAATGGGACTGTTCCATTGGTTTTATTGTCAGGCTTTACACCCGTGATTCTTATTAGTTCGTCAAGACTACCAAACATATCAGCGTCGTAACATCCACATATCTCGTACAGCCTGGCTTGAAAACACGATTTCCTACAAGCGTTTTCTGTGTACATGTAGCCCCAGACTGAAAACAAGTTCATGGCAGAGTCGTCATGGGCGTTGATACATTTTCCATAGGGAGCAGGTAGTTGGTAATTTTCTACCTGTTGTATGGATAAATAATTATTAAAAGTACTTTAATATTACTTTGATTAATATTTAGGAAATAAAGCGGACAATATTAGTGAAAAATAATTTATCTAGAATAAACTTACCAGAAAAGCAGGAAGAATGACCCGCTTTAGCATGATACTTTAAGGCTTTATTCATTTGACTTTAGGTATGAGCTCTTCAATTAGACATTAGCCATGGGTTAGTTGTTTCTGTCCTTTGTGTAATTTTAAAGGGTTCTCTTAAATATTTATATTGAAGGAGCTCCATATCATTCGATAAATTTAAGATGTATGCTAAGTTTTCTTCAACTTTTGTCTAAATCCTGCTAAAACTGGATCATGATCAGATGAAAACTCTAGCTCCTCATGTTATTTCTATACTTTGTACAGACGATCTAAAAGTTTTGTTTTTTTTTATTTTAATTTTCAAGGTTGATTTCTTTTAAATGTATGACACATAAATTATCTTGTGCATTTTCTTACCAGTTATAGACAGTTGCCACAATCAAACACGCATTTGCCTTACATAAGTCTGCCAGTCAGTCGCTGACCGTTTTCATTTCTCTCTTCTAAACCAGGTTGCATAACAAGTTCTTCATAGCAGTGTTTTTTTTACAAATATTAAAATTAAAATCTTCTATTATTATAATTAGATATCTTCTTGGGAATTTCTTCTTGTGTAACTTGTGGCCTACTTTTTTAAATATCTTCCTTACTACATTATCGTTTGGGTCTGTAGCATTGTATGATATTGATATTAATTTTTACTACTTTGGTTGACACATAATAGTTTGGTTGACTAAAAATTCTTGAACCAGGAGCTTCTCATCCCAACAGAGTTCTTTGTGCCTATTTTTAAACTATTTTACATTATGACAGCTACTGCGTGGAGCAGAGGTGTCCAAACTTTTTTTTTGCAAAGAGGCCCACATTCCATGAAGTAAAAATTTGCGCGGGTCAGATTAAGCTAATAAACAAAATGACAAACGTTTAGAAAGTATAGGCTTTTAAATAAAATGTTTGTTTACTGTTTGTAGTTTTTAAGAGATATAATGGCCAATTATGGAATTAAGATTTTTATATAATAGTACGTACTTTTCAAGAAATATAATATGTAAACATAACTAGAACTGAAAATGTTGGGTCACTAATTTGTGATGAAAAAGAAAAAAATTAAAGTATACTGACTCCCCATTTGTTTTTGTTTTTCCGATTCGACAAAAATAAACAAAATCTTTACATCGATTTTCGCCGTCGGACGTCATCAAATTTATTTTACACATTACAGCATATAACTTTATAAGCTTAATGTAATGAATACTAACGTTTATTAACTATAACATGTCCTCAATTTCCGCCATGTCTGACGCCATCGTATATTGTCTTATAGTTTCGGCTTTTCTTATAAATATAATGTTTTTGTTACAGAAAATATCTACGAGTCAGTAAATTTTAAAAGACGATGCCGCTGGCCATTTAAAATTTAAGCGTGGGCTGTATTTGGCCCGCGGGCCAGACTTTACACATCCCTGTCGTGGAGCATCACCTGTGTATAACAATGTTTTTACTAAAGGCGATCTTAACTGTCCGGCCTGCTTTAACAAATGCCGAAAATGGTGAGTCATCATTTTCTTATTTACTAAGCCACTGGTCAGAACACATTCAGTAGCTAATGAAAGTTTTAGGGTTAACTAATAAACATCATTAAGTGAGCTCGAAATGAAGTCAGGAAGACGGCGTCTGTTTAGATTTTTATTTATTATTAAATAAGAAGGGCCTCGATTAGTATGGCATTGAAAATACAATGTGCTTGCTTAGAACAATTGTGGATACCTTTAAAGTTTCATGATTAATTAATCTAATGAAGAAATAACGAATCATTGAAAATTAAATATAATTTATTTTTTAAAATATTTATCTTATATGTTTAATACAGATCCTTTATAAAGTTTTATAAAGTTCACCTACATTGAATTGAAATTTTTCCAGGTGCATTTAAAAATAGATACAAAGACGTTTGCATGTTTAAGGTCCAATGAACGAAATACACAATTATAAAATACATAGCAGTCAATTTTCCATTGTTTCAGCCAAAAATCATATCCAATGTTTAGAAAGTGTAAAGCCTCTAACCTTTCTAAGTCCTATTGATGTCGTGTATCCAGGGGCGACAGTCATGCCTTCATCCTCAGGGAAAACGACCTTTGAACCGGCATAAATCAAAACTTTGATGCCTGCAGAATCTGTTATAGGCGTGTAATCGGACTGATCAATGTCCAACTCCAGAATCATACCATTCTTGGGACCTGGTTTTGTCGATTTCCTGGGAATGTGTTTATCAAAGCAATTGGTGAGCTTTAGTTTTATGTATATGTTACGGCCAAAGCCCGAAATCGGTCACTTCGCGAAGTGGCCGGCCAATTCGTGAAGTGGCCAATGATGCTGTAAATTAGCCGGCCAAAGCCCGAAATTCGGGCTTTGGCCAGCCAGTTCGCGAAATGGCTAGGGTTGATTGGCCAAAGCCCGAAGCAGTCACGAGCAGATTGAAGGTTGAATAGTAAGATTTAATACTTAAAATTGATTCTTAGTTACAAATGATAAAAACCAGTTACAAACGTGAAACTTAATAAGTCTTTTAAGCTCATTTACAACTGGGTTTGCAAATTCTTTCCCATTATCTGAATGAAGCACACGTGGAGCCCTTATGGTGGTGAAGATATCAAGTAGCTGATAATAGAAACTTCTTCTGCTGTTTTGCTTTTAAGAGGTCGCAATATATAGTACAAACTTGGCTAAATGATCTTGATTATTGAGTATAATCTTGTACTCGCCGTTATGACTACTTTGCATGTCTATCAGATCCACCTGGAATCTCGAGTTAAATTCTTTAAATAACTAAGTTTTAGAAACTATACCTCTCTTAGGATTATATAATTTACTCATGCATGGCTTGCATAAGCGAAGAGAGAATGTAATGACTTCTTGGATGACATTTTTGTACTTAGTTTGTAGCTCCTTTTCCATCCATGTGTGACCTCCATGTCCAATTTTCAAGTGAGTATTGTGCAGTAAGTCGAACAGTTCTTCTGAATATAGATATTTTTTAAAAAATTACGCTGTTGTCTCCTGTTACTGGCACAATAAGTCTTTCTTTACCGCAAACTTCAAGAACATCATATTTTTTATACGACGATAATCAACACTTTCTTTTTTCTCATTTGCTTTAGCCTGTTTAACGTCCTCTATTAAAGCGATGCATTTCTGTTTGGTGAGGATCTCCCTATTATTGGCTTTTCCTTGTAACGAAGCTCAAAGTATCAGAGAATCTGATTTTCATATCAAATGTTGTTTCCGCATTTTCCTGATGTGCACCAGCTTCACAGAGCTGAGAAGTTATAATTACGAGTAATACAGTACTCACAATGAAACCACCGTGTCAGAATAATAAGAACTAGTCACAATATCTGGACCTCCTCCGAAAAGGAAAGACTAACGTTATATTATCGTCACACAAGTGGCACCCTTTTACCTACCCCGTACAAGCCAACACACCAGAAGCGACAGATGTGCCGCTAACAAGGCAGTCTTCCACTACCACATCGGGCTTTAGCCAAGGTTACCCAGCCACTTCGCGAATTGGCCGGCCGAAGCCCGAAATACAATTGATAGTTGTAAGTACTTCGGGCTTTGGCCAGATTTTTCGGCCACTTCGCGAATTGGCCGGCCAGTTCGCGAAGTGGCCGGACTTCGGGCTTTGGCCGTAACATATATAAGAGCAACCAAGCCCGTCCGAGGACGTTCCGCCACCGTTCGGTGGCATGTTGTAACTCCCCTTCAACAGCCGTCTCGACCGGCATACATGTGCATCACGTCAAAAAATACTGTTCATTATAGTTAAAATAAATAACTCGTAAAAACCGAGTTTTTGACTATAAATCCCAAAATAAAGTATTGGGAGAAATACTGCACAAAAATAACTCGTTTTGAACGTCCAGGTAATCTTGCTATGATTGGCTGTAGGAGTCATGTGTGTTTGAGAGACCAATCGCTATAGATGACGGGACAGAACTTAGCCTTTTATTATATAGGATATATATATATATATATATATATATATATAATATATATATATATATCTATATATATATATATATATATATATATATATACGTACATTAAAACTATTTGTATTGTTGTGTTTATTTATTAATTAAAATAATCGGAGTGTTAGTATTTATTTATTAATTAACAGTATGTGTGTGTGTGTGTATGTAGGTAATTACTCATTAACATAATGGGGGTTTTAGTATTAATGTCTTCATTAAAATAATTGTTGTGAAGCATTTACTTTATTTATTTCTATCACTCATCAATAGAAACGTCTGATTGAATTGATGGCGAGAAAATGTCGCTGTTATTTTGATCTAAAAGACATTACGGTAATAAAGACATACAACTAAAATGCTATCTCACTTTGGTGAGACCTGTACTAGAATATGAATCTTCTGTATGGGACCCATCCATCAAAGAAAACATTGATAAACTAGAACAAATTCAAAAAAGGGCTGCCAGATTCAAAACTGGAGAATATTCCAAACTGACAAGAATAACACCATTAGTTAAATCATTAAACCTTGAAACACTAGATAATAGAAGAACCAACAGTAAAGTAGTAATCATACACAAAGCAATTAATTCTAATTTAGAAATACAACACAAATATAACTTAATACAACCCTCAGATAGACATAAGGATAAAAACACCTTTCTTATTCCGTATGCAAGAACAAACACATACAAGTTTTCCTTCTTCCCGTCCGGAATTAGGGCGTGGAATGGGTTGCCTGAAGAAACCAGGAAAACCAACACTTTATCAACATTTAAATCTCTGATAAAAATGCAGGACTAAACACAAACCATAGATAAGCACAGGACGCAATAATCTTCTGTATAGAAGGAGCGTCTGTAACAGATAAGATAAAATAAGATAAGATACAGTTTTTGAACGATTGCTCATAAATAAAGCTCTCAAGGAGAAACCTTTTGCTTCAGTTTTATCCACTTTGATCACCGGAGATTTGGGAAGCAAAAGCATAGGTTAGCGTATTGGTACCTGGGCTTACTGCTCATACAATTAACGATGTACAAATTATCCGGCGACCAACCCCTTTTGGACCGGTGAATTGTCACCTTGCCTTCATCTACGATCTACGAACTTGATATCGCCGAGAACAAAGGGAAAGTAAAAGCAACACCTCGTATTAGTTTCATGCTGAGATTATGATAAATGATAACATTACAGGGTCTAAGACATGTATGATAAAACTGTAAACGATATTCAAAGACACTAGAAGGGAGACGATCCCCTTTTCATGGGAATCACTCAAAAAAATAAAATCTGGCAACATGAACATTTGGTTGAAGTTGTTGTTTTTTTTAAAATTGTTTTGTTGTTTTATTGATTTCAAACTAAAAGCCTTGCTTTGAAAGTTTTATTTTATTATTGTAAAAACCTTTGACTTAACCAATTCAGTCAAAAATAATTGTTGTGATTGTATGAAACTGATACGTGTATAGCTTATTGCATGATTATATTAAATTAACATGACAGTATCTGTGGTTAAATATAATATACATTAGGTACTAAGATTTCCTTAGTAACATCCGAATAGCTTTAAATTTAAACGTATTTAGGTTTAGTGCTAGATATCGATTGTAACTAATTACTTCTAAAACAATATATGGGGGGAAACATTTTAAACAAACGCGTTTATTCGAGTAAATAAAAAAATTAAAGATATACTTTTCTTTCTGCTATTCGTGAAAGTCCTTGGAAAATCTTGTAAAAAATGTATCCTTACGTCTATGGTCTGAAATTGAGGACTTTTCCATGGAGTGAGAATGTTTATGTTTCTAGAATAAATATCATTATCATTATCTTCTGACTATAATTGTGTTTGAAAAATTAGCGATTAATTAATCATTAATTTCGATTAAAGCCAAATAATTAAAATGTATAGTGTCATAAGTAGCACTTATTAACGTTCTTGTTGAAAATCTAAATAACACTGGAATGTCTCCTTTATATGACATATTTTAACCAGGTACGCAAAAAGACAAGTGTGTTGACATTATTTGGTTCAAGTGACGAGCGGGTCTAATTGGCAATATAACCAGCCGAGCTGAACAATCATTCACATGGAACTGGGGTAGCTGGTAAGCACAAAACGGTCTTGGCAGGGAATGACATTATCGGATATCGGTGTTCATTAAGTTTCCAACATTGTGAGGGTTAATGGATTCAGGAACTTTCATATCCATTTTGTAACGCAGTAATTCATCAGAAGAGCTATCGTCATTCTCTGTCTCTGAGTCAGACTTCATTACTGCCATTAGCTTAATACGCTTTTCATTTGGTTTGATAGGTAGGCGAAGTGTTAGAACCATGGTAGGCAAACTTTATCAACATTTTGAACATTCCCGTCAGTCAATAGTTTAAAACCAAAATGTTCGTGTAATCGTCAGGAAATTTATTATTGATCGGCCGATATTTTTTATTATTTTTTTTTACGTTTTGACTTCAATAATTTGTAAGTGATGTGTAGATTAATCGTTTAACAATAAATTATCGTTAAAAAAATTAACGATTAATCGAGAAATTAATCGTTAATTTTCGCAGCCCTATGAACAAGACATTTGTAGTCAATTAGTGCAGTTGATCTCAAACTTTTTAGTATGGCGGACCGGCAGGAATTTTTCCCATTGCACCAGGGACCGGTGAACTATTTTCCCTGCACTGACAATTTTTTTCTGACCTTTATTTCTGAGAACATCTGCGGACCGGTGGCGGATGGCCCACGGACCGGCACCGGTCCGCGGACCACCACTTTGTGAAGCACTGAACTAGTGGATCGAACTCGTGGGGTTTTTTTGGCTAAGACGTTACTGCAAGATGACATTCTATACCAATGGGCAGCAGCGTGCATGAAAAGTAAGAGGTACAATACCAACTTCAGACAATCTGTAAATAGCATCACCTATTTAAAATGAATTAAATATAATATACATTCATTGGTTATTATTAATTTATTATATTTGATACGTGCATTATCATAAAAAATAAGTTTGTTAGCTCAATCGGACCAATGAAGCTCTTGTAAAAAGAAGATTTAGACACTGTCAGACGGATAGACAAATCAAATTAAAAGCGTGTAAACACAAAGGTAATTATGGAAAGTTTAGTGGGGGCCAGCTTAGCTAGCAGTGCTGGATACTTACAAATCAAAGTTAGGAGCTCCAAATGTAAAGCAGTTACCAACATTGACATTGCTGCCCAATATAAAGCTTTGCGCTCCACACGGCCTCTGCAGTTAAAAGAAAAGGATCCGAAATTAAATCTTTAAATATAATTATTTATTGCGCGATCCATACTCTCAAATTTGTAGTAAACAGTTTTATATTATCTCAAAAGAAGAGATTTTGAGTCGTGGGAGATGATTGGGGGGAGGGGCAGGGGCTTTATTGAAAAGATTGCTTGTCCCAAATGTATAAGTGCAATTTTCCTTTGAATAAACTTTATTTTAGAGTGTGTTGTTTTTTTTTCTTAAACAAGTGCCCTAGAAATAAATGTCCATCCTCAAGAGCGTTGCTTCTTTTTTATTAGCCC
Organism: Ampullaceana balthica; assembly: GCA_944989445.1. NCBI lineage: Eukaryota > Metazoa > Mollusca > Gastropoda > Lymnaeidae > Ampullaceana > Ampullaceana balthica. Next base: position 921,291 of record CALYLW010000364.1, read on the forward strand.
ATATAGTTATAGTATAAATGATTCTTGTCTGCTCCATAACATCCTTGAATTCCGATAAATGTGTGTATCGCCAATTGCGTGCAGCCCAGGGCGCCTGATCTTTTTGGACTCAAGGGCTGAATTTCAGATCGTCATGTTAAAATAATTTACTTGTCCAACTATTATATCCATACATACTAAGTCCATTTTTTCGTCTATGATTTAGATTACGTAAAACCGGCTTTATTATTTTGGCTCGTCAAAGTAACTTTATTCTCATTACAGCTCTTGCCTTTATTTTGATTAAGTCTTTGTAAATAACTTAGCTGGTTGAAAGACAACCATAGTTGCGTTAAATGCCCACTTTAGGTATTTTATTCCTTAAAACCCGCAGTATCCACCGGGTGTCTCTGTTTTCGTCATCTGAAGAGGTGCCAGATGGGAGGTTAGAATCTCAAAACAAAGTTGAACTTTTTTGTTCCATCCGAAAAAAACGTCTATTTTATAATAGACGTTTCTTCCCCGGATGGAAAAATTGCTCAACTTGTATTGAGATTCTGACCTCCCAGAATACAAGTTGAGCAATTTTCCATCCGAAAAAAAGCGTCTATTATTAAAAAAAATTACCTTCGTACACAAGGAGCAGCTATAAAAGTGATTCAAGTAAAAGAAGACATAAACTGCCTTAAAATGTTTCACATTTTATTTATCAATTTTAGATTATCAAAAGTTATTCTATCTATTGCTTCATCAGTTCTTCATCAGTTAGCAGATAAATAATTAAAAGTGTTTTTGTTTTTTTTTCCTGACCGAATCAGAACATCCATATAAGACTAATAATAATACGTCCTAATGCTAGGCATATTGTAAGGAATTTAGGTTCACTTGTGTTGACCGCCAGGAGCTGAGATCAAAGACTGACCGCCACTCGCACGGAGCTGAGTGCGGGCCTATAGATCTAGGGCGGTAAGAGGGGTCTTGAGATAAGACGGGGACATGAAACAGAAGCCGACTTCTGGGAGTGACTGGGAGTCCACGGGACTGCCCAAGGTGTGAAATGCCCCAGGGTAGATAGAATGACCAGACGCGCAGGTGGTCTGGGTGGGTAAGTTAAGTGGTGGGGGACTCACCAGAGACGGTTATGTCAAACCGGCCCCACCCCCTTCTTAATCTAGGGGTGGTCCCTTATGACTGACAGATTAGACAAAGATACCTGACACGGGATGAATTTTTGGGGCTGAGTCTTAAGGGTATTAGAGGGGACGAACTTGTGAGAACAGGAGGAAGAGGAGGCCAGGGAGACTGGAGAGGAGAGAGGAGATGGTAGACTGTAGATGATAGACAGAGATAGTTGAATTGACTTAGGACAGTTTGTCTTTACTTATGTGAAGTTAGATTACAGTGTATGTTGGAGTCAATGAGTGAAGCAATAAAGTAATTATAAGTGTTCATGCAGTCTTGGAGTTTGGTGTTTGATTATGAAAAGACAAGTGTGACTAGTACTTAAGAAGAATGGCGTGAAAACAGAGAGTGTAAGTCACACACGAGAACCCAGGTTCTCTACAATATCAATATCACAGGTAGTTTTTGTCTCTTTGACTCACATAAAGGAAATCCTACCTCCCAAAAGGCTGAGTAATCTATTATAATGTTCTCTAATCTATGATTCCTTCCTCATCTAGTCTTTCATTCACTACATCGAAAACTCAAATTCAGATTATAATAATTCTTATTATGATAAACATTTAAATAGCAACGTGAATAAACTTAAACTTTCAATTGTCTAGTGAACGATAGAATTTTTCAAAGACTTCTACAAAAAGATTAAAATATTTTTTTTTAAATTTAAATGTGCTCTATTAAATTGTTTTGTTTTTCTAACTATTCAGATTTTTCTTTAAAAAATGTTCACACCGTAACATAAATGTTAATATATATTTTTGTCACGATAAAGCTAAAATAATTTTAGAATGTTTACCGTATCAAAGCTGCAGTCAACCAACATGTCTTGAAGCTGGTGTCCTACTTTCTCCCGCTCTTCATTTGTATATTCTCTCATGTATGTATCCATAATGGTGTCTCTCTCTAACGATGATGTATTCTTGGAAATAAACTCAATCAGTTAATTATGAATTAAGTCAGGGGTGTCCAAAGTCCGGCCAAATACGGCCCCCATATACATTTTTAAATGCCCTTCGGTCGAATTTTTAAAAAAATAACTCACTCGTTCACGTTTTCTGCAACAACCACGTGATCGCTGTAATAAAAGCCGAAATTATAATATTATTATGTTTTCGAGAACTAATTATGATGACGTAAAATCAAGGGAACATTGATGGCGTTTTATTGTTATTCTACGTAAGCATTGATTTCAAGAAGTCGATGAAGTTATGTTTACGAAATTCAATAATGGGCGATTGCAAAAATCGATTTCACGTTATCTATTCTTCTATATATACTATATATATATATATATATATATATATATACTATATATATATATATAATTCTCTTCTTGGGACCACGCAAGTATGTGCAAACGAGTATGACGAATGACCCTCGCTGGGGTAACTGATGACAGTTAACGGTTGGCAAGCGAAGGTAGTGGAGGGGTGGGGCATGTCTTAAGACCAGCAATGTTTTTGTTTTTAAATCCCTTATATTAACTTCGTGGCCGTCTCTGTCGTCATCTCATGGGCAGGCGGAAAAACAATAGTCAAAAATGACCCACTTTTCGTGATCCGATCGAGCTGAAATTTGGCACATGGGCCCGTCTTACCTAACAATGCATCGTATCAAAATTTGAGATCGATCGAACGTACCGTAATTAAATTAATGCATTTTTAGTTCATCCTTATATAACGTATGTAATTCAAATTCACTGTTTGTTATTGTTCTTTTTCCACGTCAAAGTTTGAGTTGACGCGTTGAGGCGACCCATCGAAGCACCGGGGTGCTTTTGTTTACATTTTACGTGTCACGCTGAGCTCGGTCAAGCGAATCGGTGACCAGAATTTTCCCCTCTCCCCCTCCCACCCACCCCTCCCCCCCTAGGGTTATGAAGCAAAGTTGAGTTAAGACAGATTCAGTCTGTAAATGCTTGTCGCGTTTAAAAATAATCAATACTGTTAGTTATGACTCATATATAAGAGATTTATAGTCAAAAACTTTGTTTTTACGGGTTTGTTTTATTAAATCCCTTATATTAACTTCACGGCCGTCTCTGACTGTCGTCATCTTTGTCTTGGGCGGGCGGGCAGAAATAATATATTTAAAAATGACCCACTTACCGTGATCCGATCGAGCTGAAATTTGGCACACGGGCCCGACTGACCTAACAATGCATCGTATCAAAATTTCAGATCGATCGATCGTACCGTAATTAAATTAATGCATTTTTAGTTTATCCTTATATGAGGTATGTAATTCAAATTCACGGTTTGTTATTGTTTTTTTCTTCCACTTCCACGTGAGAGTTTGAGTTGATGCGTTGACGCGACCCATCGACGTACCCGCGTGCTTTTGTTTACATTTTACGTGTCATGCTGAGCTCAGTCCCCCCCCCTAGGGTTATGAAGCAAAGTTGAGTTAAGAGTTTGAAAATAAAAAATACTGTTAGTTATGTCTTATATATAAGGGATTTATAGTCAAAAACTTTGTTTTTACGGGTTTGTTTTATTTACCACGTTTTTATTAACTCGCTTTCGTTGGTGTGGCATTGTTTGTTGGTTTGTCCAAGATTTTTTCAAATCTGCCAACGTAAAATTGAACCACTTCTGGTGATCCTAGAGATCTGAAAATTTTACCACAGATAGATCTTGGATGACAATGCATTGTATTTAAAATTTCAGATCGATAGAATGTACAGTTATTAAATTATTGAACTTTTTAGTTTATCTACAGTCTATATATAAGCATCTGTACCGTCGGCTTTTGTTGTTGACATCCGTGAGTTCCCCCCGTGACCACATCACAATGTTTTTAAAACGTTGGGCGGGCGCTTGTGAGGTGTTTGGTAAAATAAATAGAGGTAAAATAATTAACCTTATATATGAGACATAACTAAAAGTAGTGATTATGTTCAAACGCGACATTTACCGACTGAAACAGAATTATCTCCTCTGGTTTTTATCTCCCCTGGGCGCAAGGACGGTAGGGGGTGTGAACAGTGACGGTCGGCGTCAACGCGTGAACTGCGCACGTGAAAAAATTATAAACAAATAGTTGGACGGACGGTTCCGATTAAACTTACAAAGCAAGCTAATATAAGACTAGTAAAATTATTGTTAAAAACCAAGTTTTTATTAGTGGACTAAAAAGAAGAAAATAATTTAAAACTTGTAAGTTCAAGTACTTTGATTTAATATGACTAAAAACGTGGGGCGGGTGTTTGGTATAAAAATTAAAGATTTCTAATTTAGAAGGCAAAAGAGAGATCTATAAGTGAGAGTATGAGTGAGCTGCATATGTTAAACCTCATAAGCGCTTTTATGTGCAGTCGATAGGTTCACGGATTGAAAATTTATATTTTCTTCTTCATAACGAACACTCTCTATGTAAATAAAAGCGTGTCCTTTTAAAAAAAGATTTTTAAAAATATTTTATTGTTTATAATCTTAATCCGGCCCGCGCATATTTCTACTTCCCGGAATAAGGTCCTCTTTGCAAAAAATCTGGACACCGCTGATTTAAGTGAATTGAACTTGAACAACAGTTGTCTAACAATTGATGACGTCCGATGTTGATGGAGTGCTTTCATAACTCATATTGAGAGTAAGACTGGTGTGAATTAAAAGGCGTCATATCTTAGATTTAAAGTTTAAGATAGATGAGACTTAAATAATTTACTGGCATTAATAAAAAGTGGTCTTTTTTGTCAAACAGATTATCAGTTAAAAATAAATTATGTAGGGCTGGTACTGATAAAAAATAGATTTTTAAAAAATTCTTCGATTAATCGGGGGAAACATTTTATCGATTAATTAATTAATTTCGATTAATTATATTTTTATAACGCATCACATTAAGTTGCGATTCTTTATTTCGCGAAATCGGTTAAGTCGCGGCAATTCCATGGCTCCCAAATTTTGTTACGTAACACTGCAATTTTGTTCTGCTGTGCCAGAAATAAGGAAGAAAAACCTTTTTTGTTTACGCATGCACGTCTATATAAATAATACTAACACGATGGAAAAGTATGTAAGTAACAAAAAATATAAATTATTAATAAATTGGAAAAGAATATAAATATTTTTTTAAAAATTGTAATCGAATTTTAATTGATCAAATTAATTTTAATTGATTAAAATTTTATACGATTAAACGATTAATGAATCGTTGATTTCCGCAGCCCTTAAATTATCTTTTAAAACATTATTTGAAATGCTTACCAGTAATGTGTAAATCATGTGTTTTATCTTGTCCGCCTTTGACATTCTTATACGATTCAGGTTACAAATGGTCACTACTGGAAAAGCCAGTCTTGGCTGGTATTCGATTGAAACTGTTGTTGTGATGGGGTAATTATAGAATTCTCTCAAGATGGCCGTCAGTTGAAATGTGGCCCAGGCCGCGCTACTCAACACAAGAAAAAACCAAAACATTCTTCGAGCGAGACTTCTGCTGCCTACGGCTCTACTCATGCCATGCATCGTTGTGTTCCCACCAAACTCTTCGATAATGTCTTTAACAGTTGGTTTTACTACTTTACCTTTTGTTTCCATTATTTCCAATTCGAACTTAAATGTTTATATATTAGTTATGATATTAACCTAAACTAAATGAATTTTTACAATGTTAACAAGACGACGTAGATTTCTATTATATAGCTTAAACTAAGAAACACAAAAAATTAGTTTATTTGTCACGAACTTACTTAAATCACACACAAAATTACAGAAAAAGTCATATCTATAAATCAGATAGAACACTAAATTCTAAAACTATCACATCGCTAAGAAACTCACAGTATAAGAAAGTAAACCGAGAAATCAAATTATTTTGCTACAAAAGTTATCTTCCTTGTTATAGTCTATAATAGTTTTTAATTTACTGACCTCCTCAAAACAAACCATGGAATCCAATGACGATTGAAGGTTGCACCTCGACAAGAGTCATGTGTTGTTGAATGGACAGTTTATAAATAATTTACGGTACAGCTGCCATTTTGTTGCATATAACTTAGTAATCCAATACGATTGTCATGGGACGTGTGCTTGAGTTCCGGCGTAACTCCATCAATAGTTGCTCTCGAACAGATGCAGTACCCGAGCATATTGAAAAGGTTATAGTTGGGCTTTCCGGCCAGATATCCTGCACGAGGTTCGGTCGATAGAAGAACTTTCCAGGAAATATCCAATCCCTGGTACACAATTTTACAACAAAAGTTTCTTCAACATGTTTATATATTTCATATTATTTAATATAAAGTTAAGTATATTAAAAAGCGTGTCCTAACCTACAATATAACATATAGTTAAATGAACTGAATGTAGTACACAAGGCTCTCAAACGTCTCCAAGTGATGACCACAATAAAATATAAGCAAAATCACTTTAAATAAGACAATTTTTTAGCTAAAATGTTTGATGTAATGGTAAAAAAATCAATGACATTGTCTGATATACTTATTGTTAAAGTGTAAATTGTAACTCAATCTTTACTCTGTGTCTACTGTTCCTCCGCCCGCCCCCTTTCCCATCCATCTAAATGACCTTACGAGCGATTGGTGGTCGTCCCCTACCAGGAGTTATAAACTGTGCTCACAGAACAAAATTATTCCAAGACTTTGTGTTTCAAATAATTCAATAGAAACTATTGTTAGTCTTCTTTTCCTAAAATCAAAGTGTATAGACATTTATTAAAGTTTTAATTGTTGAATTATTTTTAGAATTCAAACGAGCCATTTTAAGAAGTAAAAAAAAATAATTCTTATGACATATTTATAATAACAATCATTTATTAACGGTGATAAATAAAAGAAAATTAACAATTCTAAAATCTCTTTAAAAAAATTAATCCTATTTTAATTGATTAAGAGTGGTTAAAAATAATCATTATTCAACACAATGCATTACGTATCTTTTTCACTTTTTTTTCCTTCAGGTTTAGTAACTACGGGAATTGATGTTTTGCTGGTGTAAAGTCTGAAACCCCATGGTTTGAGGAAGCCTAAATTCTGGACTTGTCTCTGTTTCGACAGGCATCTCGGGTGTGAGATTAACTGATTAACAGCTTTTGTCAACCACAGCCTGTGTCCCAAACAAATGACAAAAAATGTGTCGTCACGATCAGCACCCCTGGGAAAACAACTTGATAGTTTACCCTGCATAAAATCATTGACACATACCATAATCATTGCCAAAGCTAATAGTCATCATTATTCTCATGACATTTGTGTGTCCCTGTCTCTTGTCAACTTTCCTAGTTATCAAATATAGGGGAGGCCGCCTTAAGGCCGTGTGAAGTATTAAAAAACATATCTTACAATAATAGTTAAACATTCTTTGTATGAAAAATCAAATAAAACACACTAAAAATAGTAGAGAAATATTCAAAATAAAATTTTGCCAAAGAAAGAGCTTGGAGTGGATTAGTTGGTTTAGAGTATAGAGTTTAGAGTTTAGGGTTTAGAGTTTAAGGTTTAGAGTTTAGATTTTAGAGTTTAGAGTTTAGCGTTTAGAGTTTAGAGCAAATGAAATTAATTTATTTGTATTTAATGTAGATGAAAGCTAAATTATGTGCTCGATTTTTCCTAATTAAAAAAAACTCTCTTATTTCTGCAAAGACAGAACAATATGACATTTTATTAACATATTAATTCTTCTTATCTTTTAAATATAAAAAGATATATTTTATAGATCATACATATAACATGTTATCGTATTTTAAATTGTCAATGTTAAACAACTTTCTTTCGTTATATTTTTATGAAGGGTTGATATTTGTTATTTCGTTGATTAGACTGCAGGTTTTTAAAAAAATAATCTAACTAGTTTATTAAAAATATTCATTTATGTTTTATGAAAGTATTGTCTCACGTAACTTTAATTAAGTAATTATTTCTGTTTAGACAAACAGTTAACTATATACAATATTTTGGGAATCCCTGGCTCCAACTTTAAACCTGGTAAATGTTAGAGTTTTAAGTAAAAACTTGGCTCTGGTCGACATTATGTCCAGATAAAACGCTCTTACCCTACAGAGATTTTTAACCTCGACCTTAAGAAGTCTCTCTCCACCACCCCTCCCCCGCCAAAAAAAACAAAAAAAAACAACATTGTATCAACAAGTACTTGACATCATTGAGATTATTTATAGAATTTGGAGCGTCTTAAAAACCCTAACCCAATGGTTCTCAGCCATTAGATGTTCATGGACCACTTGAAAAATGTGTGATTTAGCCATGGCATGGACCACTACTTAAAATTGTGTTTCTGCCGTGCTGGAAATTATTATATACCGGGTAATTATACTTTGTATATAACTAGTTAAAAGTATGAATGTTAATAAGTAAAAATTACTTATATGCTACGATGTGCGTGCTCCCCAAAAGATTGAATGGAAACAGATTGTAATGGCTTTCTTTTGTAATGAACAAATGTCACATATACTAGTCTTATAATTATAGTCGCATTCAATTCGTATTGCTTACTATAAAACTGTAAGTCATAAAAAAATTACCCCTTTTCCAATCCATGACGGACTATGGGGCAAGTGATGTAGCGTTCACAAGTTTTTAGCCACCACTAACGAGCAGGATCCACATTCACAAAGAAATGATGTGGCAAGGAGTAAAAGTATTATTTTAAAATTTTCTGAGACAGTTCTGAGTACTTTCTGATGCAACATATTCAAGATCAAGCTTTTTTCGTAAAAGCAGACATTTTGTCACTGAGAGTAATTAAATGCTACTGCTTTCGTGGTAGAGATGAATTAAGTTTCTTCATTTCTTCAAAAGTGTCAGCCAAAACAGCAACTCATAAGCTATCGTTCAAATGACCAACAAGCTTCTTTGCCTCCGAGAAACTCCCTCACAGCATCACGTAATTCAAACAGTCTGTTAAACACTCCCCCACCCCCTTTGATAACTAAGCTTTTTGGCCTAAGCAACGCATATAGCCACCAAAAAGGATGCTCTTAAAGCTTTTTCATTGACGTTGGTTGCTTGTCATATGCAGGACTTCTGACTATCAAGTGAATGTCGTAGCGACGTCATGTGATTTCCGGTATAGCTAAAAGTTAACATAGAATCAAAACGTATTATTTTGGGCACTATGCTCTCGCCATCGAGTGTTAAGAATTAATCAATATATTTAAATTGAACAACATTTATACCTTTTCCTGTTCTTATTTTAAAATAAAAATGTCAACGAGGCACACTACTGGTCCGCGGACCACAGGTTGAGAACCACTGCTGTAACCATAACGGCATGAAATTTTCTTCCACGGGGATCATATTTAATGATCTTAATCAAAATTATGTTTTTAAAATAAATAAAAGTGTCAAATTAAACACCAGAAAAATATTACATGGGAATTAAGAATTCCAGTTTTAAGATAAATATAAAAATCGGCAAGTGAAGTCAGGATTATGTAAGACAAAAACGGTAAGTGTTTTAAAATTATTTGAGAAAAATGTTATAATTTAAACGTTTTTTTAATGATGTTTTATGCTGGTCCTCGTTTGTTTGCACGTATGTGCATGGCACTGACAGGCAGTTTCTCACACAAAAGCTGTTAACTTTGTGCAAAGATGTATGGTAGAATTAAGAGCTGAATGCACGAATTATATTTATTAAAATCATTACTGAGCTTGATTAGTTTCGGTTAGTTTTTTTATACATATTCACTGTTTAAATTATTTGAACCCATCTTAAGAACAAGAAATTGAAAAAGATTGAAGATCAGTTCCAACAGCTCTACGGCTGTAAGGAGAGAAAACCCCAACCAAAGTCCGAGCTGACCACCAACGTCACTGATGACCTTGTTCCAGTCATACGCCGGTTTGGATCTCAAGACTTCATAGTTGAGGGCCTCGTAGAAAATCTCAAGCTTGAGAAAATTCTTCTGATGTGTTCTCTTGGATCACCGATAAATGTGTAGGTCTTGTTCTTCTGTGTAGCTGATTCCTTTACCTTACGGATGTAGCTCTCTATGTAGCCATCAGTTGGCCAAGCTGCCTGGGAAATTGTGGTTTTATACGATATCTGGTCACACTCTGGGTGGGACAGCGCTCTGTACAACCAAGAGCGTCCAATTGAAAGTATAAACTCATTTCAATGACACATGATCCAAAATTGTGTGCGTCACAGAATGGGACGGTTCCATTGCTTTTATTGTCAGGCTTCACACCCGTGATTCTGAAGAGTTCGTCCAGACTGCCAAACATGATATCAGCGTCGTAACACCCACATCTCTCGTACAGTCTGGCTTGAAAACAAGATTTCTTACAAGCGTTTTCTGTGTACGTGTAGCCCCAGACTGAAAACAAGTTCATGCCAGAGTCGTCATCGGCGTTGATGCAATTTCCGTATAGGGAGCAGGCAGTTGGTAATTTTCTACCTGTCGATAAAATAAAAGACATTCAGTGATGCTTAGACATTACATGTCAGCTCTACGCTAGAGACTCTATACTAATATGATGAGAATGGTACACGTCGATCACGACGGACAAACAACACACACGCACTCTAGAATGTGAAATAGGGCGAGCTTCTCGAATTGTTTTGATTTAGCATATTTTAGCAAATTCTTGTTAGTCTTTAGTAGAATTAGTTTTTCCATAGATGTGTACAAGCAAAATATTAAAGTAAAAAAAATTAGAATAAATGAAAAATACTTAAATTAGGTTAATTTTGATAAAATCATGAGTGCAAAATTTAAAATCATTTCCTTCCGTACCTTCTATACATTGAGGACTCTCGATAATAATTTGATAATTTTTACTGCTATGAATGTTGATGGTGTTTGTCGTAAGAACTCCTCAGTGAGGATATCAGGAACTGGATGTTAGAGAGTAGGAAGCAGTCTATAATAAAATGTGTCAATTATTGGAGCTTCAAGTTTCCCTTTTCTTTCTGAAGTTTTTCCCAGTCACTGATTGTCCTTGGCAGAGAAGCAGCTTCTGTTATTTGTTCTTGTCGACGTGAGCCGGAACTTTCTGTTGTTATCTAAGAGGGAGAGGGTTGAGTTTCTTTTTTTATGCTGAAACTGTAGGCCAGGTCATTTTTTAGATTACATAACATGGAGAGCTTTATAATCTTCAACTTTTTACCAGTGGCGATCATGTTTTTCCAACATGCTGCTGACATAGAGATCTACGAAAGGTGAGATGTACGTCACTGAATCACGTCGAACCTGTCGTCTTCTTCTGGGTAAAAGGTTGCATAAATTAAAGGCATAATCTAAAAGCGACCGGACGAATACTTAATACTTAATAGGATTTTTATTTTAATTAGAGTTTGCCTTGTGGGCGCGATGGTCTAAGTAGTAGCGCACTGGACTATCGATCTGAGGCAGATCCCGAGTCGCGGGTTCGAGCTCAGGTACTGGCAAGGCCCCTGGGGAATTGTGGTGGCCACACATTCCCCTGCTCGTTAATGGTGGCTAAAAACTTGTGAACGCTACATCACTTGCCCCATAGTCCGTCATGGACTTGAAATGGGGTCATTCATTCAGAGTTTGCCTTAAGAACCTCGGGGTCTTGTTTGTCATGTTGCAGGCAGTGTTAATATGCCCCGCCCCGTTAATTTCTCTTTGATTGGAAACACCTAGACACCTTACTTAGGAAACCGCATCAAACATATGGCCATGAAGTCGTTACGATTTTGGTGGCAGTTTCTGCTTCTTAAGAGACAGACAAGATCTGGAACTTGGCAGGTTGAAATTTCATGCCATCTTCTTCTCCCACTCATCTAGCCGACGGAGGTCGCTTTTAGCTTGTCGTAAGAACTGTTGGAGATCGTCCTGTACAAACCTTTTAGTCTGTGAAAGTATTGCTTGGAAGGTCTGCTTCTTGGTCGGGGGGCGATCATTTACAAATGTTAAACAAAGAATTGGTTCATCACTCAGCCCTGCAGAGAACCGTAAGTTGACACATAGGATGAGACGTGAGGTCTACCACGACTGACATCGAGGCCTTAGAGGAAGCTGGAGAACATGTTTTGGAAGTGCCTTGAATCAAATAACTCTCGATTTTGATCGCTAGTAAACTATGGTCTTATCCATACACAATCTTGGTATCAGTACGTTTGTCGATCTTGATATAGGTAGTTAAGTTTTAAAGAAACTCGAGCGGTGGGTCTTATATAATTTTTGGCTTTAAAAAACTTGCTGGTAATCATTAAGTACCAGTGTAGCTTTCATTATGATGTACCCAATGCCATCAAGCGCAGAAGACTTATAGATCAGAAACAATCGCTTTTAGTTTATAATCATAACAAAAACGAAAGTGATGTTAATAATTTTTTTTAATCTCACTGACACTTAATTTCAAGTTATTCTTCTTCCTTGTCAACATTAGAAAATTTACTGCTTTCCTAGATCTTTTAAACTCCGTGTCGTCCGAAAAATAGGTGAATGGTGAGATGCCAGATGCATGTAATTTTATTCTTTCCTGCTTTTTGAATTCGCTATTCTAGATGAACTGACATGTTTTGATTGGATTGTTATCTCCTCGCTACTGTACAAGTAATATTATGACACCATGTAAGAGTAATGGTCTTGGTCACTGGTCTACTTCTGACACTATCTAATAGTCTATCATGCACTGGTCTAACTGTAAAGAAAACAACGCACCAACAGCTTGTGGTCTGTGTAACGACTGTCTCTTTAATCACCCGAACATTACATTTATAGGTAGGCATTGTCTCTGAGTTCACGACCTCGCACGAGTTCACTTCACAATTCAAATCACGAGCTTCATACTCAGTCAAGTCAACTGGCATGTCAGTCATACAATTTCAACCCAACAACACGTCTCTTACAGCTACAGAAGGACAAATTTAATCGAAATCTGAAGTAAAGATATTGAAGAGTCTCTTTACCCCTTGCCATCTAATCATTGGGGTGTGTCAAGGAAATTATTCTATTTTAAATGTCCTTTTACTAGAGCAAATGCTATAGATCCATTCATTACTTTGGAAGGGACGCTAAAAATAAATGACAAAATGAATAACTTTCACATGACTCATTCTTCACGTCAAATTACTGGTCTTATGTTTAAAGAAAACCTTCAAGATACAAACCTTTCTAATTCCTATTGCTGTGTTGTAACCGGGAGCCACAATAACACCTCCATCTTCAGGGAAGACGACCTCCGAACCCTGAATAGATCAGAACTTTGATGCCTGCTGACTCCGTGAGGGGTATATAATCGGACTGACCGATGTCCAACTCCAGGATCAAACCATTTTTAGGGCCAGTTTTGGACGTGTTCCTAAAGAGGAAATAAGTCAAATCTTTTTGAATTGGTCAAACATTAATGTTCTTTTTCTGAGTTTTTTGAATTTAACGCATATCTGGACGTTTTAGTTGCTGATTAATATTGTCATTAATATTGCAGATTAATATTGTCATTAATATTGTCATTAATATTGTCATTAATATTGTCATTAATATTGTCATTAATATTGTCATTAATATTGTCATTAATATTGTCATTAATATTGTCATTAATATTGTCATTAATATTGTCATTAATATTGCAGATTAATATTGTCATTAATATTGTCATTAATATTGTCATTAATATTGTCATTAATATTGCAGATTAATATTGTCATTAATATTGCAGATTAATATTGCAGATTAATATTGTCATTAATATTGTCATTAATATTGTCATTAATATTGCAGATTAATATTGGAAATAAATCATGGAAACTAATGGTGATGTGTAATATTTGTGCTTCGAGTTAATCAATCTAAAACTAAAGAAGAAATTGAACTATTCTAAAATGAATTATCCCTAAATAAAAGATTTGAAGTAAGGTTCTAAAATGTTTGAAAACCATAACCAATTGTAATGTAATTAAACTGTCCACAAAAGGATGTTTTATTTAGCTCGTAGGTTTGTAATATAGCTACTAGTGTAATGAAAAAAAATTATATAAAACGTAATCTCTGCAATGAAATTGCAGCAGAAATGAACATTTTGCTTTTGTCTAGATAACGACATAATTTGTAAGATTGGGAGCCTTTGAAATACATGTATAAAGAAACTCTCTTGCAGTTACTTGTTTGTCATGAAGACACTTCTTATTACTGCAACTGTGATACTTTAACAATTACATGATATTTGAAAAATTTAACTTAAGAACAAAGATTTAATGGAAAACTTCCTATTACTTTATTGAACGAACTTCAAATTTGTAATATGTTGTATAAGTGATAAAATGTTGTAATATGATGTACAACTTTCCAGTCAACGTTGTATATGTTGTATAAGTGATAAAAGGTTATAAAATAATAATAGTGCACTACCCTATCAAGCAACTGGGCTCACATCCCTTTAAATACAAATAGTAACACACTAAATTATGAATTCATTTAATCTATAACATTCATATCCTAAATACAACATATTATGAAATGATGGTACATATTTAGAACTTTTATCATTAAAAAAATGTTTCAGTGTTGATAAATTAATTTAGAAAATATATTGTATAACTTACCAGTAAACATCGCCATATGTTGTATCTCCTATGGTGTAGCAGTTACCATAATGAACATTGGTGAACAATGTAAAGTTGTCCTTAGTGCAAGGTTTCTGTATAGAGGTAAATGGTGAAAATAAAACTAAATTAACTGTGACTGTAAAAAGCATTGAATTTAAAATGATAAAATTTCGGTTGCTTTATAAAGTTAACTTTTTTTTATAAATATTTAATTCGGAAGAAAAAAATTAGAATACAAAACTGTTGCATGACTTTGATAACTTTCTGCTTCATTTAATTCCACCGAAAATGGTTATTGTTAAACTCGTCTTTATCGGTGTTTCTTTTTTGTGTCAACCTCTCCATCCATCATAGCCACCTCTCCATCCATCATAGCCACCTCTCCACCCATCATAGCCACCTCTCCATCCATCATAGCCACCTCTCCATCCATCATAGCCACCTCTCCATCCATCATAGCCACTTCTATTTGTTTCTATATTTTTCTGAGGATTTTTGTTTTCAAAAATATTCATTATTTTACGCAGTACTCGGTGCATGAAAATTCTTGACTTAAAGACATCAATGCCAGTGTTAGAATAGATAAGGTACACCTCAGTCTTATAATAGATAGGCTACAGCCCAGTCTTACAACAGATTTGGTACAGCCCAGTCTTACAACAGATTTGGTACAGCCCAGTCTTACAGCAGATTTTGGTACAGCCCAGTCTTACAATAGATAGGAAACAGACCAGTGTTAGAATAGATAAGGTACAACTCAGTCTTACAATAGATAGGCTACAGCCCAGTCTAAACACAGATTTGGTACAGCCCAGTCTAACAACAGATTTTGGTACAGCCCAGTCTTACAATAGATGGGGAACAGCCCAGTCAATACCATTCAGACTGAAACAAGTGGTTATGAGGTAATGTTTTGGAAATATAGTTATTTATAATGCATTCAGACATTATAAACCTTAGTTATTGAGTTTTTGAAAAATCAGCGCATTTAAATCATGTCTGAAATTTCTCTCAGGGGTTCATTTAGACAAATTAACATTTTAACAATAATTAAAAAGATATTTCATAGAATAACGTGATAAACTCTTGACAGTAGTTTAATTATTCTCTAATGTTAAAAATAATTGATATGATTAAGTACACGACAATTATTTTATAAACGTCACCATATCAAATGTACAAGCCACAAGCATGTCCTCAAGTTGATGTCCCACATCTCTACTTTCATCGTTATTGTATTCTCTCATTACTATATCCATGAAGATGTCCGTATTATAATTTGTCATATTCTGTTGAAGGTAAAGCAATCAATTTATTTGTTGAAATTATTTCCTTATTGCTTTATAATACGAGAATAATGGATATTTACTGCGATGGAGTTTTTTATGTCTAATTTACGTTTTTGCACTATGACTTAATTTCTTTGTAATGTCCTCTTTCTCTTCTGTGTCTTCTTTTTCTGCTTTAAATTTGAAAATGTAAAAAAAAATCTTGAAGCACGGGACGTTATGGAACAGATTCTATAAGAATGAAATGTGTTGCCGCTAATGTTTTCAACTAGCAATGGAGCAGAGTTTTAGTCAATTAGGAACTTGTATTTCTATGGCTAAATACTTTTCCAAAAATGTGGTATTACATAGAAATAGAATCCATGGCCGTACGCAAAAGGTCGTACGTTCGAACGAACCCCCTTCTGCGAATGTGCCCTTTTTTTAACAAATAGATTTTTTTTCAACACGACTACCCAAAATCAATAAACGAAAATAAATGCATTGAAAGATCCAGTCAGACAAGGCCTAGTGGATAGCAAGTCTCAGGCTAAAGCAAAGAGAACGGTGCGTTCAACTATTTACATTGTTGTTATGGCAGAGTGAGACTAAATTCCGGGAAAATGGAATTATGTATTCATACGACTATAATTTATATAGAGGAAATAAGTGAAATTATTAGCCTTGTTACTTTATTTAAATTTACGCTCATCCCACTGCGACGCGACCTTGACAGTGGCGCAATTGACATACACGAGTGGAAGACCTGCCCATATTGATATTCCTAAAGGTCACTCGTTATCGAATTTCACAGTTTAATTGAATGTACTCCTTTTTTTTCAACATTTATTTCTACATTTTTTTATCCATAAATTGATATTTAATAATATTGTTTTTATGATTTCTCCTTGACAAAACCCCATTTCTTAATCATTTAAATGGTGGTGATCAAGCCTACAAATTTTGATCAAAATCTGATGAAATACCATGGATACGTGCGTCACGCACTATTTTATTTGGCGAACTCATAATTTATTTTTTGATCCTGTAACAATACACAAAAGATTTTGAAAGTTGTAACAAGACAAAAGTGAGGTTAGATCGATGATGCAGTGAAGGGCTCCCTTTGATAGTTCATTTGTCATCATGGAGTTTTGGTAAGTGTGACGTATTTGTCACCAAGTATCAAAAATGAACTCATTTCCATAATTGGCAACGAAATCATTCAATCAAAAATTGTTAAAGAAATAAAAGAAGCAAAATTCTTTCTTTTTTTTGGTCGACGAGGTGACTACTCACAACAAAGAAGAAATGTCGTTTTGTATCTGATTTGTTGACAGCGAAAACAATGTAAGAGAGGAATTCATCTCTTTTGTTCCACTTGTTCGAACCACGGGAGCGGCGATGGCCTCAAAGATCTTGACATTATTGAGAGATTTGGGGATCCCACTACAGAATATGGGGGGCCAGTGTTATGATGGCGCTGCATCTATGTAGGGCGCTGTCTAAGGAGTTCAAGCGCGTATTCTGCGAGACGCCCCTTTCGCGGTATATACACACACTGCAGCAACCACGCTTTAAACCTAGTGATCGCGCATACGTGTGGACTTCCCGATGTGATTGACAAATTAAAAGAAATCTGCATGTTTTAACAACAGCCCAAACCGCGAAGCCTTGTTGAAAAAACGTCATAGAAAAAAGTCTACCATTTGACAGTGCTAAACAGAAGGGACTTCTAGATTTGAGCAAAACAAGATGGGCTGAGCGCCACGAAGCTTTTAAACACTTCTATCAATCGTATGTTTACGTTGTTCAGACTCTTTAGATAATTTCACTGTCATATGAAAAACACAACGACCAAGGATTGGATCCAAGTTTGACTAAAAATGGTGATTGGGACACGGACAGTAAGTCTCGAGCAACGTCACTTCGTCATTCCTTGTGTAACTTCGCATTTATTGTGATGTTTGTTGTAACGTACAAACTGTTATCTAGCTGGAAGGAATAACAGTCCAACTTCAGAAGGAAGCGATTGACATCATTCAGGCTATGTCACTTATCGAAAACGTCAAGCAAGAGTTTAGAGAGATTAGAATAAATGTAGATTCTTATTTTCAAAACACTTATGCTCATATCGTTATCATGACGCAGTCTTTAAGAGTTGAAGCTTCAATGCTCAGAATTGCTAAGTGGCAAATCTACCGAAGCATTGTGAGAGCAGAAACTCCAATGCAACACTATCTGCAAAACTTAATTAAACCATTTCTGGAGCACATCATTGCTGAACTAGATATGCGGTTCACTGGCTTAGCCAGGACATGCTCACAACTGTTAGCACTTGTGCCAAGTGCTGTTAGATATTGTACGTATGAAGATCTGAAAGGCGCTGTGGATTTATATGACCACGATCTGCCTTCACCAGAGGTGCTGCCCGAAGTGTTTACCGGGTGGAAATTGAGGTTCAGCCAAATGGGAAGAGTCAAAGCTACCGACAAATTGGACGGAAGCTATAAAACATTGCAATGAATTCATGTATCCGAATATTTATTGCTTACTGAAAATCACGTGTGTGATTCATGTGACTTCCTGCGCGTGTGAGCGAAGTTTAAGTGCACTCCGACGTTTGCACAATTACATGAGATGTTCAATGGGACAGGAAAGACTTACCGAGCTTGCATTGATGCATATTCACTACGCTTTCAATATCAACGAGGACAGTGTTTTACAGATATTTGTTTTTAAAAAACCAAGAAGGATTTACATCGAAGATGTTCTAAAATATGTATGTTAATTTCACTTTTGGCAAACCAATTATCGGTTATGTAAATCCGATTTAAAACAGATGATCGTTTTACTACTGACTTCATAGAAATATATTTATACTAGAAAAATACCCGCACTTCATAGCGGGAGTGTGCTGACCCTTTATCCAATTATTAGTTGATGGTTATTACAATTTTTATTTGCCAAGTTAAATTTCAGATTCATCTATTTAGTTAAAATCTTATGAGAAACAGAGATATGCCATTTTACCGCGTGAGTTGTTTTCACTTAATGCAGTGCCTTTTAACATAACCTTACTATTTAAAAGATATGATTTATTAAATAATGATTCTTGCCGACCATAATAACTAAATTTACAATTTCATTCCCACTTGTACAAAATTAACATAACTTATAGGTTTTCCGAAAGAGCTCTACCACCCTCGTCACTCAAAAATTTAATATATAATTACGAAACTGCATCGTATCACAATTGTAAGTTATATAATATTTGTAACCACGTCTATGAGATAAAGAACATGTGGCACTATCCCTTTAAAAGGCAAAAGCTAAGTGACTCATAGCGCAAATAAACAAAATTATAAATGTACTTTCTAAAATACTATTTTTAAAAAAAAACGGTCGTATTAAAATGATATAAAAAAATGTGCACACCATATTTAGACAATATAGAAAGCTGGCCGCATAAAATAAAGTCTTGTTATAAAGTAAATGTACTGGACCAAAATAACTCCTCCTTTTGACGTATTCATAATTGTTTAACAGGGAAATAATATTTAACATTTTTTATGTCTCTATATTTTACGATTTATATTTACGGTTTATAAGCAATGTGTATAATTTCAAAAAGGAATCTTTTTTTTTGTTCCCTATTTCGGATAAGGCATCATATTTTGTAAATTATATTCAATGCACACACACACACCAGATTTTATATCTGAAAAATAAAATAAAAATGAAAAAAAAAGATTCAACCGTCTGTTAATAAGCGCATCTTAAAAATGATTAAAAGGCAATTTTAGAAATGGCCTATGCTATTCTGAATACAAAGGAATGAACATAAAAACATATTCAATTCGCAATTCATATTAATTAAGCGTTTTTCAGGATCACTTCATTAAATTTAGTCAACTTTTGTTAATACGTTCGGTAGCGAAAGTTTATAATGTATAGTGTATATAAAGCTTAAGTAAACAGTTTTAAAGTGTAAGTTTATTTGACATAGGCCATCACTTTCAACATAAAATAAACTCGCTACATCTATGGTTTTTAATTAAATGTCGAGTTATGAATTAAATTTTTAAAAAATCCCAATTTTATTCATTGCATGTAAAATATTAATACAATGCATCGTGAAAATAATTGAAATAAAATAATTTAAACGCATATGTAATATATAAAGCTCAGTTGATATTTTTATGTTTGTTTGTTTGTATCCATTAAAAAAGGCCACTGCTTTGTTGACATTTTTCCAAAAGATCTCTGCCACTGTCGTCACTAAAAAAGCTCTTATATATTTACGACACTGCATCGTAACACAATTGTAATTAATACAATATTTGCAACAGCGTCTATGAGATAAAGATAATAAAGATAAATAAAGAAATTAGGCTATATTCCTAATTTTAAAAAAAAACAAAAACAAATCAATTTTATGTTAAAAACGCATGTGAAACCATGACAATAATCGATTTTAAAAATGGCCTATGTTAATCCATCATCAAAGGAATGAACATAACATATTCAATTCGCAATACAAAATAATTAAGCGTTTTCAGGATCACTTTATTTAGTTTAATCTACTTATGTTAATAGGTCCGGTAGCCTAAGTTTAAATAGTATAAGTGTATATAGGTTATGTAAAAGACAATAGCTTATGTAAAAGACAAACAAAATATAAATGTTATATTAATAGGACACAGCTAAATTTAAGATGCGTACACGAAAATGTGCGCACAGTAATCAGGCGATAAAAGATTTTAAAACGCGCACCGCTAAAAATGAAGCCTTGAAAAAAATACTGACACAATTATTACATAAATAGGTTTTTCATTAAATGTCGAGTTATGGAACAGAAAATAATTAAAACAAATTCGCAATTAAATTTAAACGTGTAAACAATTAAATCTAATGCATCGTGTGGCAGTTGTAATTAAATATGTTTACGTGTCTATCTAATATATAGAAAGTAACAGTAAAGAAAATGACAATTCTTTGTACTACACAGCTCAAATTATGAAGCGTACACGAAAATGTGCGCACCGTAATTAGACAGTATAATATTTTTTTCAAATGCGCACGGCTGAAAATAAAGTATTGGGGAAAAAAACGTCACCAAAAGTAACTCGCTTTGAACGGCATTTGAACGTCCGCGTAAATTTGTTCAATACAGAAATGAGGTTAAATTTTTTATTCTTTGTCTCTGCATTTTCTGATTATTTAATTTACGGCATTCGGGCAAAAGGGACAATTACAAAAACTAACTTAAAACCACCTTCAGGGTAAAAGGAACCGTCCTGCCAAATTTGGTCCCCGTCCGTCATTTGGTTTTTCCGTGGCTGTCTAACAGAAAGTCGAAAAGTGAAACATACAAACATACAAACATACAAAGATACAAACATACAAACAACTGAGCTTTATATATAAGATAACTGTTGCAGTGTGTTCAGAATCTTAGGTGGCTAAGGTAAATAAAATACACCATAATTTAACATGTTACAGTAAGCCTACACCGATGTTGGGTGGTCAGAGGCTCATAAATCTATCAATGCGGACGTTGGACGTGGGTATACTACTATATGCTCACGCCCTTGCAGCCATGCCGTCGCATCAATGGTAAAAATCTGATGATTGACGCGATGGGTGAGCTATTAATTGGCATATATATATATATATATATATATATATATATGTATATATATATATATATATATATATATATATATATATATATTATATATATATAATATATATATTATATATATATATATATATATATATATATATAATCATTATTGCTTGCAAGGAAAGCAACGTGCTCGACTTGAAGCTCAGTTGCTGCCACACCGCAGATACACATAAATCTTGTCAATGAATTCTGAGTAATGCAAAGGGTGAGCTATTAATTGGTGTTGGTTGTAAGGAAGACAATGATTATTTTATCATTGGGGCTTGTAAAGAAAGTCACAGATAAAAAGTCACATATCTACTGTATGTTTATTTTTAAAAAATATTTATTAAGCAACATAATATCATTAATAAACAAAAATAAATTAACTGAGTTGCTTGGTAGAAATAGGAAACAAACAATAGATACGAATTGTCCATAGATAATAAAAAATAATTAAAGTCAAAATAATTTCAAGAAAATTTACACATCAGATTTACTTATTCGACCAGCCATATTTGTAAACTTAATTTTGATTTGAATAAAATTTAATATTTTTAATGTTGAACTGACTCCAAGCTCGAACTAACTGTTAATTACAGTGTTAATTATTTATTGCATGAAAGCCTACTTTTTTGGTCACTGTACATGCCTAAAACATTTATTTTTTTGCAAAACGAGACAAAAAAAAACAACAAGAAGTTTAATCAACGCCCTCAATAATTCATAGGTACATAATTATTGCTTAAACATTCTTATCCAAATTTGAAGTCATAGCACCATATATTTAGTGTTATATGAACCAAATATGACAAGTTTTGCGAACCCCCCTTTAAAAAGTCTGGGTACGGCCCTGTTAGAACATGGGAATTTCAGAGATATAATTATTTTAAAAGATAAAAGTAAGATTTATATTCCAAGAACATAATAAACAACAATGTTGTTGTTTATATTTTTTATGACTTATATTTTTAGTTATTTCAGTCAAATTTAATTTTTCCTCATTATTTGTTTTTGATCAACGACGAGTCTCTACTATTAACAAAAATAACATATAACAAACAAAATCTACCAAGTGAAATTCAAATAATTACTGACCTGCAATGCATCAATATATATCTTTATCTTGTCCGCCTTTGACATTCTTATACGATTGAGGTTGCAAATGGTAACAGCGGGGAAAAGCCAGTCTTGGCTGGTATTCGATTGAAACTGTTGTAGTGATGGGGTAATTATAGAATTCTTTCAAGATGGCCGTTAGTTGAAATGTGGCCCAGGCCGTGCTACTCAACACAAGAAAAAACCAAAAACATTCTTCGAGGTAGAATTCTGCTGCCTACGGCTCTACTCATGCCGTGCATCGTTGTATTCTCACCAAACTCAGTGACTATGTCTTTTTACAGTCGGTTTATTTACGCTTTCTTTGGCTCCCCATCATTTCCATTTCCACACTTTAAAAGACGACGCGGATATTTATTACAGCTTCAAATTAGAAACAATATGAATTTAATTACTTGTCTTGAACAACTTATAGCACACAAAATATTACAGAAAAGTTCATAATATTTTAAAAGCAGATGAAACAATAGAGGTTAAAACTATCTTATCGCTGAGAAATTCAGAATGCTATTGGATTGACAATTTATGAATAATTCATGGTTTGAAATAACACGTTAGCCTTGTTTGGCCGTCAACTTACATTAATCTGGAGTGGGGAAAAGTGCACGTAGCTAGACATTTTTTGAGTTGCCCATGACCTAAAGTCTGACACAATTAGCGCTCTTACAGAGCTTATTTCGAATCCAATATTTTATGTTATAATTATGCTGCGTAGACATCAATTGCCTTACTTAATTAAACACAAAAGTATTTAATATTTCCATTAAATTAGACGAACTGTTGAAAACGAAATTATGAATGAGAGCAGGGGCGTAACAACGAATTGGCATCGGGGCACCTGCCAAGGGCGCCGAGGGCTAATCCTTCAATAATCAGTTTATTTTGTATAATTTAGTATACTCCCTATTTCTCAAGGGCGCCAAAAATGAATTAGCCAAGGGCGCGGAAAACCCAGTTACGCTTCTGAATGAGAGAGCAAATCAGAAGTTAACAAATAAAATCAACACCAAGGCATTTTAATGTTTTCTTGAAATTAATACAATGTTTATAATTTTCTTCAAAATCTAAGACACACCATAAGAATTATTAACATAAATATACTTATCACAGTATAAAATGGTTTCAACTAAATATAGTGGTAAACGCTGTACAAAAAAGGTTCAAATCAATACATATACCAAAGCACATTATAAAAATTGTGAAAATAATCACTAAATAAACAGTGCATTGAACACATACGTTAACAAAAATACTCTGTTTATTTAAGCCCTGAAATGAATTTCCGAAGCCAACATTTAAATATTAAATACAAAAATCATGTCCATACGGCCTACAAAACCCCCACCATGATCTAACTTGCACTTGGGGGAATTTATTTGTAATGGCACAAGCTGGGCTTCGGCGTGACATTTTGTTGCTTATAACTTAGTAATGCATCACGTATGTTTTAGGACTTGTGCTTGGGTTTCGACATAAATGCATCAATTATTACTCCTAAAATATGTACTACCTCAGCATACCGTAAAGGTTTATAGTTGAGATTTCTGTCAAGGGATCCTGCATACTGTTTGGTGGTTATAAAAAACTTACCAGCAATCATACAATAATCACTGGTATACAACTTTGCTACCAAAGTTTCTTTTTTTAAAACTATTTTATTTAATTTTTTTAATACCAGCAAAATTATTCGCGCCCTGCAGCGGTAAAGTAGGATTTCAGTTAGTGTTAAGATACTACACACTGAATTTTTGTAGTGATAATGGCTGTTACTATCGAGGGAGTGTATTCTTCAAGTTCCCAAAGTATTCAGCCTCTACCTACGCGGGAAATGGGGTAAAAAAATAATTGTTTGTTTTTTGTTGGGGTTTTTGTGGGGTTTTTTGTTGTTGTTTTTTGGTGGGGGAGATTTTTGGCTACCCGCTTAAAATGAATGGATATTGGGAATTAATTGGCCTATAGAATTTTAATATGGGTTATCAAGATTTGATGTACCAATATTGGTCAAGATCCTTCAACTGAAACAATAGTCAAAGCTTAAACACATTTCTATTTAGCTTAAATTATGGGGAAAGACTACATCTTTCTTCAGTTAACATAAATAGTTTGTTTATTTATGCAATTAAATGAATTCCCTAAGCCCTAACCCAATACTTAGCGACTAAAATCAAATATTGATTTTTTTAAAATCATATCCATACCACCTACCCAGTCCCACCTACATCTAACTTGCAGTTGGGGGGGAGGCTTGTAATGAAGCAAGCAGAGCTACGGTGTGCCATTTTGTTGCAAGCAGAGCTACGGTGTGCCATTGTGTTGCAAGCAGAGCTACGGTGTGCCATTTTGTTGCAAGCAGAGCTACGGTGTGCCATTTTGTTGCTAGCAGAGCTAAGTGTACCATTTTGTTGCTTATAACTTAGTATCCAAAGCTTCTGGCATAATTTCATCAATAATTGCTCCCGAAATATGCACTATTTCAGCGTATCGAAAAGGTTATAGTAGGGCTTTCTATCCAGGGATCCCGCAAATTTTAGGTCGATAGAAGAACTTTACAGGAAATTTCCAATCCCTGGGGTACACAATTTTACAACAAAAGTTTCTTTTTTTTAAATCTAAATTTATTTAATATTTAGTTGAGCAAGTGAAAAGGTGTTTCCTCACCTATACAATACAATTAAATGATCTGAGTGGCTACGTTCAGTTAGTCTAGTAATACAAACGTTTCCAAGTAATAATCACAATACAATATAAGAAAAATTACTATAAATAAAGAGTTCACCTCTGGAAAAACAGCTTGATAATCCCATTGCGTATAATAATTGACACACGTTCTAATCATTGCCCAAGGGGCCATCCATAAAGTGCGTCACGCTATTTTTGACCATTTATAACACTGTCACAAATCTCGGATCCCCCACCCTCCCCCTAAAGTACGTCAAACTTTCGGAAAAAAAATTATTAACAAAATAATTAAAATTTAATATAAAACACCGTGAGGTCACATATGGCCGGACCCCCTGCCCCCTGTCACAAACTGTCAAACCTTCTTACACCCCCCCTCTGGTGCGTGACGTACTTTATGGACGTCCCCCAGGCTGATAAACATCATTATGTTCATGACAATTATTGGTCACTATCTCATGTCAAATTTACTCATCATATATAGTAGAGACTGTCAAGGCCGAGTGAAGTAACTAAAACATTATTTTACAATGATGTTTAAACATTATTTGTCGCAAAAATCAACTTTAAATAGTAAAAAAAAATACTTTAAATGTCATTACACCAAGAAAGACCGTGGAGTAGATGCGATGATGTTGATCAAATGAGTTTAAAAGATGTTAAGTGAAGTATAAAAACACATATTTTACAATAATATTTAATTATTCTTTGTGCACAAAATCAAATAAAATACTCTTAAAAATAGTAGAGAATTATTCAAAATATCATTTCGCCAAGAAAGACCGTGGAGTGGATGTAAGATATTTTTTTTAAAGTTTATTTATTTATTATTTTTGCGTCCCTTAACCTCGTGGTCGAAGGGGATCCTAATGTTTCCATTAGAACTTTCTCGGGGCTTGGTAGCTCTCGGAAGGGGTTGGCCTTTACGGGGCCCGGGAGATAAGTAGGGTTGCGGAAGTGGCTGCGACCTGAAACTGACTAACCCCGGCGAAATCGCCAAGCATACGCACTGGAACCCTCCGGACAACCGGGGGGTGGGGCATGGCCTCACCGAGAGGCCCGGTGCTGGGTGTGGGAGCAGACCCATACCCAACAGTGCCCGGCTAGGAACGCCGAAGACAGGAAGACCCTCTGGGCAAGGGGCGGAACGCACTCGGACCGTCCTCAATGGGTTGAAGATTTCTGCCTACCCCCTCTCTATTCTATGGTTCATATATCGAAAAAAGCAGGTCCCGGAATGGACCTTCTAAACCCCTTCTCGGCGGATGGTGGTACGTCGGGTCGGTTGGCTACCCCCCCTCTTAGAGGCATGGTGACGAACGACAGGCCATGTCCAAGCGGTCAATCGGTGACTGGCCGTCCTTGTATGGGTGCGAAGGGCCATCCTGAACAAGCCCTGGTAGTTTTACAGTTGAATGTCTGTGGCATAAGGCAAAAGGCACACGAAGTAACCAAAATACTCCACGAACGGAAAGTGGATGTGGCACTGTTCCAAGAAACGCTCCTCAAGGGGAAGCCGTTCCATATCACTGGTTACTCGCTATACCATTGCAAGTGTGACCGGCGATGTCGAGGTCTTGCCACAGCGGTCCGGAATGATTTAACGATGGAGCTGCTCGAAGTTAAGTGTTACAGCAACACTGATACTCTCACCGTGAGAGTTTTCAAAGGCGACGTTGGCTTTACAATCACGAACGTCTATAATACGCCCAGAAACCCTATCGCACTTCCAGTTGGGGAAGATGTCATTTTTGGCAAAACGATAATAGCAGGAGACTTTAATGCACAGTCTCCTGACTGGGGCTATGCTGAACGGAACGCGTCAGGCCGCTACATCGAGGATGTCTGTATTAATACGAATCTCATCAGGCTACAGAATGCAGACAGTGAACCGACACTACTGCACACGGGGCACAGCACGGAGTCCCGCCCAGATCTAACGCTTATTTCCGCTGACCTAGAGTCGAAGCATAGACTGGAAGTATTAAAGGAAGTAGGTAGCGATCACTTACCAATCCTGATTGAATTTGGACTTGGTGCAGGCAAACCTCGATTTGAAAGAAGGCATTGGCAGTTCCGTAAGGCCGATTGGCGGAAGTACGAGGCCGAGAGCGAGACCAAGCTCGCTCTGCTGGATGTTGCAGGAGACAACATGGATGCCACCTACAGGCAGTTTATTGACACAATCCTTGGGGTTGCGAGGCGAACGATCCCAAGGACGAACGGGAAACAGAAGTTCAGACCTTACTGGGACAAGAGTCTGGCAGAATTGGTGAAACAAAGAGCAAAAGCACGGAAAAAGGCAGCCAGGCTGAAGACGCCCGAAGCTCGTAGGGCGTACAACAGACTGACGGCTGAAGTCCGGGCCGCTGTCGACAAAGCGAAGAAGGCGAAATGGGTAAATACGTGCGAAAAACTCGACCTCGTAGACGGAAGAAAAGTTTGGCGGCTCTTGGATGCATTATCTGGCGCAGGGAAGACAAAGAATTCCAACCCTTTGACGACACCAAAGGGCCAAAGGGCTAGTGAAGTTAAGCGCGCACGAGCACTAAACAAACACTTTGCCCAGGTTAACAAAAAAGGCGCCAGATCTGATTTTAGCCGAACAATCGACCGAATGCGCAAAGAGGGCTCAAGGAGACAAAGTAAGGGCCCTCAACTAGAGGTTTTCGCGGCCCCCTTCACAATGACAGAGTTGCAAACCGCACTCAACAAGTGCCAGGCTGGCAAAGCACCAGGACCAGATAAAGTTCACAATGAAATGCTCAAACATCTGGGCAAGACAGGCCGAATGAAACTGCTGGGTTTCATAAATAGAACTTGGACAACAGGCACGCTGCCGAAGCTGTGGGAAAAGGCCACAATAACCCCAATTCCCAAAGAGGGGAAACCAGGCGAACACCCGTCCAGTTACCGGCCAATTTCCCTCACGTCGTGTGTGGGGAAGGTAGCTGAACGGTTAGTGAACGCACGACTCTACTGGTTCCTCGAAAAGTCCAAATGCATTCCAATGACTCAGGGTGGGTTCCGAAAGGGACGCCAACCGATGGACCAGGCTCTCCGACTAATTCAGACAATCACGAATGAACTCCAGTCGAGGAATCACACCGTTGCGGTGTTCTTCGATCTAAAGCAGGCATACGACAAGGTGTGGCGTGGAGGGCTACTTTATAAGTTGCAGCAGTTAGGTGTTACTGCGAACATGTACAGTTGGATAAAATCGTTCCTTACGGACAGAACGATCAAGACCCGAGTGGGGGAGTCATTATCCAACGAAGATCGCCTGGAGGACGGACTCCCACAGGGGTCCGCCCTTAGTTGTACATTGTTCTTAGCCTACGTCCACGACCTACAAGGTATTCTGGGGTCACAGAATGCCATGTTTGCTGACGATCTGGCTATATGGAGTTCCGGAAAGGACGTTGCAACCCTGCAGAACAGGCTGCAGGAAGATCTGAATCGAATCGAAGACTACGCCAACCGTTGGCGCCTAGTAGTCAATACGGAGAAAACGGTCCATTCCATTTTCACAAATGGACGGAATGCACTGAAGCATGAGGTGGTGCTTCAGATATGTGGGAAAAGATTGAATTGGGATCGGACACCAACGTACTTGGGAATCAAACTGGACCAGAAGGTCCAGCTACATAACCATGTGCGTGAATTGTGTGCCAAAGCCACAGCTAAACTGTCCCTGGTGAAGAAACTGGCTAGCACTAGTTGGGGTGCAGATGCAAGACTACTGAGAGCTCTCTATCTCGGTAGTGTGAGGGGTGCTATTGATTACAGCCTCCCGGTCCAGGCCTTTGCGAGCCGTACGGCTCTAGAGGGTCTGGACCGCATACAAAACCAAGCTCTACGGTTTGTATGCGGGGCGTTGCGTACGACACCCACAGCCGCTGTAGAAATTATGTCTAACGTAGAACCCCTGGCGATAAGGCGAGAAAAGGCAATCATGACTACGGTGGAATGATACCGTAGGTTGGAGCATGACGAACCCTGCTTTCAATTACAAGACCGATGGGTAAAGAGGACCCGACTGAAAAGACCATCCTTCATGGATACGGTCTACGAACTAGAAGACTCAGTCCCCATACCCAAGCACAGGGAACGCATGCGACTGGTCCCTGCTCGAGGACCACATGAAAGCTCAGACTTGCCTGATTTACGTTTGACACTGGCAAATACAGCGGTGACGAAAGCCAGTCCCGTCGAGCTCCAGCGAGACGAGACTCTGAAGACAATCGAAGCTTATGGCGATAGTGTGGTAAAAGTCTTTACGGACGGCTCGCGTTTCAAGGATGGCAGAAGTGGATACGGAGTGCTAATTCAATACCCTCAACCTGGACCTGACAGTATCGAACTGTCAGGGCCGTGCGGATCCGCATACAGTAGTCACGACGCCGAACTGGAGGCGATTTGCAAGGGTTTGAAGGAAGTGCGCCGACGTCTAGCAAGAAGAAAGGTTTTCCCGACCGTCGTAGTTTTCACCGACTCACGGTTTTCGCTCGAGACCGTGGGTCGATCCTCTCTGGAGACGAAAACGGTCAGTGTCATTTTGGAAACAGTAGGTGAAATCCTAGCACGAGGCGGAAAAGTAGTCCTTCAGTACATCACTGGGCACAGTGGCGAACCTCATTCAGACAGGGTCGATGAGTTAGCGAGAGAAGGTTCAGCTCAGCCCCAACCCGATCGCCCGATGACCCAGCTGGGGGTCAGATCGTGGCTTAAGGACCATTTCCGAGAGAAATGGCTTCAGGGCTGGGCTTCTGGAAACACGGCCAGAAAAGTATTCCAGTACATGCCGCGACCGAGCAAAAGCGATTCCTGGTGGAAAATTGGACGTAGCAATCAGACGCTCATAACTAGAATGAGAACTGAGCATTGTCCCACACGAAGCTACCTGTACAAGTTTAACACCAGAAGGGAACTGGCCTGTCGGCTGTGTGGCCACCCAGAAGAGACGGTGGCCCACGTACTCGAAGAGTGCCCCGGGCTGTGCGGGGATTTGGAAGATGAAGTAACGGTACCTGCAGAGGGTTACCTCTACGGCGATGCCCGCTTGATGAGGCTCGCTTGCGATAAAATGAACCGGGTCTTAAGAGCCTAGCGGCTCGACCCAAAAGAGAATGAACATTCACGGGGCTTGGTAGACCTTGGCGGCGCCCATCTCCTCTCCAGATCAGCGGAGGACTTTTTAGCAATAGCCATTCATCAACATTTTATTGTGGCTTTAACGTGGACTAGATCCCACGCCCCTCAGCTTTTGAGGCGAGCGCACTATTGACTTATCTATCCAGCCACCATATATATATATTAGGGCTGCGGAAATTAACGATTAATTTATCGATTAATCGTTGATAAATTTGAACGATAACATTATTTTCAACGATTAATCGACCCATGACTTAAAAATTATTGGAAGTCAAAAAGTAAAAAAAATAATAATAAAAAATAGCGGCCAATATTGTCAATTAGACCCGCTCATCACTTAAACCAAATTATGTCAACACACTTGTCTTTTTGCGTAGTTGGTTAAAAGATGGCGTATAAAGGAGACATTCCAGTGCTATTTAAATTTTTAACAAGAACGTTTAATAAGTGATACTTATGACATCATAAATTTTATTTTTTGGCTTTAATCGAAATTAACGATTAATTAATCGTTTTTTTTTCATTTAACGATTAAATTTAAATTAATCGTTAACAGTCCTAATAAATATATATATATATATATATGTAGGCGCCCTACAATCTCTATTTTAAATTACTTTGTGTACATTTAATGTAGTTTAATATTACGTATCTATCATGCAAGGACAAGTTTGTTGGGCTTTTGAAAAAAGTGGGCGCCGTAGGCACCCTAAATAAAAGTGGGCGCCGCAGCACAACCAATATTATATACATACTTTGTGTACATTTCAGGAATATTTCGTATTTATCATACAAGGATAAGTTACTTGGGCTTTTAACATAAAAAATAAAATTTAAAAAAAAACTATTATAAAATACATTGTGTACATTTAAGAAATTTTAATATAAAGTATTTATCATACAAGGACAAGTTAGTTGGGCTTTTGAAAAAGGTGGACGCCGTAGGCGCCCTTAAAAAATGGGGCGCCGCAGCAAAAACTAGTATTATATATTTACGCTCAATTATCGTTGATGCCTAACGCTAAGGGACATCACTCTGCATTTTAAAAATGTTGTGTTGTAAGCAGTGCTCATTGACTCAAATAGTTATTTTTTGGTGCAGTAATTTGGTGCGCTGCTTTCTAAAATTAGTTTAAAAATCGTGTGGTGATTAGCACTGTAAAAAAATACAACCTCTATTTTAAATTACTTTGTGTACATTTAAGGTAGTTTAATATTACGTATATATCATACAAGGAAAAGTTTGTTGGGCTTTTGATAAAAGTGGGCGCCGCAGCACAACCTATATTATATACATACTTTGTGAACATTTCAGGAATATTTCGTATTTATCATACAAGGATAAGTTAATTGGGCTTTTGAAGTAAAAAAAAATTTAACAAATGTTTAATAAAATACTTTGTGTACTGTTACGGTCAGATGTTGTGGTGTGGGGATGACTACGCATAAATGGGGTTGTGAACACTTGTCCTCGTGGAACGGGGGGCTGGTGAACTCAAGGTACGTGCAAGTTGTAATGAATTGACAGGACCACGGTCAAAGGGAGACATGGTGATTGACCCAGGGTCCAGTCAAAACCGGTCGGACAAGACGGGGGTATAATAGGGGTCACATTGTGTGTCGCAGGGGAGAGTGTTAAGTTGCCGAGTAGCAGGCAGGTGAAAGACTTACGATAGAGTGTGGAGTTTTTGTGAACGTGGTCCGATACGGTCAAGCTGGGCCGAGGACTCTGGATGGTATGACCATCATCTGTAAACTGCAAATTGTACTTTACCATATACATGTTCAAAGATTCTTGATGTCATTAAACTTACGTTGAAAGAAAACAACCCAGCGTTGCTGAGTCTTTTACCCGTCTATGTGGTAAATATCTGTGGCCAAGGGGGGACCTCAACCCCTAGACAACGACTCCGCCACAGTGGGGGCCCGTCGAAAAACCGAGCCATCGGTTAGAGTCAACGCAGTGCATCAAGACACGTCACTAAAGGAGAAACGACGAAAAACACATCAACGAACTGGCCGTACTAGCCATCCCGATATCAAGATCATCACGAGAGCGTAGGGCTTACACCTCGTAACGACGAGACCAGGGGTGTTGAAGACAGCCGTAGCAGTGATGTGAAGACAGCCGTAGCAGTGATGTTACAGACAGCCGTAGCAGTGATGTTACAGACAGCCGTAGCAGTGGTGTTACAGACAGCCGTTGCAGTGGTGTTGTAGACAGCCGTAGCAGTGGAATTGCAGACAGACGCAGAAAGGGAGGCCATACAGACTACACCCGGAAGAGCATCGGAGGAATAACGAACACTAACCTAGACAGTAACACGTTGCATAACAGAAGCTGACTACAGCCTGGACAACTTCGAGGTTACAACCTCAGTAATACGTGACAGTGAAGGCGGGTGACTTTGTGACTCTCTCGCCTATGGATATTGATACTGCCCTGGTGTAATGTGTTTTTCTTATGTATGGGTACTATGTGTGTGGTAATTTCTATCGTACAGGCAAGTACAACTTAATTTCTAATATTAAATTAGTATGTTTTAGATATTATATATTATATATTTGTATATGATGAATCCCCAAATTGTATTATTGAGATAGTAATTGTTATATTGGGTCCCTAATACAAAACGATAGGAAGACGGTAGACGAATTTGAGATTGTGACCGTAGAGTAACTACTAATATAGAAACATCGAGATGGAATTGCCTAATGTAGAAAAACTGAAACAAAGTGCCCGGGAGCTGGGATTTGAAGGGGAGGAGGCAAAGAGATGGGTTATAGAGGCGTACAAGAGGGTGGAAGATGAGGAAAGAGATAGAAGGAAGAGCGAGCAAGAGGCGCGCAGGAGGGAGGAAGATGAGGAAAGAGATAGAAAGAAGAGGGAGGAAGATGAGGAAAGAGATAGAAAGAAGAGGGAGGAAGATGAGGAAAGAGAAAAACGAAAAGAAGAAAGGGCTAGAAGGAGGATGGAGGAGTCAAGAAGGTTAGAAATGGAGAGACAAAGAGAACTAGAAATGGCCGACAAAATGTATAGAGGAGTTAAAGAGGCAGACAAGATAGGTACAAATAATAACGTTCTAACTACTCAAACCACTTCGGGACCAAAGAAAAGATATAAATCGAGAACCAAACACGTGACTGAGAAACCGGAGTTGAAATGTCAAAAAGGGGTAGCCGAAATTGAGAATAAAAAGTTTTCCAAAAGCGATTTGAATTCCACTACTAGGAAAATTTCGGTAGACACTGCTGCCGCTAGCAAAAAGAAAGGAAGAAAAGTCAGGAAAGAATTAGCAAGGGGGAAAACGATTACGCAGTCGGACAAGAAAGTTGTTGAAAATGTCAACAATGGTAAAGAAACGGACAAGAACCCTGTAAAACCTGAAAATAATGTTAAAGAAACAGACAATAAAGTGGTAGAACCTGAAAAGAATTATGCCGAACAAGTCAGAGATGAAATTAGGATGGGGGCGGTAGGAAAAGAGACCAAGGAAAACACTCCTGAGCCAGAGAAGAGAGATGATCATTCAGTTATAGACGCCTTAATAGCTGGGACAAAGAGTGAAATTAAATCGGAAGAAATAGAAGTTCAGAATGACTGTGATGAGAAGACTGAAGGAATCGGAGATGTAGAGAAAGTCACACGAGTGGAATATGATGAAGCAAATGATACAATAAATTATTATGCTAGTGATACTTTAGAAAGGAGCACACATAAGAATGAAAAGAAGATAAAGCAGGGTCAATTAACTAATGTAGTGACTGCTAATAAAGGGAAGGAAAAGGGTGAAAGGGAAGATAGCTGGTGGCTAAAAAAAATTGAAGAGGTACGGTTAAAGTGGGAGCAAGAAGATAAAGAATCATTGAGACAAAACGAAGAAAGACAGAGACTGCGACAGAAAAAAGATGAAAAGAAGCAGCGACAATACGAAAAGAGACAGGAGAAAATGTTAGAAAATGATGAAGAGAAAAGAAGAAAACGGAGAATTAAACAGGGAGCTTTAAAAAGTAACGAGAGTAACTGTCAGGAAGAATTATATGGAATAGCCAGCTTATTTTGGGAAGAGCCGTATGTAACGAAAGAAGTTAAGGTGGCAGAACCGGCAGCTGGCGAGATAGCCAGGGAAGAAAGTAATAAACTCATTAGTGAATTGAGAAATAATCTGACCCTTAGAGAGAATGAATTAAAGGAACACAAAGAGACAGTAAGTAAACTAGAGTCAACATTGAACAAGGTTGAAACTAGACTAACGGATCTCGAAAAAGTTGACATCAAACACAGATTTAAGAAATGTTAATATTGCGTATCTATCATACAAGGACAAGATAGGAGGCTTTTAAAAAATGTGGGCGCCGTAGGCGCTCTTAAAAAGGGGGCGCCACAGGCGCCACGGCACCGCAGCACAAACTAGTCATATATATATTTACGCTCAATTATCGCTGATGCCTAACGCTAAGGGACATCACTCTGCTTTTTTTAAAATTTTGTGCTGTAAGCAGTGCTGATTGACTCAAATAGTTATTTTTGGTCCAGTAATTTGGTGCGCTGCTTTCTAAAAATTAGTTTAAAAATCGTGTGGTGATTAGCACTGTAATATTTCAGGAATATTTCGTATTTATCATACAAGGATAAGTTACTTGGGCTTTTTCGGCGCCCTACAACCTCAATTTAAAATTACTTTGTGTACATTTAAGGTAGTTTAATGTTATATATCTATCATACAAGGACAGATTTGTTGGGCTTTTGAAAAAAAAGTGGGCGCCGTAGGCGCCCTAAATAAAAGTGGGCGCCGCAGCACAACTATATTATATACATACTTTGTGTACATTTCAGGAATATTTCGTATTTATCATACAAGGATAAGTTACTTGGGCTTTTGATATAAAAAAAAACCCATTATAAAACATAAAAAATAAAATTTAAAAAAAACTATTATAAAATACTTTGTGTACATTTAAGAAATTTTAATATAACGTATTTATCATACAAGGACAAGTTAGTTGGGCTTTTGAAAAAGGTGGGCGCCGCATGCGCCACAGCGCGCGCAGCACAAACTAGTTATTATATATTTATATATATATTTACGCTCATGTATCGCTGATTGTGGCCTAACGCTAAATCATAATCCTTTTGGTTTCCATATTAACATTAACCAAACAACGCACGAACCTATGAAGTCAGCATTGTGTTGTAAACAGTGCTGACTGACTCAAAAGGGTGATTTTTTTTGGTGTCAGTAAATTTGGTGCGCTGCTTTCTAAAATTACTTTAAAAATCGTGTTGTGATTAGCACTGTAAAAAAATATTGTATACATACTTTGTGTACATTTCAGGAATATTTCGTGTTTATCATACAAGGATAAGTTACTTGGGCTTTTGACCAAAAAAAACCCTATTATAAAATACTTTGTGTACATTTAAGAAAGTTTAATATTACGTATTTATCATACAAGGACAAGTTAGTTGGCCGTTTTGAAAAAGGTGGGCGCCGTAGGCACACTCTAAAAAAGTGGGCGCCGCAGGTGCCATGGCGCCGCAGCACAAACTAGTTGAGAATATTTATATAAATCATAGCGTATTAAATAGCCTTACTATCTATGTTGGCATGATTTTTTTCTTACACGATGCTACAATTTTAAAATGTTAATAAAAATCGATTTTTAAATAAATAAAATGAAGTGTCAAAATTAAACACCAAAAGTAATTACCTGGGACGTAAGAAGAATTCAAGTTTTAAAATAAAATATACAAATCGGGAAAGCAAGTCGGAATTATTTTTAAAAAAAAACATTTAGTGTCATAAAAGTATTTCAGGAAAATGTTATAATTTTACAAATATTTTTATGTTTTGTACGCTGACCCTCGTTCTTTTGCACTTATATGCATGACACTGATAGGAAGTTTTACACAGATAATCTTCAGATGGTTAGCTTTGTGCAAATATGTATGCTAGAACTAAAATATGAATGCACAAATTAAATTTATTCAAATCATTTGTTACTTTGGTTAATTTCGGGTAATTTTATACATACTCAGCGTTTAAACTTTTTGACCCGATCTTTCTAACCATGATGAATTGAATAAGATTGAAGATCAGTTCCAACAGCTCTACGGCTGTAAGGAGAGAAAACCCCAACCAAAGTCCGAGCTGACCACCAACGTCACTGATGACCTTGTTCCAGTCATACGCCGGTTTGGATCTCAAGACTTCATAGTTGAGGGCCTCGTAGAAAATCTCAAGCTTGAGAAAATTCTTCCTGATGTGTTCTTTTGGATCACCAATAAATGTGTAGGTCTTGTTCTTCTGTGTAGCTGATTCCTTTACCTTACGGATGTAGCTCTCTATGTAGCCATCAGTTGGCCAAGCTGCCTGGGAAATTGTGGTTCTATACGATATCTGGTCACACTCTGGTGGACAGCGCTCCGTACAACCAAGACGGCCCATTTGAAAGTCTAAACTCATATCATAGACGCAACCTCCAAAATTGAGTACGTCACAGAATGGGACGGTTCCATTGGTTTTATTGTCAGGCTTTACACCCGTGATTCTGAAGAGCTCGTCAAGACTACCAAACATATCAGCGTCGTAACATCCACATGTCTCGTACAGCCTGGCCTGAAAACAAGATTTCCTACAAGCGTTTTCTGTGTACGTGTAGCCCCAGACTGAAAACAAGTTCATGCCAGAGTCGTCATCGGCGTTGATACACTTTCCGTAGGGAGCAGGCAGTTGGTAATTTTCTACCTGTCAATAAAATAAAAACATATTCACCGATACTTTGACATTACATGTAAGATACATGTCGATACTAATATGATGCGAATGGTCCACGTCGAAACACGACGGACAAACAACACACACGCACTCTAGAAAGTGCAATAGGGCAAGCTGCGTGACTTCTGTTTTGATTTAGCACATTTTAATTTATGCTTGTGAGCCTTTCATATTACTAAAAAGTTGTGTTTGTTTTTTTCCAATTAAAAATAAATCTAAGCAAAATATTTACGAAAATAAATTAGATTTCTTAAAAAATTATTGGAAAAATTTGGTAGATAATGACAAAAATTTTAAGTGCCAAAGTTGAAATCATATGTTTAGTACCTTCAATACCTTCAAGAGAGAAAAAAACGTATAGATCAGAGGTAGTCGCTTTTACTTTTAATCATAACAAAATAGCATGTATTGGTAATAACATTTTAAAAAAATCTTTCTTCATTAAATTTAAATTTGTTGTTTTTTTTCATGTCCACTTTGGACATTTTACTACTTTCCTTGCTCCTTTAACTTCGGGGTTTACCGAGCAATCGGTTTATGGTGATGTGCTGTTATTTAAATTCGCTTTAGGGTTACTGAGATATTTCGATTTGGTTGTTCTTTACTGGGCACAGGATGAGAAATCAAACGAAATCTGAAGAAAACATATTTAAGAATATACCTACCCCTTGCCATCTAATCATTGGTATTGTTCAAGAAAATGAGTTTATTTTAACTGTCCTTTTAAATAGCTAAGATTAGAGATCCATCCATTGACAGAGTGAAACTCTCAGAAATATGGAGTAAAAAAAAGCTCTCAAATTTCTCATCTCCACGACTGAAACATGGATTGTTTATCATTTGCATAAAATAAGAATTACAAGACTTCTATACATTCATTTCATGATTTGGTTTGATTAAAATGGTAAGAATCATAGTTCTAAATTGCATCTCAAAAAATCATGGTTTAACAAACGTTTACTTAAATTAACAACGGTTTGTACCAACAGTTTTTTAAAAAAAGATTAGCTAATCTATAATTTTTAGTTTTTAAAAAAAAATGTCATACGTGTTTTTATTTCTTTAAAAGAAATGCTTATTTTAAAAAAAATCAGTTGCAGATACACTCAGCAAATTATTTTCAATTCATGTTCTCCGTTTCCATTGGCTTTAAAAAAAACAAGTTTATAAACTTGACTTGGAAAGGACGCTAAAAATAAATGACAAAATGAATAACTTGCACATGACTCATTCTTCACGTCAAAATACAGGTCTTATGTTTTATGGGAAAACCTTCAAGGTACAAACCTTTCTAATTCCTATTGCTGTATTGTAGCCGGGAGCCACAATAACGCCTCCATCTTCAGGAAAGGCGACCTCCGAACCTGAATAGATCAGAACTTTGATGCCTGCTGACTCCGTGAGGGGTATATAATCGGATTGACCGATGTCCAACTCTAGGACCAAACCATTTTCAGGGCCAGTTTTAGATGTGTTCCTAAAGATGAATTCAGTGAAATGTCTTGTAAT
The DNA here is from genome assembly GCA_944989445.1 of Ampullaceana balthica. NCBI lineage: Eukaryota > Metazoa > Mollusca > Gastropoda > Lymnaeidae > Ampullaceana > Ampullaceana balthica. The sequence continues at coordinate 960,130 of CALYLW010000364.1, forward strand.
ACAAGGACTTTCGATCTTTTTGAAAATAGGGCCATATTCCATAAAGCAAAAATATGCGCGGGTCTAATTAAGATAGTAATAAAAAAAACGTAAATTAAAAAACCCGTAAAAAACCAAGTTTTTTACTATAAATCCTTTATTTACGAGAAGTAACTAAAAGAATGTTCATTATAATACGTAGCGCAAGACCATCCAAAAATACACAATTGTAGTTGTGTCGTAAAACATGTTTAATATAATGCGCACCGGTCAGGAATATGTTTATAAAATGTGTTGTCAATAAAATACGCACCTTATTGCGCGACAGAAAGGTTGTGCAATTAATTTCAATATAATGCTCACCCTTACACTCTATCTCAAAAAATAACATGATACATAGAGATAAAATAAAATAATCTAAAAATTCAATAATTTAATTACGGTACATGCAATCGATCTGAAATTTTGATACATTGTTTTTATCATCGGTACAAAACTGTCTGCAGAATTTCAGCTTGCTAGCTTACGAGGAAGTGGGATAAAAATCGATCCAAAGTTTTGGCGACAAGCAAGGGCGCAAGCAAGCAACCAGACACCACGAGTTAATATAAAGGATTTCTTTTAAAATGACAAACTTTGAGACTGAGTACAGACTTTTAAAGCATGATATTTATTATATATTTATCCTCTATAATAAAAGGCAATGTTCTGTGCGGTCATCGATAGCGATTGGTTCCTCAAACTCCTACAGACTCCTACAGCCAATCAATAATAATAATAATAATAAATTGATTATTTATATAGCACTGTATCCCAGTAAGGAACTGGGCTCACAGCGCTTTACATGAAAGAAATAACATACCTATAAATATTAAATTAACTTTCATATCATAACAAACACAAAAATTACAGTACATTATACATAAGCTACGTTAATCATTTACAAGAAATGTTGTTTCATTAATTTTGAAAATAAATGTTGAAAAGATGTGTCTTAAGTGCAGTCTTGAAGGACTTGGTTGTTTGGATACTACGTATGTGTAATGGTAGAGAATTCCATTGTTTGGCTGCACAAAAAGAGAACGACCTTTCACCAAATGTTTTGGTGCGTGTAGTAGCAACAGAGAGAACGCGTGTGTCTGCAGAAGATCGTAGCTGGCGAGTGGGTGAGTAGACCGACAAAAGTTCAGTAAGATACGATGGGCATGAGTCCGAAAAGAAGTTGTGACAGAGAACGGCCAGTTTGTAATCAATACGGGCTTGTATAGGCAGCCAATGAAGTGAGTGAAGAAGTGGAGTAACATGGTCATGTTTTTTTGCCTTGAGCACCAGTCTGGCAGCTGAATTTTGAACTTTCTGTAGTTTTTCAATGCATTGTTTTGGCGCACCTGACAGAAGAGAATTGCAGTAATCCATACGAGCTAGTACAAGAGCTCAGACTAGAGTTTTTGTTGCACTAACTGTTAAGTAATGACGTATTGAGCTGATCTGACGAATGGCAGAGCGACAGATGTGATTGATGAAGTTGTTAATAGACATGTTGTCAGAAATAATGTAGCCAAGATTCCTAGTCGATGTTGTGAACAGAATATCCAAACTGGCTACGTGAATTGACTTCGGAAGAGACAAAGTACTGCGTGATTTATTGTTGCAAAATAGAAGTGCTTCAGTATTGTCATCATTCAGCTTGAGTTTGCTGAACGTCATCCAAGACTTTACCTCACCAATGCACTCTTGCATCAATTGGACAGCGGAGTCCAAATTAGAGGGATCTGTGTGAGTATATAGCTGAGTATCATCTGCAAATGATTGGCTTTTAACTGAATGATTTTCGAGCAGTAGAAGTAGTGGCCTTGTATACAGCACAAAAAGTACCGGACCCAAAACAGAGCCCTGAGGCACACCATAAAGCAAGTCAGCTTTGTGAGAGATGCAGCCATCTATTGATACTACTTGTGGGAAAAATTAAATCTCGTTTACATATTGAACGATGTTCAAAACGAGTTATTTTTGGCGCAGTTTTTCTTCCAAGAGTTTATTTAGAGCGATGCACGTTGGGATTTGTAGTCAAAAACTTTGTTTTTACGGGTTATTTATTATAACTATAATGTATAGTATTTTTGACGTGATACACATGTATGGCCGGTCGAGACGGCGGGGCTCTCGACAAACCGCGGTGGAGGGGAGGTAGGGCTCTCGATAGACCGTGGTGTTGGGGGTAGAGTCTCTGGAAAGACCTCAGTGTATGGGGAGGTAGGGTCTCCGGACAGACCGCAGTGTTAGGGGGGGAGGTCGGGTCTCTTGACAGACCGGCAGTGTGAGGGGAGGGGGGTTGGGTAGGGTCTCTGGACAGATGGGGGATGTAATGTTGTTATAACTATAATGTATAGTATATTTGACGTGATACACATGCATGGCCGGTCGAGACGGCGGGTCTCTCGACAACTGCAGTGGAGGGGATGTAGGGTCTCGCGACAAACCACGGTGTTGGGGGGGGTAGGGTCTCTGGACAGACCACGGTGTGGGGTAGGACCTCTGGACAGACCGCGTTTTTTTTTGGGGGGTAGGGTCTCTGGACAGACGGGGGTGGGTAATGTTGTGATGTCCTACCATGAATTTCACAGTTCATCCTACACTTATTCCCTTCCCTTGGACGGGCTTTCTTGCTAGTTTATATATTAGGGTTGCCGAAATTAATGATTAATTTCTCGATTAATCGTTAAACATTTTATGGATTAAAAATATATGAAAAATAATTTTAATCGATAAAAATTCGATTAAAATTCAAGAAAATATTTATAGTTTTTTTTTCAATTTATTTTTTAAACATTTTTATAACTAATAATAAGTTATATATTTTTTAACGTACAAACATCTCCCAGCGTATTAACAAAACAAAAAATGGCGACTAATGACAGCTTCAGCATAGTTTAATTTAAGAATATAAACCATAAGTTGAGCAAACATTTTGTTTTTAAGCTAACTGCAAATGGCAAAGTAGAAGATGGTGAAAAAGGTTACTGTGTTCACTGCCGTAAACAATTCGCTTTTAGGGGGATCAAATATCATATTCAGCGCAAACATATTAGCCAGGGGAAATAACTCAATAAATGTTTTTTAAATATCAATTACTTGTTTTTGTTACTTCCCTTCAGATGTTCAGTTTAATGACATCATAAATTTTAATTTTTGGGTTTAGGGGCCGTCCATAAATGACGTCACGCACCTAGGGGGGAGGGGGGTCACACTTTTGTGACGATGCGTGACGAGGGGGGGAGGGGGTTGAAGAAATGTGACGTCATATCAAAAGGGTAACTTTAAATTAAAACTTCCACTGAAATATTTGGTCGCTAAACAATTTATTTTATGACTTTTTAAAAAAAATCAGTGCTTCTCAATGTGCTGGTCTGTAGGCCATCAGACGCTGGTTGGCGTAAGCTATAAAGACACGAAAATTAAATCTAATTATAATCCTTAAGTTTGAGAATTCACAAGATAAAATATGAAATTGTTACACTGCGTCGTTTGATGTTGACATCAAAGCATTTGTGATGTAACCGCAGCTCCGTTTGGTTCTCTCGAACTTTTTTGCCCGTTACCCCAAAATATACAAGTTTATGTGTGCGTTAACCCCCGCCCCTCCAACCCCCAGACTCTAGGTCCTGCTCACATGACTAGGGGATTTGGGGGAGCGTCGTTAGCCCCCCCCCCGAAAATTCTACTGGTGAGTTTTACATGTATGAAAAGTGTATAAAAATGATCTGAATATGATTAAAATTGTATGTGTAGATATTTTAACTCAAAACTACACGGAATATCATTTTTCTTTAAAAGGGGAGAGGGGAGGGAATCTATTTGATAGAATTAAAAACGTTTTAAGTTTGATATAATTGTTCGATGGGTTTGTGGTCAAACGCCCCTGGCCATTCTAGTCTTCTAGATCAGTGCTTCTCAAAGTGGTGGTCCGCGGACCGGTGCCGGTCCGTGGGCCATCCGCTGCCGGTCTGCAGATGTTCTCAAAAAAAATACAGAAAAAATTGTCAGTGCAGGGAAAATAATGCACTGCTCCCTGGTGCAATGGAAAAAATTCCTGCCGGTCCGCCATACTAAAAAGTATGAGAAGCACTGTTCTAGATATAATTGTAAATGAGCCCATTTAAAATTAGTCAAGTATTCATTAACTTTATTGAATGCATCAAATTCTTGACATCGCAATTCGAGAGGAACACAAAACAACTTTTCTTCTTAGCTCAGTTTTAAGGCATTAATTTTAAATATCACAGAAATGATACGCGATGCAGACAAGTCATGTGGAATAAGATTATTGTCACTCGTGTCAATATAAATGAAAGTAGGGTAGATTTAGGTGTCTTCGTATAGTACGTAGGTAAGAAATCTACATAGTTGTCAAATTTTTTTTTAAAATGCATTTTCTGGAAGGAACCGGTTCAATAATGGACATATGTTCCAAGCGTACACATGACGTATTTTAATATATCTACACGATTGGAGTGGGTGTTTTTGTCCCAAATGAGTCTGCATTACCCCCAAGAATTCCCTTTTTGACCCTAGATGAGGTCATTTACCTCTGTTCGCCGACCTCTTTCAATTGAGGGATTTTTAAAAAAATACATTTTTAAAAAGTTATTTTCAAATAATTTTGTTTTCTAAACAAAGACGTTAACCGTGATGATTAATAGTCAATGTTTAATTTGTATGCATTAAAATAAAATATAATCTAAGGATGTTAACACAGTTCGTTTTCTGAAGGCCAGTTAAACGTTTTTTTAAAATGCTTAACGCGAGTTACGATATTACAATGTAGCTCTTCACTAAATAAATAATAAATCTTATCTTCTTATCTTATCTTATCTGTTTCAGACGCTCCTTCTATACAGAAGATTATTGCGTCCTACGCTTATCTATGGTTTGTGTTTAGTCCTACATTCTTATTAGAGTTTTAAATGTTGATAAAGTGTTGGCTTTCCTGGTTTCTTCAGGCAACCCATACCACGCCCGAATTCCGGACGGGAAGAACGAAAATTTGTATGAGTTTGTTCTTGCATACGGAATAAGAAAGGTGTTTTTATCCTTATGTCTATATGAGGGTTGTATTAAGTTATGTTTGTGTTTTATTTCTAAATTAGAGTTAATTGCTTTATGTATGATTACTACTTTACTCTTGGTCTATAGATTATACATTCATCAGCAAATAACCTAACTTTTGTTCCTGTTGAGATGTTGTTGGGTAAATCATTTATATATATTAAAAAGAGTAAGGGACCTAGCACAGTTCCTTGTGGAACTCCTGAATTAAACTTTATTGGTGCAGATTTAGATCCATTAATTATTACAGTTTGCCCCCTGCCCAAAATGAAGTCTTGGATCCAGTGATGTAAGGAACCTGAGATTCCAAAGTAGTTAAGTTTTTTAAGTAAACTAAGGTGGTGAACTTTGTCAAATGCTTTTGAGAAGTCTAGTAATATTGTATCTATTTGATCATTTTTGTCTAAGCCTTTTGATAGTTCATCTATTAAACCTATTAATTGTGTTTCACATGGTCTTTTTTTTTCTAAAGCCGTGTTGATGTGGGCATAGGGCATTATATTTGTCAAGGTGGTTAACTATTATACTATATATTATGTGTTCTAGTAATTTATCTTATCTTATCTGTTTACAGACGCTCCTTCTATACAGAAGATTATTGCGTCCTACGCTTATCTATGGTTTGTGTTTAGTCCTGCATTTTTATTAGAGATTTAAATGTTGATAAAGTGTTGGTTTTCCTGGATTCTTCAGGCACCCCATTCCACGCCCGAATTCCGGACGGGAAGAAGGAAAATTTGTATGTGTTTGTTCTTGCATACGGAATAAGAAAGGTGTTTTTATCCTTATGTCTATCTGAGGGTTGTATTAAGTTATCTTTGTGTTGTATTTCTAAATTAGAATTAATTGCTTTATGTATGATTACTACTTTGCTCTTGGTTCTTCTATCCTCTAGTGTTCAAGGTTTAATGATTTAACTAATGGTGTTATTCTTGTCAGTTTTGAATATTCTCCAGTAATGAATCTGGCAGCTCTTTTTTGAATTTACAGGTGATACTAGTAAGTGATACAGGCCTGTAATTACCAGGGTCTGATTTATCCCCTTTCTTAAAGAGTGGAGTTACATTAGCTAATTTCCAATCCTGGGGCACTTTACCCTGGTTTAGAGAGGCTTGAAAGAGAATTACAAGGATTGGGGACAGTTCATTGCTTAGTTCTTTTAATAACCTTGCAGGCAAATCATCTGGGCCAGTAGCTTTGTTTATTTTTAAGTTTTTTAGGAGTGAATGTATACCTATCTCATCTACAGTTATGTTACCTATTTCCTCCATTTTATTTAAATTTATTAAGACTTCCTTGTCGCCTGAGGCAGAAAAAGATGATGCAAAATATGTGTTAAGTATATTAGCTTTAGTTTCATTATCATTATAGGTTTTATTATTTGAGCCTTTTAGTGTGGCTATTCCTGAAGGTTCCATTTTTTTAGATTTGATAAAGGACCACAAGTTTTTATTGCTATCTTTGGTAATTACATTGTTTATATATTCATTTTGGAGGTTTCAACTAAGTTTTTGTGTCAAGTGTTTAATCTTTAAGTATTTTTTGTGTATCCTATATGAATAGGTAGCTTTATATTTCTTAAATAAGTTCTCTTTTTGTTTGCATAGCTTTTTCAATCTAGAATTGAACCAGCATTTGTTAATTTTATTTGATGTTAGTTTTGTTGGAACATTCTCATCCATTATAGTTTTTAAATTTGTTTTTATATCTTTCCAAATTTCTTCTACTGGGCTATTTGTGTTAAATTTTCTTAGGAAAGTTTGTTGGAAGTTAGCCGCTGATTGGTGTAGTTTTATTGAATTACATTTATTCCAAAGATAGATTATTCTTCTAGGTATCTTATTAATTTTAGTTTTTATTGTATTGGTGACCCTAACTATATCATGGTCGGACAGTCCTGGAATTATTTTATAGTCTAACACTAGTCCTGGTCTATTTGTTAGGAATAAATCTAGTGTTTTATTTTTCCTTGTTGCTGTTTTTACAATCTGTTCTAGGTTTATGTTGTTTATAGTGTCTAAAAAGTGTTCATTAATTTCTTTTATAGTTTGATGGTTATCAATTGTATAATTTTTACAATTTATATCTGGAAGATTAAAGTCCCCCATAATCCATAGAACTGCATTTTTATTATTCTCTTTTATGAAAGTTAATTGACTACAAAGATTGTTCATGTATTCTAGGTTTGTATTCGGTGGTCTATATATACTGCCTACAATAAGTGGGGATGAGTTTGGTGTAATTATTTTTAAAAAAATAGACTCTATATTAAAATGTGGCTGTGTAGTAATTTCTTCAGCTATGATATTTGATTTAATTGCAAGTAGCACTCCTCCATAATTGTCTGGTCTGTCTTTCCTAAAAATATAATAATTGGTGTTTAAAATCTCAGAGTTATATATGTTGGGGTTCAACCAAGTTTCAGAACCAGCAATTATGTCTGGTTCTTCTGTTTTTATAAGTACAGTAGTTCTGAATCTGGAATTTTATTTTTTATGCTTTGGAAATTAACTATTAGTGTTTTGAGAATGTTTTGATTATTCAAAGTTTATAAATACTTAAATGACAATAAAAGTGATTTGAAACATACTTCTTTTCAATTAGAAAAAAAGTTGTTGTTGTTTTTTGTTGTTGTTTTTTTTTGGGGGGGGGGTCAAAGATTTGTGACGTATTTCTAGAGGGGGGGGTCTAAGGTTTTGTGACGACGCGTGACGAGGGGGAGGGAGGGGGTCAAAAATCGACAAAAATCGCGTGACGTCATTTATGGACGGCCCCTTAATCGAAATTAACGATTAGTCATGAAATTAATCGTTAATTTTTCAGAAGCTAACGTTTAAATTTAAATTAATCGTTACCAGCCCTATTATAATTATATGTATACTAGTGTATTACCCGTCAAAAATGACGGGAGTTTTCAAAATGGATATATTTCAGTTTTCGTAATTGTCCCATTTGCCTGAAAGCCGCATCTATATATATAATTCTCTTCATGGGACCATGCCAGGCAAGTAAGCTGCAAAAATATGTGCAACCGAGCATGACGAATGACCCTCGCTCGGGTCAACTAAACACAGTTAACGTTTGGCAAGCAGAGATAGTGGTGGAGTGGGGCATGTCTTGAGAGCAGCAATGTTTTTTACATTCACTTTTGATGTTCCTGCTCAGTGTGTATGTATTTCGTAGTGTATGGTATTACCCGCTGACAGCGAAGGCTAGGTCAGCCCAGCGGCACATACGTTTTTTTTTATTTTAAAAAATGCTAATGCCTGTTCTTTTCCCCCCTTTCTTAGCAAACATAAACACCGCTTCGCATGTCACGGAAAAAAACTTCAATGTTATATCAATTCCTTTCACCAGGTACCTGTCTGTTTCTATTGGTCGCATATTTGGTGCATGGACGAAGTTGTTGCTCTCCAACTTGGCTTCATGGCTGTAATATTTGTTTATATATTGTGGCGATGTCCGAAATACTTATCAAAAATTCTTCGGTGGTCCCCCAAAGTTCACTCGCGTTGTTCCCATTTGTTCGTGCTACTGTTTGTGTCCGTTCTCCCCCTCCCGTTTTTTTCTTGCCCGTTCTTTTTTCCCCCTTTCTTAGCGAACATAAACACCACCTCTCCAGGCATGCGTAATAGTGTGTACCCTTATAAGGAGTGTGTACCTCAGTCGCTCAAGCTCAAGCTGTGCCCTCAGTCGCTTTGCTATCTTCTACAGTCGTCTGAGCCACGTTGCCTTTCCATTGTTCTCTTCGTTTGTCCCAGAAGCTTTGTTTTGATTTTGCCCCTTCGTATTGCCATTCGTTTCCTAACCATTGCTACCGCTTCACATATATTTCGTGGAGTCAACGGGTCTTTCGGTGTAGTCGAAATACCTGCATCAGGTAACTGTTTATTTCTATCTGTCGCATATTTCTGGAAAAATGTCATCGACGAAACTGTTGCTCTCGAACTTCGCAAGATGGCTGTAAGCTTTTTTGCGAACATTGGGATAACTATGGCGACGCCCTGTCCGTTGTTCTTACTCAGGGAAGCACAGTCATACACTCAGCTCGACAATACGCTGCGTACATGAATACTCCCGGCGTTTATGGTGGCGAGGCTGAAATTGTGGCGATGTCTCAAATACTTCCCGCTACTATCACTATTCACTTCCGAGAACGTCCGCATGACCCTCCTCGAGTTTACAATCCGGGTCAACGTCTCTCCATATCCCTGCTATATAGCGGTCCTTTGGATCATGGCCAATATGAAGTTCTCTCGCCTGTCACAAACACACGTGATGACCTTCTGGTGCCATCTGTTGACAACGTCGGCAAGTGCACCAACATTAAAGACCCATGCGATCTCCACACTGATCTGACTTCACCTTCACACTCTCCTGTTACTGATGAAAATTTACAAACGCCAGAATTTCATTGCAACATTTGCTCTAAACAGTTCACACAGAAAATAGAATCTCAATGCACATTTAAAAAAACACTCCAGTGAACAAACGCATTCCATAGAGGACTTTAAATGCACCATTTGTTCCAAAACCTTCCGACTCCAGAGATATCTCAACGCACATTTAAAAAGACACTCCAGTGAACAAATGCATCCCACAGAGGACTTTAAATGCACCATTTGTTCCAAAATCTTCCGCCTCCAGAGATATCTCAACGCACATTTAAAAACACACTCCACTGAACGAATGACGCAATGTGACCATTGCCAGCAATGCTTCAAAACAATTCGCACTCTCAAGAAGCACTTACAAACTAAACATGTACATGTAGAAACACATTCAACAACATTTCTTTGCAGCATTTGCGACAAACAGTTTCACGCACACAGAAATCTTACTAACCATTTGAAAACACATGCCCTTACGAAATCCTTCCAGTGTCAATACAGCACTGAATCGTTCACAACATCATCTCATCTCAACAAACATACAAAAACACACCGCCATGACACATTCTTTGAGTGTGTACATTGCAAACGTTTCTTTCAAACAGTGCCATCTTCTCGCAAACCACATGCACATTGATCGCATTCAACTTTCCGCTGTGTTTCAAGAACACACTGCCATTCCCATCGAGGAACACAACATTGGACTACCTACCGCACTATGTACTTCTTGCAATGCTCTTCATTGGCCATCAGAGGTAAACAAATCCGGACATTATACTAAGTGTTGTCGTCACGGCAAAGTGTCTTTGCCACCGCTATCCCAAACTCCTCCTTTATTACAAAACCTCTTGAGTGGCAAGAATCCGCTGTCCCGACATTTCTGTGATCATATCAGGGAATACAACTCTGCTTTAGCTTTCGCATCAATGGTCGCCCACATCGCTCAACCACCTGGCCATGGACCGTATGCTTTCCGAATCCACGGTCAAATTTATCATCAAGTCTCTCCATTGTATACCAAACCTAACACGCCCCCTCGATACGGTCAACTATATATCTTCGATTCTGCTGAGGCTACCACTCAACGTTTGCAAAACGATTGAAACAGTGCTTGCAGTGATATGTTGTTGTTGCAACTAGACAAAATGTTACGACAGGTTAACCCCTTCGCTAAATCCTACATGCAAATGCACGAAATTATCACTCATAATAACCCTGTTGCTGCTGTACGAATGGTGTTCATGGAAAATCCAACTCTGGATATGAGAAGGTATAACGCGCCATCCTGTCAAACTGATGTTGCTGCTATCTTTGTAGGGGAAGACGGGGAACCTCCTGCACAACGCGATATTTGCATATACCCAAGAGGAGATGCTTGCAAGCGTATCTCTGTACTCAATATGAACTGTGACCCCATGGTTTATCCACTACTATTCCCTTACGGAGATCCAGGCTGGCACATACAATTGACCCATGTTGAAGAAAAGCAAACCGCGAACAGAACCCGAGTCACACAACTCCAATTTTATGCTTACAGGCTTGCCATGACATCTGCATTCAGCATCTTGCATTCCAGCGGCAAACTCTTCCAGCAATATGTCGTCGACGCATATGTCAGAACAGAAGGCGCACGTTTACATTACCTACGCTCCCATCAACAAGATTTGCGTGTAGAACAATACAGGGGACTGATGGATGCTATCGCTGCGAAAGCACAAGACAATAACCTTCGCCCTGGACAGTTGATCATTCTTCCCTCTACGTTTCAAGGCAGTCCACGGTACATGCAACAGAACTACCAAGACGCGATGGCAATTGTCCGCAAATGTGGAAAGCCTGACCTATTCCTAACATTCACCTGCAATCCTGCTTGGCCGGAAATCTCTAACGCCATTTCCCATCATGAGCGCCCAGAACACAGACCTGATGTCGTTGCCCGCGTCTTTCATATCAAACTTCGGGAGTTCCTAACTGACATTCTGGAGAGGAATATTTTCGGCAATGTAGTCGCATACATTTTCGTCATTAAGTTCCAAAAACGAGGCTTGCCTCATTGCCATATGTTACTGACACTTGATTCACAGTGCAAAATAAGGACCAAAGATGACATAGACAAATATGTCTGCACTGAGCTTCCAAATCCCGAAATACACCCTCGACTTTTCCAAATTGTCACTAAATGCATGGTACATGGTCCGTGTGGCACGCTCAATGCCAACTCACCTTGCATGAAAGACGGAAAGTGCACCAAAAATTTCCCAAAGGACTTCAACGTCGAGACACAAGAAAACACACAAGGGTACCCCATATACCGCCGAAGACAGGGCACAACTGCCATTGTTGGCAAATACGACATCGATAATCGTTGGATAGTACCTTACAATCCCTGGCTTTCTCAGAAATTCAATGCTCACATTAACGTTGAAGTGTGCGCGTCCATTCAATGTATCAAGTATCTATATAAGTATGTCTACAAAGGACACGACGCTGCATCCATTGCACTTCAGAAGGAGCCAGCCGATGGTGTTTTCCAACATGACGAAATACAAACTTTCCTTGATGGTAGGTATGTTAGTGCTCCTGAGGCTATGTGGCGTTTGAACGAGTACAGTCTTTCAGAAAAATCGCACGTTATTACACGATTACCAGTTCATTTGCCAGAACAACAAGTCGTCTTCTTTCATGAGGGTCACGAAGAACGAGCGCTACAAAGACAGGCCAACAAAAGCACCATGCTCTTAGCTTGGTTTGAACTCAACAAGACCGATCCTGAAGCTGTGGAGTTACATTACACTGATGTTCGCCAACATTACACATTCCAACAATCCTCTGGAAAATGGCAAAAGAGAATTAGAGGAGGCACAAAAGTGATCGGTAGAATGCCTGTTGTTGCCATTAACGACACCGAACGTTATTACCTCAGGCTTCTCCTTACCCGTTCCGTAGGCGTCACAAGTTTCAACCTTCTACGAACTGTCAACGGCGTGGAATGTAACACTTTCAAAGAGGCGTGCCAACAATTGGGTCTTCTTAAAGACGACAAGATATGGCATGATACTCTTACAGAGGCATCTCAGATACGAATGCCACCGTTCTTGCGACAACTTTTCGTTTTCGTCTGTGTCTTCGGCGAACCACATAACGTTCCACACCTTTGGGACACGCATAAACTCTCCCTTTCTGAGGACTTTCTCAGAACATATTCCACACGCACCGCTTGCATGTATGCTCTCGCAGAAATAAATGACATGCTCCAACCACATGGCCTCAACCTGCACAAATTACACCTACCCCTCACTGACATTCTTCCAATGTGTCATTCATCTTCCGTCTTCGACGCTCAGGCTGAACACTCCCACGCTATGGAACACTACGACAAACTCAACACAGAACAAAAGCTCGCTGTTGACACTGTTTTGGACGCTGCATACAACGACTCCCATCCGCTACAAACCTGCTTCTTCTTAGATGGTCCCGCAGGAACAGGGAAAACCTTTGTCTACAAAACCCTGATTCATACAATCAGAGCCAGGGGAGACAATCCTATAACCGTTGCATCAACAGGAATAGCAGCAACATTGTTACCGGGTGGACGTACTGCACATTCGGTGTTTAAAATACCGTTGAAGCTCACTACTACTTCAACATGCAATATCAAACCTAACTCGCAACACGCGCAACATATTCTACAATCCAAATTGATTATATGGGACGAGGCGCCAATGACACATGCATACGCATTCCAGGCAGTTGACAGGTTGTTACGTGATCTCACAGGTGAGACGCACCCATTTGGAGGGAAAACAATACTATTGGGTGGAGATTTCCGACAAATACTCCCCGTTATTATGCGTGGCTCCCGAGCACTCACTGTCGCCAGTTGCATTAACAATCAATCTTTGTGGCGTCACATGCATGTACTTACACTGACGAAAAATATGAGAGCTCTTCCTGATGAACAACATTTCGCAAAATGGCTTCTCGATGTTGGAGACGGGACAAATGGAACTCCTGTAACATTACCTTCACATTGTTTTCCTGTTCATTCTGATCCCGTTCAACAACTATATGGCGACCTCGACTTCTCAACTGTCACTTCGGAACAACTCAGTACGCGAGCTATATTAAGTGTCATGAACGAAGACTCCCTGCACCTGAATGAACAAGTATTGAAACGTATCCCAACCGACGAAGTAACTTTCACCAGCGTTGACTCCATCGTCACAGATGCACCCGCAGATCAACTTTCATTCCCCGAAGAATTTCTGAACAGTCTTACCCCAACTGGTATGCCTCCGCATAAACTGAAAATTAAAATTGGTTCAGTGGTCATGCTTCTTAGAAACCTCATGCCAGCAAGAGGTCTCTGTAATGGCACTAGACTGACTGTTACCAGCATTCACCTCAACGTACTGGAGTGTAAAACTATCGCAGCTGCTACCTCACAAACTGTCCTTATTCCCCGGATATCCCTGACTCCATCAGATTCAAATTTGCCTTTTACCTTTACGCGCAGACAATTCCCTGTGAGATTAGCCTTTGCCATGACAATAAATAAAGCACAGGGCCAAACGTTCAAAAAGATATGCCTGTATCTTCCAAAACCTGTTTTCAGTCATGGACAATTGTATGTTGCTCTCTCCAGAGTTCCTTCTTTTCATTCACTCACAGTCGTTTGCCCAAACCCACCCCATTTGGCAAACTGTGTCTTTCAGGAAGTCTTCACCCGTCACTAAATCNAATATATGTTGCTCTCTCCATAGTTCCTTCTTTTCATTCACTCACAGTCGTTTGCCCAAACCCACCCTATTTGGCCAACTGTGTCTTTCGGGAAGTCTTCACCCGTCACTAAATCATTAGCGGCGTATGCTACGCCGCGGGTCAGCTAGTACTTAATAATAAAGAAAAGAGAACAAAACAAAATAAAGTACAGTCATCCATTTTTATTACGTCATTGATAATTTATCTCCCTGCATTTTTCTTTTTCTTCAATAACTCATCAGTTGATATATAGTTTAGGGACTTGTGATATACAGTTGTTGAAGTGACAACAGAAAGCTAACCTACTGAGTATCATCTTTATTTTATATAAAAGTTAACTTAATTTTTTCTAAATTTTTAACAATAAAATAAAAACGTCTTTAGCTTGTCTTTTAAGGCAGTGCTTCTAGAACTTTTTAGTATGGAGGACCGGCAGGAATTTTTTCCATTGCACCAAGGACCGGTGCACTATTTTCCCTGCACTGACAATTTTTCTGTCCTTTTTTGAGAACATCTGCGGACCGGTAGTGGATGGCCCACGGACCGGCACCGGTCCGCGGACCACCACTTTGAGAAACACTGTTTTAAGGTATATACTTTATAAAGCCTTTAAATTTAATTGAATACAAGGAGATGCATGTGAATTTTTTTTAAAACAATAATAAATACTACTGTATTGATTTTATGATCAGTAGTAAGTTTAAAAGTTAACATTTGCTATTTTAAGGTCTGTTGATAAGATGTGAAAGATTTTTTTTACATGTATAAAACTATTATTTACTATTTGACAATAAAAATAACATTTTTTAAAATTCATTGAAGAAAAGAACGCTGGAGGAAATGATGTCTATGAAATAATCATATTTATTTGTCAACATATTTAATTAACAGATGGCTTTAAACTTTTACAAACTGTTTTTTTCTGGAATGTCACACGTTTTTAACTAGAAATCAATAAATGACAAACATAAGGCAGGCAACCAGAGATAGGTTCTGTCTAAGTGAAGAAATAATGAAGTTGGGCAGCTAAGATCACATTCAAGGTAGAGCATGAACAATCAAACACTTTTAGTCATTCCTTCTCTACTCTTTTTTTTTATATTACAAGTACATGTACTTACAAGAATGACAGTTTAAATAACATCACATGATGTTCAGCATCATACACAAATGCCAACCGCAATTATAACACATGTAGTAAACATTACAATAAATTACAACCGTTTCCTGCATGCCTTACGGTAGGGTGGCATCACGTAGTACAATTCAACTAAGAGGTTTCATGACATGGTTATTTCATCACATGACACATTAAGATTTACATAACACAGTCAGATTTCATGACAGGCAAATAACATGACACAGCAAAATTACATGCCAGAGTGAAATAACATGACACATTGAGATTACATGACAGAGTAAGATTACATGACACATGGAGATTACATGGTAATTTCAATCACATGCTTAAATGTCAGCTCACAGTAAAAATGACATTACCTGAAACAGTATAAGTGCATGGTACTGTGAGATCACTTGATGCCATGTCATCACCAATGTTCCCTTTAAGCTGCGAGGCTGCTCGGCCGCGCTCATGTCTGACCAATGCCATGGAGCAGTTGAGAATTACAGCTCAGCAAATGTGAGTAAAATAAAATATTGCAAAAAAAAATGGATGCTGTGCAAATTTGCACATAAGTTTCTTTTACTTTTCACAAAGATCAATTAAACTTAGAGAGAACATTGGTCATAACATAGTACCATATCATGGCTAAACAACACTACATTGTCCAATGGCATCACAGAGTACACTGTCACCCCAGAGTTTAAGAGACTTGGTGAATGAACATTTTATGCATAAAGAACATGAGCTGAGATATAATGTCTCAATAAATTTTAAAATATGCAGGTATTTTATACACATTGCATAAGATAACAGAGGATGGGGCATTTTATGACTGAGACATTTCACCACTAGCAATTGGGCAAAGATATAAAACTTCTTTATAACAAGAAAAAAATTCATGCCAAGTAATCTATTTTTATATGTCAATTTCACCTTCCTTCAAATTCCTTTAGTATTTTATTTTTATTTTTTTATCCTAAAGAATGGGGGGGGGGATGATATGGAGAATGAGTAATGATGTATAACAAATGCCAGAAAACAATTGTAATCCTTGTTTAATCCCATTTGGAACAATTTATTCTCTCAAATAAAAGCAGTTACAAATCTATGTCATCAGTTGTTGTTTTTTTTGCAGCACAATTCAATTTGTACATCAAAAGTTTTGCAAGATATTACAGAGGGTTTTAATATGGCCCTACTTGTTGTTACACAAATTGGTTGATATGCGTGAACATGCATTGAAGTATTGTTTGTATAACAGGGGAACTAACTCATGCGATTCACTACCTAATAATTGGCCTGCAACAAAGTTTTTAAGTAGATTAATATCTGGGTTAATACGAAAATATATTTTAAGCTTTAATTGGGATAAGACGAACAAAAAACTCAAATTTTTCTGCAAGTGTCTGCAATCAGATAAAAAGAAATGTCTTAATTAAGGGATTGATAACGTACTACTTATGCTCTAGCAGTCACACACATTTATTTTGATTTTATTGTTAGAACGTGTGACCTGAGTGGCTGTGTTTATCCAAGTATTCTAGGTTGCTTGCAGTTAACTAAATGTTACCAGGTGGACTCAGTATAAATGTATGAAAAAAAAAGACAATAAATTTAGTTATGTAGATGACAGAGTTGTTTTTTTTAATAAGCCATTATATTTTCACATTGACTCTCCTTGTACCTTAAATTGAAATTAAAGAGAAGAATAAGAACATACACAACATCTTCATTTGACTGCTGCTTGGATACATTTTTTTTTAAAAAGGGGAGATAATGGTATATATATAAAAAAAAATTTACTTTGAAATTTAAATTGATTTTGAAATTTAAATTGATCTTGAAATTTAAATTGATTTTGAAATTTAAATTGATTTTGAAATTTAAATTGATTCAATGTTTATACTTTTCACACAAGAACAAATGTTAAAATAAAAGTGAATCCCAGAAATAAACTAAGACCTTTTTTCACAAACATCCATTTTCTTGAAACTCTGAAATATTTAAATCATCTGAGTATTTATCAGTTTGGAATTAATATAAACTTTTATTGTCTATGCAAATGCAGTCGACATAATGAATGCTAGAGGAAAGCCCTGTCTGCAAAATGGCAGCAGTAAATAGGGACAGCCAATCATGCAAGCAGAGAAGTATCCACAGTTCAAAACAAAATCTCAATCAAAAGGGGCTAATTTATAGTCTCATATTCAAAACCATTGCAATACATTATTATCATTAATAATGTCATGAAACAACAAGCAATGGTTGTGATTGATTCACGCACATTATTTCCTATAGGAGGCGTAATATATTTTTTGCATGCATCAAACATCAGAAGCTGTGTAACATAAATTATCGAATCATTGTATTTAAATATTCTATTAACATGAAATTAATTGTTTTGATGTTTCACAGTCATCTCACATAATAAAAACTTTGTTTTGATTTATTTGCAACAGGAACCCATAGTGCATACACTTGTGTAGCTTATACTTTAAAGTTTGTAAAAGTTTTTACACCGTTGTATGAGTGGGGGGGGGCCCTCTTGACAGCAGCTGCTGGTTGAAATAATTTGTACACCTCAATCTTAAAACATTTGGTAAATAAAAAGCATCAACATCAATAAAGACAGAAAAAAGTGAACAAGAACATAGTTCATGTTGAACAAGAAAATATATACAGTTTGTTCATGTTTCTGTAACTGATATCACAGGTTTAAAATTAAAACACCAGTGTGTGTTTTCATGGGGGAATGAAAAGATAAATATTTAATGAAACATGATTTTAAATTAGTGTATCCGAACTGATATATAATTTTTTTGATCAATCTCATTTAATTCATTTTATCTTTGCTGTTTACTTTTTATAGTAGTAACAGAACTTCTGTTTTGTCTTTTCAGAATGATATCATTAGTGCCAAATGCATTTCATTTTTTTATTTTTTTTTATTTACTGAACAACTGTTGATATTGTATTAAATGTACGTCTGCTCTTGTCACAATATCAGGACTTTAAAATGTAATTGATACACATTAATAATAAGCACAGCTGATTTTGAGTACAAATTTCAGAAAAATTCCTTTAAGAGCATGAACTAAGGGAGAAAACTCTTAGTATCTATAAAAAAATTATTTTTTATAATTTATTTTTATTAAATCGCCCCATTATTTATTTTATCAGCTGACTACAGCAGTCCAGGGTTTGTGTGCTCTATGATGGCTCTCTTACAATATCTTCTGACCATAGCGTAGGCGTCGGGAGACAGGCAGCAGTCCTGTACATGCAGCTGTTGGAGAGATGAACAACTGTAGGCCACGAGCACAATCCCTTTGTCTGTGATACCATCACAGGACTTGACCCCCAGCTTCTTCAAGTTGGGGCAGTACCGGGACAGGGCAAACATGCCTTCGTCTGTGATGTCACATTTCCCAATATCCAGTGAGCGTAGTCGGGGGCAGTTCCTGACCAGGAACTCCAGGCCAAGGTCGGATACTGTCTCACAGCCACGGACATTAAGATACCGTAACTTGGAGCAGTTTCTTGCAATTTGGATGACACCATCATCAGACACCTGGAGGGGGACAGACAGTTGATTTTAAGCAAGAGAAAACTTACAGAGTTTGAAGTTGTAACTAAAGGTTTCAGAAAAGTGGCAATGCTAGTTATAATGTCAATATAACAATGGATAAGCAATCTTCTTCTATATAGAAAAGCGTCTTTAATGTATAAGGTAACACATTAAATGTGTATGCCCAAAGAAAAACATCTCTTATTGATCTGATCATTCATGTTTTTAATAATAATTTTGATTGATTCCGATGTTTGGATTTTGCAAAATTCAAAGTAAAATTGCATGTCCATCAGACTGGTTCTCTGATACATTTTTAGAAAAAAGATTTTTTTTATTTACTTTTTTTGTCATTCTTTAATATAATGGAATTAGGCTAATCATAAACATTTTCTTCCCCCATGCGATGCATATAAATAATTTGCTTTTCAAAGGAAACAATTTAATGATCATGACACAAGTAAGAGATGCTATAATATCTCATATGTATACACTTTACATGTCTGTTATAAGGATTGCACCTTCAGTTCTTCCTCTAGCTACCATAAATATTTTGACTTGTCTAGTAATCAGCAATCATTAATACTTGGAAGTTTGTTTTAAGATTGGTAGAGATTTTTTTATTCCTAACAGAACACATGTCAAGCACTATTCTGACGGGGGGAAAAAAAGTTAATTCTTTTGTTACCTTTTCACATTTTGCCACACTGAGGTATCTGAGGTTTTCTCGTAACTTTGCCAGCTCCCTCATGCCGATGTCAGTGATGCTGGTGCAGTCGCTCATGCTCAACTCTCGTAAACTGTCAATAGTGGGGTATTCAATTATAAGGGAACCAGTTATTGCTGCCATCTGTCTCACAAATTTGCTGTACATGTTTTTAATAAATGAAATCTACAAAAAAATATTATCTCAGTGATCAAGAGTTACCAACTGCTGTCCCTTACATATCTTTTACAGCTCTTGGCTACAAGAGTTACCAACTGCTGTCCCTTACATATCTTTTACAGCTCTTGGCTACAAGAGTAACCAACTGCTGTCCCTTACATATCTTTTACAGCTCTTGGCTACAAGAGTTACCAACTGCTGTCCCTTACATATCTTTTACAGCTCTTGGCTACAAGAGTTACCAACTACTGTCGCTTACATATCTTTTACAACTCTTGGCTACCAATCAGAGCCACAAATACATTCTACTGACCCCTACACTCATGTTACTGACCACAAATTCCCACTACTGACCACAAATTCCCGCTACTGACCACAAATTCACGCTACTGACCACAAATTCCCGCTACTGACCACACATTCCCGCTACCCGACCACACATTCCTGCTACCCACCCACACATTCCTGCTACCCACCCACACATTCCTGCTACCCACCCACAAATTCCTGCTACCCACCCACAAATTCCTGCTACCCACCCACACATTCCTGCTACCCACCCACACATTCCTGCTACCCACCCACAAATTCCTGTTACCCACCCACACATACCTGCTACTCTCCCACACATTCCTGCTACTCTCCCACACATACCTGCTACAGTTGTTGGCTATGTAGCTGACTCCCAGGTCCGTGATAAGTGGACAACGTCTCAAGTAGAAAAACAAGAGCTGCGAACACTGTGATGTGATGATGAACAGATCCTCATCCGTCACGTGAGGACAGTCCGTCATGTCCAGGTACCTGAGGTAAATCCGTTCCAGGTGGGATGGATTCTGTGCAATGACCGAGTCCATCAGTGTGATGCAGGTGACATTGGGACAATCTGCAAACAATTTCAGACGCTGAGTTTATATCAGAAGTCATTTTTACCTTTGTCTATTTTTAGAATCTGCCAGTTTCATCTGAAACGGTAAATCTAAAAAAAAATTTAAATTGTCACAACCTGTCAACTGGTGAAGTTTTTAAGTTTTTGGGGAATGTTGCACGTTGGAAGATATGTGAGTCTGGCTTTATGTCCTTTTGTGGGGTCTTTAGGATTTTTTGTAAAATAATCATCTTAATGTTATAGTACTCTATAATCTTATAGTTTTCTATGATTAACGTCAATAACAATAATAATTTTGAGTTTGAACATCATACAGTGGATATACTTTGTTTAACGTTTTTAAGTTTTCTAGCATGAAATTATTTATTAACAAGCTGAGGACAACTGAACAAGGAGTGATCTCCCTTGAATGCTAGAGAACTTGAACCTTACAAGAGGGACACACATCTCAACGCAACACACCTGTGACATCTAGCCTCTCCAGGTTGACACACCTAGACACCGCCTCAGTCACTCCCAGGTTGGTAATGAGATGACAGCCCTGCATGTCCAGGTACCTGAGTTCTGGGCACCTCTTGACAGCTGTCTGCAGGCCCCGGTCAGTCAGACGACAGCAGACATTGATGTTGATCTTCTCCAGGATCATACAGATCTGCGTGCGCACGTACACGGTCAACAATGTTATGTGTGAATAAAATTATTGTCAACGTACAGCATACACACATACACGGTCGTCAATGTTATGTGTGAATAAAATTATTGTCAACTTACAGCGTGCACACATACACGATCGACAATGTTATGTGTGAATAAAATTATTGTCAACGTATATAGCGTTATGTGTTTATACAGTTATTGTCTAAGTAAATAATGTTATGTACGCATACATTTATTGTTTATGTACATAATGTAGTGTGCATACAGTTACTTTCAAGATACACAATCATTTGTGTATTTTAAATTTTGTATTCATACATTGAAAGTTCAATGCTAATGAAATGATGAGTTACGCATGTGCATATAAAAATGGATAAGGTATTGCGCTTCGATATGCAAATGCAATTATGCAAATGCAAATATTCTCTATTTTTATGCATATGTACACATGCAAACCAAGAAACCTATGATCATCAGCTGCATTATCTTTCATGTACCTACCTTAGGGGTGTTGTAGCTAAGTCTTCTCGTCAAGTACTTCAAGGCTTTGTCTATGTCGATATTGGGATTATTAATGACAATCGAGGTCCACAAGATGGGGTTATCCCAAACTACGTTGTACCAGTGGCGACACACCTGGAAAAAAGGATTGGCGTTTAACAAGACAATGCAGTAACTTATCTTATCTTATCTGTTTACAGACGCTCCTTCTATACAGAAGATTATTGCATCCTACGCTTATCTATGGTTTGTGTTTAGTCCTGCATTTTTATCAGAGATAACACTGCTAATCAAACATAAATATGTGAATCAAATTTCTTACATATAACACACCCTGTATAGTTGTACGTACTCTCTACACCTTTTGTACATTCTCTGAAATAATCTCTATTTTCGAACTCTGTAATGGATTGTGTAAAATTTTCATTGAATGGAGATATTAGTAATTTTTTCTCATCAGGCAAATTAAGTGGTGTTAAGAAATCAGCATTAGATATGTCAGTGTCTAAGCTAGATATGTCAGTGTCTAAGCTAGATATGTCAGTGTCTAAGCTAGATATGTCAGTGTCTAAGCTAGATATGTCAGTTTCTAAGCTAGATATGTCAGTGTCTAAGCTAGATATGTCAGTGTCTAAGCTAGATATGTCAGTGCCTAAGCTAAGATAAATTGATATCATTGGTAAATATTAAGATAGCCTGTTACTGGTATGATAGTCTCTATATCAATTAGAAAATCCGAGCTTGTATTTCTAATCAAGAACTGCATTGTTACAAGTAATGGTTTATATATTCTCAATAATTATTATTATATTATTATTCTAAAATATTTCCTTCTTATTAGAATGATTGCCATTATTGTGAAAGTAAGCTTACAAGTTGAAAGTCAAATCTAAGATTTGTCAAAGACAACTTTTTCGTTATCTTTGCTGATTTTCAATAAAGGATTCAAAATTAATCATGGAAGCAAAGAACGTCTAATTATATGTAAATATCTAATTATAATTAAATGTCTAATTATATCTTATTTTATAAAAAATCAATTATCTACCATTTTTTTTAAAACACAAAATCATAAGTTTTTAAACATTTTATTTGAGAAAAATTAAGACTTTCATAAAATTATAATTCAAAAGTTGAAATATATCTCCACTCATGATTGTAAGTGATTTGAACATATCTTGCCTGTAGTAAAGTCGAAAGGGAGACAATTCATTTTTAAAATTCATGCATTCTGAACACTGGTCAAACCATTTTATTTTTTTTTGCCCTTGCTTCATTTTATTTCTCCACAATTTTTTTTCCAGCAGTTTGGGGCCGTCCATAATGTACGTCACGCTCCAGAGGGAGGGAGGGAGGCGGTGTAAGAATGTGTGACAGTTTGTGACAGGGGGAGGGGGGTGTCCGGCCATGTGTGACATCACGGTGTTTTATATTACATTTTAATTATTTTGTTAATTTAAAAAAATTTTGATAGAAAGTGTGACGAACTTTAAAGGGGGGGGGGTGGGAGGAGAAAGTCCGAGATATGTGACAGTTTGTGACCGGGGGGGGGGTGTTAAATTTGTTTAAAAATAGCGGGATGTACTTTATGGATGACCCCTTTTATTATTTTTTAAAAAACTTTTCTAGCATCAGCATGGACATTTTTTATTAGCTGTATAAATGTGTTTATAAATGGTTAATTCTTTTCTAAAATTTTCTAGTTTTATTCTAGTCGTTTTTACCATTTCAAGTTTCTGTAAATAGCAAATAAAATCTCTCTGTCAGTATCATGTTGTCTCCAAAATCTAAAATTCAACTTTTTTTCTGAGTAAAGTTAGTTGTTACAGCAGGATGTAGCGGTCTGTTACCAGACTGAAGTTATTCAATGTTCCAGACTTCCAGACTGAAGTATCAAGTTTCCTGTGTCCAGTCAACCGACTGTTGAGCCGGATACACAAACAGATCATGTATGTCCCATGTTTACCTGAGCACACTTGCAGAGGTGGTCCGTCGGGAGGTGAGAAAAAACCTTCAACAGAACGTCAGTAGGCAAGGATTCGAATGGAGTTGTCCTTGAGACATGACCTTTGCCCTTTGACGACACAGTCTTGACATCAGTCTGTAAGGGGATAGAACGTTTTAACAATACAGAAAAACGTGGATAAGGGGATTGGAATACATATCTAAAAAAACGGACACATTTCCCAGTGTCTTAAAATTATTTCTGCCACAAAAAAAGACGAGAGATATTTTTTCAAATTATCCGCTACATGTGTAAGGAACTATTTATTATGTAAACAATTTATCGACATTTTGCACTCTTTTCAATGCTTTCTTGTCAAAATCTGTAACGCTTTTAAAAAATCAATAGTTAATTATTCAACAGAGATCTTCATTTTCCAATCACCAACCAACCCCTATAAAAAATATTTAATAAATATCGAAATTCTTTTCATTTTTTATCAAGATTTATAAAGAATCAAAACAATAAATGTCATCCATGTAATATGTCGATGTTATAATTTTACAGCCACACCGTTGTATAAGATTATAAAAATGTTGGCATTAATACTTTATTGACTCCCTTACCATTTGTTAACAACTTGACGTTAATTTCTGTAGACACCCACCCCCCCCCACCCCCGTTTAACAATGACAACCTTTTTCTTCACTCCTCGCCTAATTCGTTGACGTAACTGACACCCCCATCCAGCGTTCTGATTCCTACGCAGGAGACGTTAGTTGGAATGGGCTGGCGAACAGTTGACGAGGTAAAGACGAGGGATGGATGATGCATCTAAGCAACTCCATGCTCTCAAGTTTAGAAGCCTGCCATTATTTCAACACCAGGAAATTTCAAGTTATTTTAATAAATTATAAACTGTTGTTTTTGAAAATATGACTTCACTTTGTGCCTCACCCCGCCCCTTGTTGCATGTTTTTGTGACACCCCACCCCCACACCTCTTTTCATTTGGAAACCTGCATGCTGCATGGGGTAAACGTCCTTGTCGCCACGCTCCTTGTCTTTATACGTCTGTGTCTGCTCTACACCCCGCGGTTTGGTATGCCAGGTATGCAAGACAAAACAATAGGGGACAACTTTTAAAGGAGAGAGCGAAGAGGGAGAAAGAGAGATGTGGTGGAAGGAGAGAGAGGGAGGAGGAGATGTTGGAGGGAGAGTCCTTACTATAAAAATACATGTCCTATAAAAATACACGTCCCTACTATAAAAATACATGTCCTTACTATAAAAAATATATGTCCTTACTATAATAATACATGCCCTTACTATAAAAATACATGTCCTTACTATAAAAATACATTTCCTATAAAAATACAAGTCCTTACTATAAAAAAACAAGTCCTTACTATAAAAATACAAGTCCTTACTATAAAAATACACGTCCCTACTATAAAAATACATGTCCTTACTATAAAAATACACGTCCTTACTATAAAAAATACACGTCCTCAGTGGCGTAGCTAGAGGGGGGTGGTGGGGGCGGACCGCCCCGGGCGGCACCTATTTAGGGGCAGCATTTGTGGGCATTTGAAAAGTGAAAACTATTCCGACAACCACACTTTTGCTTTTGAAGTTTGAAGGAGGAAAACCAAGGTGAAAAAAAAATTTCGTTATTTCTAGTCCTAATTAACGGATTCCCACAACATTTTTTAATTACATAATGAATATGTGGATGTTATAAGTAACGCAAAACCGTTCACAAATTTAAAATCACTCAAAAAAGAAAAATCGATTTGTTTGGAAAATTAAGCGGTATACGGTACGAACAGATGCCGCTTTTATAAGAAAACTACACAAAAAACACATCACCGCTGGGACCAATAAAGTGATATTAATATCGCCACGATGGTTTTTGCTTGGCATTTCGACATTCGCAGAATGATGCGCGAACAAGTACTTGTACCTACAATTCGTGGTGGTTTAAGTATTGTGTTTAACTTGCAATTAGTAATTTATATAAAATATGGATAATCTATAGTACTGTTTGAGTTTTCAGAAAATCATTGTAGGGTACGTTATTAAAAATTAAATTTATTTTGTTTTAATTACATTCAAGTAGCACAAATAATTTGTGTTTTTCATTAAAATACTGTTTTTCATTAAAATGTTACGCCTATCCAATTAAAGTAATGTGTAAATAATTTGAATTCGTCTATTTTATGGAAAATTATTAAGATTTATGGCAAGGACAGGAAAATATTCAAATTTCTCGGTTAATATACACCACAATAGGCATAAATAATTTCGAAAACGACATACTTTAAAATTGCAAGCGTTTTGGAAAAATTAACATCTGAAGAAGTAACTTGTAAAATTAAATAAGATGCTTAAATTATACTCAATTAAATGCAATATTTTTCTTTTCTGTGTTATCTCAATTTATGGGAACCCGTCATTTTTTAAATTAATGCAAACCCATTGCACGAAACAAAGAGATGTGCTATTACAAAACGCTCTTATATCAGTCAAAAAATTTGTGAAGAGTTGGAGATATCAACTGAACGCTGAGTTAGAAGGAGAAAAAATATGAGTGGGGAAAATTAAGAATAAGAAGACGTGGTTCGAGAAGTACAACGGGAAATGTTTTTATCCATGGATGGACTTATAACAGAAAATAAAAGATAGCTTTGATGACTTCCAATTCATTGCAAAAAAATATTCGTATAGAATACCATGTAAACTATTAAATGAAGCATTTGAACATCAATTAAATTACTTTATTGACATTGATAAAGAACAGTTCAGTATTGAACGAAAAAAGATCCAGGTTTTTATGGCTGTACCTACACTACAAGAAGAGGCATCATGTTAGAAGAACGGGGGGAACGGCCCAATTGATCTATTAAAATTTATTTAACAGTAAGATGGAAAATTCTGCACCAAATATTGTAATTTAGCTATGAATTTTTTCAACAATTGCTATCAGACACTGAAAGTTGTGAAAGATGCTTCTCCAAAGTGAAGTTGATAAAAATTATCTTCGTTCCACGATGAGCAATTTAAGACAACACAATTTTGCAATGTTGTCCATAGAACAAGATATTACAAATAACTTAAATTTTGATAGCATAATACACGATTTTTCTATTATGAAAGTTAGGAAAGTAAATTTATAAGTATGATTACATACAAATGTGTACAATTTATTTGTTTGTTAAAAAAAAATCATTTATTTTTAAATATAAAATAAAAGAATAGTAATTGATAATATATTTTTTGGGGTGTAAATTTGGAATATATTTTGTCTCATGTGGGCTGGGGAGAGGGGGGGCTGAGACGTCAGTAACTTTTTTGTGGCCTTTAAAAAATGTATAGTGTATTTTTAGAAATGTATATTTATATGTATATCATTCTATGCTGCCTCTTTAATTACTGCATACATAAATATGGCATGCAATTGTAAACATGTTCCCCACCTTTACTTTCTTTTCAATTGCAATAATTTATTCATGTTTATTAATTTATAAAAACCATCATATAATCGACTAATTTGCCGTCAATAAATGTCGTCACGCGATTTTGGCTGATTTTTCACCCCCTCAGCCCTAGTCAGGCGTCGTCACAAAAACTTAGACTCTTTCTTCAATATGACGCCATAAAGTTTTGACCATCACACCATAAAAGCCGTATTTTCTATTTGAAAAAAAGCATGTTTCAAATCTAATTTTTGTCATTTAAGTATGTTTTTGTGCAAGGCTGCACTCTAATATCGTAACACGTGTTTTACGTAAACGTCATTAAATAGTCAGTAATCAATATTTAAGTGGAAATTTTATTTAAAGCTGCGCGTTTTGACGTGACATCACATTTCTAAAACACACCCCCTCGTCACGCATCGTCACAAGTGTATGACTCCCCTCCCCGCCTCAGGTGCGTGACGTCATTTATGGATGGTCCCTAAAAAGGGCGGCACATTGGAGACCGCCCCGGGCGGCAAAGGTTTCAGCTACGCCACTGCACGTCCTTACTATAAAAATACAAAAATACACGTCCTTACTATAAAAATACATGTCCTTACTATAAAAATACATGTCCCTTACTATAAAAATACATGTCCCTTACTATAAAAATACATGTCCTTACTATAAAAATACATGTCCTTACTATAAAAATACATGTCCTTACTATAAAAATACATGTCCTTACTATAAAAATACATGTCCTTACTATAAAAATACACGTCCTTACTATAAAAATACATGTCCTTACTATAAAAATACATGTCCTTACTATAAAAATACATGTCCTTACTATAAAAATACACGTCCTTACTATAAAAATACACGTCCTTACTATAAAAATACACGTCCTTACTATAAAAATACATGTCCTTACTATAAAAATACATGTCCTTACTATAAAAATACATGTCCTTACTATAAAAATACATGTCCCTTACTATAAAAATACATGTCCTTACTATAAAAATACATGTCCTTACTATAAAAATACACGTCCTTACTATAAAAATACATGTCCTTACTATAAAAATACACGTCCTTACTATAAAAATACATGTCCTTACTATAAAAATACACGTCCTTACTATAAAAATACACGTCCTTACTATAAAAATACACGTCCTTACTATAAAAATACACGTCCTTACTATAAAAATACATGCCCTTACTATAAAAATACATGTCCTTACTATAAAAATACATGTCCTTACTATAAAAATACATGTCCCTTACTATAAAAATACATGTCCTTACTATAAAAATACACGTCCTTACTATAAAAATACACGTCCTTACTATAAAAATACACGTCCTTACTATAAAAATACACGTCCTTACTATAAAAATACATGTCCTTACTATAAAAATACATGTCCTTACTATAAAAATACATGTCCTTACTATAAAAATACATGTCCTTACTATAAAAATCTTCAAGTCTGAATTAACTCCAGTGAGGCTCAAGGAAACACACACACACACACAAGGGTCTCCCTACAAGACGGACAGAATAGGGTGTAAAAATGTGAGATTGGTTAGTTCGTGAGACGACGGAAGAGATGGCGTCTCTGAAAGATATTGAATTGTGGAGTAATGGTTACGGAGTGTGCGGGTGATGGAGACACAGAGGATGAGATGTACCTCTTTGAAAACGACAGCAAACATTTTTATTTTGTTTACTAAAGTGGCATTGGGATCTATCGATGGGATCCAAAAATATAATCTAGTTAGAAAAATCAAAAACAATTATTTGTTTTCTTAAAAATATATTTAGAAAATAATAATAATTTAGAGGTATGAAAGAAATGTTCCCTTTCAGCTGTGCAGATATCTGACCGGCACCGCGTAGCAAATTATCAAAAGTATCATATATATAATATATGTGTTTTGTTCAACTTTCCACACGACAAAACGAACCTGAGTGGACCATTGAATATCAGCACTTTTGAAGAATCCTATATAATAAAAGGCTATGTTCCGTGCGGTCATCGATAGCGATTGGTCCCTCAAACACATATGACTCCTACAGCCAATCATATTGAACACGTTTACGCGGACGTTCAAAACGAGTTATTTTTGGTGCAGTATTTTCTTCCAAAACTTTATTTTGAGTTATGCGCGTTGGGATTTATAGTCCAAAGCTCTGTTTTTGAATGACCCCCTTTCCAGTCCATGACGGACTATGGGGCAAGTGAAGTAGCGTTCACAAGTTTTTAGCCACCACTAACGATTTACTAGTTATTTATTTTAACTATAATGAATAGTATTTTTAAATCCCTCATATTAACTTGCTTTGTAAGTTTAATCGGACATCCGAACCGACTATTTGTTTATTATTCTTTCACGTGCCAGTTCAGTTCACGCGTTGACGCCGATCGTCGATGTTCACACCCCCTACTGTACCTGGGCCCGGTTTTAAAACCAGGGGAGATAATTCTGTTTCAGTCTGTAAATGTCGCGTTTAAACATAATCACTACTTTTATTTATGTCTCATATATAAGGGATTTATAGTCAAAAACTTTGTTTTTACATCTATTTATTGACGTGAGGCACGTGTATGCCGGTCGAGACGGCTGTTGGAGGTGAGTTACAACATGCCACCGAACGGTGGCGGAACGTCCTTGGACGGGCTTTGTTGCTCGTGTAATATAAAGAGAAAGCATTTGTTATTAATATTTTTATGAAGCTGTAATTTTACCAAAGGAAAAAGTGGCGTAAAAAAGGTATCCCTTATATTGGTAACCATGGCAACCGAAGAAAAAAAAACTGAACAAACCTGAGATAAGGACAAGCCCTTGACTCCGCCCACCAACCCGTTGCCCCGGTGTGTGCTGGGTGAAGACGTGCTGTTCAGCTGAGTGTCGGAGAGGCCTTGGCCCAGCTTGACCCTGCCGTCCACTCTGTGACCACTCCTGACGTCATTTCCGCTGCTGTGAACCTGCGCTTGAGTAAATATTGTGTTCTGGGATCTGGGGTGGGGGGCTTGGGTCCTGGTGTTTGAGGTGAGGGTCCTGGGGTTCATGGTACCTGTTTGAGGATCGTTGCTTTGATTTCGGGTGGGGTTCGCCGCTCTGGCCTCCTGTAGTGTATTATTGCCGGGACCACTGAGTTTATTTAAGTTACCGCTTTGAATGGAAGGCGAAGTCCTGTCAATTTTAACACGATTTGACGAAGTCATATGTCTGGTTTGAGAGTTCTGAAAATCGAAAGGAACACTCGAGATGGAGTCGTTGTTGACGGGCGATGACGTCATTAGTTTTTGAGACGATGAGTTTTGCTGATACGGCTGACTGTGTTGTTGCTGTTGTAGAAGCTGTTGTTGTAGATAATGTTGCTGTAATTGTTTTTGTCGGACTCGCGAGTCTCTATGGTTGACGTCAGACGGGAACCAGTTATTCTGCTGCATGACGGGAACGTCCCTGTTGTGGTAGTATCCCCCCGGGGGGACGGGCGAGACTGGGGAAGGCACGGCGCGAGGCCTGTCCTTGTGGTTAAAGGTGTCCTGAAGATTGGGGTCCCCGAATCTATCACCCCCTAGTGTTTCAATGTATTGCTCCGCTCTCATGGCTTCCATGAACCCATGGTTGATCTCATTGTAGAAAGAAGGGTCCCTGACTCGGGGGTCAGAATTATTAACGTTGCCATTGCTCGGGGGCAGCATCAATCGGCCGTTAACGTCACTGCCGTTTTGAGATTTTTCCGTTTCGGGTAAGCGCATTCTTCTCTCTCGTTGCTTCTTCCCCCTGGCGAGCATAGTGGACGATTCCGTGTACGCATTCATACGGTGGTAATCTCCCTGTTGGGACGGATTCATTAGGCGGGCCATGTTCTTTGCAGGCAGGGGCGGCGGCTCACTAGGAACGGGCGGCAGAGGTGTAGACGGAGACATGCGTGACGGCGGTCGTAGGTGGTGCCTCAGCGAGGTCTGCTCTGGTTTGGGGGAGCTGGAGATGGAGGCGCTCCTGGTGCCGGAATCCTGAGAACCGTTGGATTTCGCCGAGCACGCGGAGCTGACCGAGTCGCCTTTGAACGTCGACATGGTGGGCGTCGCCGGGTAGACGGATGTGACGTCGGAGGCGACGCCAGAACTTGTGGACTCATGGGTGGACTCTGCTGTTTGGGGCGAATCTAAATGAAACGAAACAGAAACACAGAATTAAACTTGGTTGATGATTGAAATAAGTGACATAAACAATATTCCATTACATGGTTAAATTGTACCAAGTAAAAAATTAAATATTCTATTTTATAATCAAAGGTGGGCGTGAAACTTCATTAAGAAGTTGGATATTGTGACGTCAAAAGTGCAGTTCGAGGGGAAAAAACGTTCCTTTTGAAAGTTGTATCTCAAACTCCGCACAGCTTAAGTTATTTCAGTTTTAGTAGTTGTAAACGTATCTATCTAGTGAAGGACTTTTTGAACAAAGAACCTCTTCTTTTGTTGTGTTTAATATTTCCAGTTTACCTTCAAAGGAGCGACTGATGGTAGTAAGTGCCGACCCGATCGTACACGGATGTAAAGCGGCGCACTTGCGTCGGATAAACCATCGTATAAACGTTTACCACGACAACGTTGATTATATTAATGAATACGACTAGACGTGGAAACTGGAACACTTTAACCCCGGTCGTCATAAAAAAATTTTTAAAAAAAGATATTCCTATCACCAACAAGTTAGAGCAAAGTGGAGAACAGGCGATACATTTTTGAGAGGCTTTTAACGTGGTTGAAATCTTTCATAACGTTAAAATATTCCTTATTTGAAAGTGCACACGCAAGCTTAAATAATCTCCTCGGCCAACATGTCATCATCCGTCATCTTTGTGGCAAGGCTGTCATTGTAGGATACTGACTTGCAAGCAGCTTTATATATATAAAGAAAGAGATGGTTCACTAAGGGTTAAATGAAGCTGCTGAGGACTTTTATTAAATATTATGGCTGCGGAAATTAACGATTAATTAATCGATTAATCGTTAAAATTTTAATTCGATTAAAATTAATTTGGTCAATTAAAATTCGATTAAAATTTTAAGAAATTTTTTATTTCTTTTTTTCCCAATGTATTAATTGTGTTATATTTTCGTAAATTACATACTTTTCCCTCGTATTATTATTATTTTATTTAGACGTGCATGCGTAAACAAAAGATTTTTCTTCCTTATTTCTTGCATAGCAGAGCGAATTTGCTGTGTTACATCACAAAATTTGGAAGCCCTAATGGAATCACCGCGACCTAACCGATCTCGCGAAATAAAGAATCGCGACTTAACGGGATCTACATATGCGCTATATAAAATACAATTAATCGAAAATTAATCTATTAATTTTTGCAGATTAATCAAACAAAAAAAAATTAATCAGTACCAGCCCTATTAAATATGTATATGAAAGAATTGGTCATATTTTACAATTATGTCCGAACGATGGCAAGTTGGTAATAAATCATTGGATCATGAAAGGCACACTTAAACATGCAGAGAAAATGTCTTTAGCATATAATCGTTACTAGTTCAAGGCTAGGATTTTAAGTGAGTATGAAAAAAAAAGGGGGGGGGCGGGGACACGGCAACTTAACATCAGATTTTCAATCAATTTTCTGATACCCGATACAGAAGCCTCCTATATTATTTATGTCAATCGTGAATCAATCTTCAGATTCAACCCTGGTTGAGGGGATGGTGACTCTTTTCTTAAATGAAAAATGTTATCAAAATGACGAGATGTGATATATTAACGGCTAGCATTAAGATACGGAATGTGACAACAATGTGTTGTCTGCTTCTATAGTGGTGTCCATACGAATGTTCATAAACATTTTCTTTAAATAGGGGGTAAAAACAAAATTTTTGAAGATAATGCGAGAGATGAAAATGGAGTAGAGCTTGGTAAACATGGAGTAGTGTTAGGTAAACATGGAGTAGTGCTAGGTAAACAATGGAGTAGTGTTAGTAAACATGGGTAGTGCTAGGTAAACATGGAGTAGTGTTAGGTAAACAATGGAGTAGTGTTAGGTAAACAATGAGTAGTGCTAGGTAAACAATGGAGTGGTGCTAGGTAAACATGTTAAAAATGTGTTTCAGTCTATTTGAGAAAATGTTGTCAGTTTCCAAACTTGAGATCTGCAAACGATCTCGATGGGGTGGCCTCGGTCGCCATAGGGATGGAGTTATTTGGTGATAAGCAGTATATTTTTTATTAGTTATTACTGGGGAAATCTACTTACCTCTTATATTACACTGCTAACTTTGCTAAGCAAACAGCAATCAACACATAGTTCATGGGTCAGCTTGGGGTCAAAGTTCAAAGCCACGGGGGTGTGGGGAGGCAAGTGCGTAAGGAGGTTTGTGCTGAGAGGGTTCGTTCGTTGTTTGTTTTTCAATTTGCGTGGAGAGCTGGAATTTTTTTTACAAGTTATGGAGTGTGAAAATTTATCGTATCCACTGGGAGGCACCACTCCTAGATATGTTAGTGACGGACACATACCTTAGGTGATAACTTGTGATATGACCCGCTTAAGTATAAGATATTAATGGGTTGATCTAGATGACATTGTACAGCTTGTTCATACGTCAATCGCCACAGTTTGTTCATATGACAATCGCCATGAATTCTCAATACAATATGTCAGATTTTTCTCATATGACAATCGCCATAGCTGGTTCTTACGACTATATTTCACAGTTTGTTCATTTGTCAATCGCTTGTTTTTTTTTGGTTTTTTTAAAAATGTAAATCTTGTTAACTGGCTTTTCATCTTCTCGTAGTAATTTTAAGACGGCACACTATAAGATTAGTCTCGCGGCACACCACTTTTCGAGCTCTGCACACGAGGATAATTTCAAACAGAGCGCGCTAATCTTCTTAGTAAATTTCGCATCCGCCTTTAGTTACTGTGTCTTCTTTATCTCCAATGTCCACAAGGTCTTCAGTCGACAGTTACAGGATATACCTGGACTCATGTGCCCACCTGCGCCCAGTTTCGACAGTTCAGGAATGTTCAGACGGCCGGACCACATTTCAAGCCGATGAACCCATTCCGATCACACACCGCCTCACGTTACCTCCAATGCAGTGTACGAATGGCAGACAGACAGTTCGTTGCTGCTTTGGGACAACCTGACACCAGGTAAAACTTTTTTCTCAAATTACAGAGGTTTTCAAACTCTGTCCTGTGTCCTATTCCCATCTTATTGGTCCTTGACTAATTATAACATATGGTCATTATTTTATCCACATTTATATTGAGGCTGCTGTTCTTGAACCATACATATGTTTCTTGCAAAGTCATATTATTTTGTTTCCTTTATTTTTTTCCTTATATTTATTTAACTTTCTTTTTAATTTCCCAGGTGACTGTGATCCATTCTCCTGCTAATCGTTGTGCACTAAATTCAACTTGTGTCAAATGAATTAGGATTTATTTTTTACTTTAAAAAAATGTATTTCATTCTAGCTCTTTTGAATAGGGTTCAATGCAATAATTACTCCACTCCAATGCAGTCTCACGTTCTCACACAGCGAGCCAATGTTAGAATATTCCCAACACTATAATTACAGCCTTAACCCCCCGACATGGGTCAAATCATCCAATTTTTCTTACACATTTTTTCCGCTTCAAAATACAAACTCTTGTGAATCAACGGAACAAAGACGACATTGAAAGGTAAAGAGTCTAAGAACTTTACGCACAAGTTAGCGTCCAGCCTACAACCTCCCCTACCCGCGACTCAAATCAGTTGGGTTTTAAATCCGTAGGCATCCCAGTAATCTGGTTGGTATGTCAGGTCTGCCAAGACGGGTTTGAAGTTTGGACAAGAAAATAAAGGAAAGGGACGTCCTTCTGGTTGAGGACCTGGTTAGAGTTGCGCGGGTCTTAGCAATAGATAGCAGAAGTGGTGAGTGGGTATGTTGGCATCTCATGTTATCTTTAAAATGAACGATGACATCAAAAACCATAACATATTATATTTGTCTTATCGGCTGGCCGGGGCTTTCATATTGTGGCGAATTTTCCATCCATAAATCAGTGTAGTGGTTGGAAATGATCAAGGGGAGAGCTAACTATGGGAGAAGGAAATACGAGATGTGAGGCGATGGGATGTGAGGTCGTGAGATATGGGGTTAATGAGATGTGAGGTCATGAGAGGTCAGGTCATGAGATATGATGTTAATGAGATGTGAGGTCATGAGAGGTTAGGTCATAAGATATGGGGTTAATGAGATGTGGGGTCATGAGAGGTCAGGTCATGAGATATGTTAATGAGATGTGAGGTCATGAGAGGTTAGGTCATGAGAGATGGGGTTAATGAGATGTGAGGTCGTGAGATATGGGGTTAATGAGATGTGAGGTCATGAGATGTCTGGTCATGAGATATGATACATTTTTAATGATAAATCAGGTCATGAGATGTGGATTGGTGAAATGACCAAATTTGACAGAATAGGATGTCATGAGAAGCCTTGTGACATCACCAACATGCTGACTGACAGCTCCACAACGAAAATGAAGTTGACCTAACCACGTGAACAGGGCACGCCACAGAGACAAAGACACAAGTCGCAGACCGCTCAGCCAATCTCCACAATTTGAGGTGTAGCCGCAAACCGTTAAGCCAAACATCCGCTCTAAATACTACAGACCGCACGGCTACCAGCGTCTGAACTTGGCAAACACCGTCTCTCTCTTTCTCTCCTGCCTTCTCACTATCTCTCTCTTCTCTCCTGCCTTCCCACTATCTCTCTCTTTCTCTCCTGCCTTCTCACTATCTCTCTCTTTCTCTCCTGCCTTCTCACTATCTCTCTCTTTCTCTCCTGCCTTCTCACTATCTCTCTTTCTCTCCTGCCTTCTCACTACCTCTCTCTTTCTCTCCTGCCTTCTCACTATCTCTCTCTTTCTCTCCTGCCTTCTCACTATCTCTCTCTTTCTCTCCTGCCTTCTCACTACCTCTCTCTTTCTCTCCTGCCTTCTCACTACCTCTCTCTTTCTCTCCTGTCTTCTCACTATCTCTCTCTTTCTCTCCTGCCTTCTCACTATCTCTCTCTTTCTCTACATGAATTATAATGGATACTTTGTTTTATTCAGTTTACCACAAGGGTTCGTGTATTTTTCTAGTTCAATATACTTAAGTATAATCTGAAATTAATTTTATGGTCTCTTTGGGGTTGTAAATCCATTTTTTGGTGCACGCAATTGAATCTAGTGGGTACAATGGATAGGAATAAGGACAGAGTTCATAGAGGGCTAACTGCAGTGTACAAGTATTGGACAGATTGATTGGTTGTTGAACAGATTTAACTGTTTGCTGATCGAGGAATAGATACTTACGTTCGCTGATCGATTGATGTATGAACAGCTGAAGTGTATACATGGCTAAATGAAATACTTTGTTATCCTCTTCTATTGGCCTAGTCATGCCTTAGTGGAAATCTACTATTAGACGTAGCCAGTGTTTTCAATTTGATCAATTTCATTAAGATATTAATCAAATATTCGGGTATTATGTAAGGACTTATCTCAACAGTTATTTGTTAATCCTATGTTATTTGAAGTTAGTTTCATGGACTAAATCGAGGCAAACACTTGTTTACAACTTTATTTATATTTAAAAGAATATTTTGACTCTTATATTTATTCTGAAATATTGTTTAGCGAACATTTTCCAAATGAGATAAGACGCTTTCTTGTTTAATTTTAAAGAAAAACGAACTCTATGAACATAAAAGTCTGACTTGTCTTTTTTATTTTTATTATTATTTTGTATTTATTATTTTGTTTTCACTATTATATTATTATTATATTATTATGGCACCAAGACCTTCTATAGCTTAATTTTAATTGCAATTCTACATCGTCATAATTTTTCAAATATCAGCATGCAATTATTTGTTCTAAAATGCACATATTACTTGAAAACTTAATCGGTTATGGAATTTTTAGGCGATAAAAGGTGAATAGAATTAATTTCATTTTAATTTTTACACAGGAATGATAAACATATGAATACGTGTAATGGTGATTATCTAAATTTCAAATATTACTTGAAAACATAATCGGTTATGGAATTTTTAGGCGATCAAGGTGAATTTTTTTTTAAAAATTAAATTAATTTCATTTTAATTTCAATGGTACTTCTTATCGTATCTTCTCGTATCACGCTGTCAGAGACAAATATCCAATACGATGATAATTTAAATATGAAATGAAATTTTTAAGTAAGTATCTCTTAAAGTGAGCTTAATGTGTCAGCAATCTTTAAATGAACCGTTCGTTCTTAGGAAAAGAACATTACTGTCCGCATTGCATCTTAAGCGACAGTTCATTTTGAAACAAAAAGTGACCAGTTATAATAGTAGTAGAAAGTAAAAGCCAACTTACTGATCCTCTCTAACATCTCGCGCCGTTGCCTCGGACATACACCAACTGGGGTCTGATCATTTCAGACACTGAGATTTCGTATCGGGGGGGTGGAAAATATTTTATTTTATTTCCCCTATGTCAAGTAAAATATTTACACATTTGTTTGAGTAACTTTTTTTTATAGTGTTCATGTTTGTTTGATATTTTATACTTGTTTAATCCCTCTATTGACCGAGTCGTGGGCTGCAAGAGATTATCTTGTCATAAACTGACGCCGTGTTTGCCCCATCCACCAAGCACCTCTCGTGTGAGGTCCGGCCGTTGAGATGCTGTTGTTTAAATGTGGAGGAATGTCGTAGATGAGATGGTCTAATCCTGGGTGAGCCGGGATATTACACTTGGCTGCAACTAAACAAGCTCCACCCGATAAGCGGGATTTGCAGAAAGGGAGAAGTGCGGTTTAAGGGGTGGGGTGGGGGGGACAAGTATGCAAAACATGTGCAGTTCTGACAACTTGTCATTTCATAGTCCTATAATTAATACATAAATGTTTGGGCTACATCATGCCAAACAAGTTTGGTGATATGTCATTAATGATTAATATAGAAGTTTGGATTAATGTCATGAAACATACGAGTTTGGACTCACGTCATTAAAATACGAGTTTGGACTCACGTCATGGATGCACGAGTTTGGACTCACGTCATGGATGCACGAGTTTGGACTCACGTCATGAAAATACGAGTTTGGACTCACGTCATGAAAATACGAGTTTGGACTCACGTCATGGACATACGAGTTTGGACTCACGTCATGGACATACGAGTTTGGACTCACGTCATGGATGCACGAGTTTGGACTCACGTCATGGATGCACGAGTTTGGACTCACGTCATGGATGCACGAGTTTGGACTCACGTCATGGATGCACGAGTTTGGACTCACGTCATGGATGCACGAGTTTGGACTCACGTCATGGATGCACGAGTTTGGACTCACGTCATGGATGCACGAGTTTGGACTCACGTCATGGATGCACGAGTTTGGACTCACGTCATGGATGCACGAGTTTGGACTCACGTCATGGATGCACGAGTTTGGACTCATGTCATGGATGCACGAGTTTGGACTCACGTCATGGATGCACGAGTTTGGACTCACGTCATGGATGCACGAGTTTGGACTCACGTCATGGATGCACGAGTTTGGACTCACGTCATGGATGCACGAGTTTGGACTCACGTCATGGATGCACGAGTTTGGACTCACGTCATGGATGCACGAGTTTGGACTCACGTCATGGACATACAAAGTTTGAACTCACGTCATGGACATACAAGTTTGGATTCACCCCATGAACATACAAGTTTTGATTCGCGTACTGAACGAACGCTTTTGGATTCACGTCATGAAAGTTATTCCGCTCAAAGCGTGTTTCCCTTAAATGCACTCGCAAATAAGAATCATGTTTTGTAATTCCCCCTTTCGGAACCAAACTGTCTTTTCCCCTCTTTGGTGCGAAACCTTCATTTCCTTTATATTTTAGATATACACGGCTTACCGAACCAAATGTTCCAGGATTAGGCAAGAAGTGCAACATGTCAACTTTGATGTGCACCATCTCAGCACTGGTGTTGGACGAACAGTAAGTACCTTGTATGGATCTTCCGTTTTCTCCGCCATGTAACACTTAATCTCTAACAGCCCTTGTTTGTAGCTGTTTACACGTTTCCATCTTCTGTACTTCAATGACAAACTATCAATGTAATTTAAAACACTTAACGAGAGAGTGGTTTTGGGGGGGGGGTATAAAAAGGAATCTTAGCTGGAATTTAACCAGTTGTGTGCCTATGGAGGATGGTTAAATATGTATATTACAAGTAGAATTGTGTTTCTTAGTGTTAGACAAAGGTGATTATCGCTACTATTATTTATTACGATAATGATGTTTTATTCCCATTGAGCTGCTGTCCATAACTACTGAATGCTCAAAGCGCATTGAAAACAAACATAAATCCAACATTTTCTGAACAGAGGCAACCACGGTGCAGCAGCTAGAGTGCAACACACAAAGGTTTGCCCTAATTTTGACTTCGATTATTGATTTCTTTCATTTCTTGTTGATAGTCCGTTAAATTTCAAAATAAAAACTGCGAATTACCTAAAAACTGTAGTCAAAACTCAAATCGTCGCGTCAGCCATTTTCATTACATTTCAATTGTGGAGTACTTGGGATACCTGAGAAGAAGTTTTGGGGACCTGTATATGGGGAACATTAGTTGGGACTAGAGGAACAACGGGGGAGGGACACACCCACCTACCGAGGAAGGGTGGAGTTGACGGAATCTGTAGAGCCGTAGTGAACAGAGTGTAGGAGAGTGAATGTAGTGTCTTGGAACCCAAGATGTAATAAAGATTTTAAAGGGAGATACTTACTTTCATCGACTTCCTTGTTGTATAATGATGAGCTCGGGGGACAGAAAGAGGGATACAATATTGACATGAAAATTTCACCAGATTGGAAAAATTATATCCCTTATAGCAGGGTCACCAAACTACGGCCCGCGAGGCCCTCTCATCCGGTCCCTGGAGACCTTTTAATCTTTAAAAAAAAATATATATATAAAAAAAATATTTTAAAAAAATAGTTCACCACAAAACTTAGTAGTTGTGGGCTAGTAGTCGGCCCCCAAACTGCTGTTTGACAGTTAATGCCGCCCTCCGGCAGAAAAGTTTGGAGACCACTGCCTCATGGTGAGATAAGGTTGGGGTATGCATATAACACCCCTCCAATAAAACGTAGGGTACGAAAGACATGCTTACCACAACCAAATAAATCCTGCAGAACGCCGTTCCAGTTGGTGTGCTGCTTGTTCCTGGCGTCCTCCAAGTGGTACCGTGGCTGAAGGTGCCCCGCGGCAAAGCTGTGCGGCTGCTGCTGTGAATGTCCAGCGAGGTACCCCCGCTGCTGTGACATCATCTGACCCTCCTCCACCACCTCCTGGTCCTTCTTACGGAATCTGAACTTCTCCATTTTGAACACGGGGTTAATTAAAGAAACGGGAAAACCCTATTGTTCACGATGCAAATATTCTCATCTCCTTCTCATTGTTAATACTAACACACAAAGGTCATCTTTTTGTAATATTGCAAAGCATTTTTCCGTTTTTTTATGATCATCTGTAATCGATCTTAAAGCCAATTATGTTACTGTTCCAAGTTTGACCTGTTCGTTGACAGTACTTTTAACGGTTCTCCTTTAAGAAACATAAACGTACACTTTATTCGTTGCCTTAGTTTATTTGATACCATGTAATTAAAACTGCTAAAGATCATCATTATTTGAAGTGCCAGTCGCGGAGAACTAGGTGTTAGAAAAATGAGCTTAAAAGAAACAAAACAAATGGAACGTTTCGACGATAAGCATCTGGCAAACTGACCGTGGAGGAATACGGAAATATAAATAAATAAAAGAGTGTACTGAAATGTAGTAAGTGAGGTTCAGTGTTGTCAAATGATTAAATTGTTTTTAAAACAAGTAAAATTATTGGGGGGGAAAAAGCACTTTATCCTATGACGAACACTGAAAATGAAAGCCACCGAGAAAGAAAAAAAAAGACTAGCGGGAGAAATATTTTTGGGAATGTGAGGGCTTGAAATGTGTGGACGTGTGGACTGGGGATGTGTGGACTGATAATGTGCGGGCTGGGAATGTGTGGGCTGAAAATGTGCGGGCTGAAAATGTGCGGGCTGGGAATGTGTGGGCTGGGAATGTGTGGGCTGGAAATACATGGGCTGGAAATAAGTGGGCTGGAAATAAGTGGGCTGGAAATAAGTGGGCTGGAAATGTGTGAGCTGGAAATGTGTGAGCTGGAAATAAGTGGGCTGGAAAATAAGTGGGCTGGATATGTGTGAGCTGGAAATAAGTGGGCTGGAAATGTGTGAGCTGGAAATGTGTGAGCTGTAAATAAGTGTGCTGGAAATGTGTGAGCTGGAAATAAGTGGGCTGTAAATAAGTGGGCTGGGAATGTGTGAGATATGAAGGTGGTATATGTACATATAAAAGTTGGGGTGTTTAAGAAGAAATATCAAAAGTTTGTTGTTGTTTTTTTGTTTTGTTGTTTTTTGTTTTCTTTTTTAATTTAAAGCTTGAGATAAATACATAATTCCTGGATTCCAAGAAAAAAAATTCACCCACTCGCAAGGTGTTGACTGTTAATTCCGCTTTGAGCTTGAAATATTCAATATCTAAAGACTAAGTTTCTAATAAGCACAACTGTTAATACGCGTTGACCTTTTTACAACCACTGACCTGTGATAGGATAAGGATAAGCTACTGTTAGTGTCAAATAGACAAGAGGCTATAAGCCGTGAAATTATAGCGCCCATCGAAATAAAGGTATAAATTTATATAATAAATGTTTATCATTGATCGGAGATTGTGGGGGGAGAAATAAAGTAAAACTTAATTTACCGATTTTATATTGATTTCAGACGCACGACACACAAGTCTGGCGGAGATAAAACCTAATGTACGACCAATGATAATCCACTTGATCACAACAGCTACGGTGAAAAGATAACATTTAAACAAACCATGGGCCCTCTGGGGTGTGTTTTATGGGGTAACTTCACAGCGCGAGTGGATTACACGGCCCCCTTGACCCCTGGTGCCGTGAAGGCCTGGTGTCGTTTATGATAATAATATCCACAGGGCCCCTTATCTTCTGCCGAGTGCTTATCAGTCGATGGAACAAATCCATATTTCCAGGCTAGAAAGTCAGGTTTTTTTTCCAGCACCAGAAGAACCTCTGTCAAAAATTCGTAACCGCCTGCTGTCATGGTACATATAAAGGTGTAACTTTGGACAGAAATGGGGGAAAACCAGAGTTTTTTTGGGTGAAAGAAGGTGGGGAGGGGAGAAAAGGGGACCGAAGACTTTAACAAAGTGCTCCGAGTTTAAAAAAGGGACCCATGGTTTTAGGAAGGGGCCCATGACTTAAAGAAGCATTACGTTTAAAAACACCAACACACAGTTCCAAAGAATTTCACAATTCCGAAGAATCTCACAAGGCAGCAAAAAGAATTACATATGTCCGAATAAATAAAACAAGGCAAAAGGATCTCACAAGTCCGAATAATTACAAAAGACCGAAGAATTACACAAGACCGAAGAATTA
Organism: Ampullaceana balthica; assembly: GCA_944989445.1. NCBI lineage: Eukaryota > Metazoa > Mollusca > Gastropoda > Lymnaeidae > Ampullaceana > Ampullaceana balthica. The sequence continues at coordinate 1,003,002 of CALYLW010000364.1, forward strand.
CACAAGTCCGAAGAATTACGTAAGTCCGAATAATTACTCAAGTCCGAAGAATCACGCAAGTCCGAAGAATCAATCAGGGCAAAAAGAATCACACATGGCCAATATGGCAAAAGCTGGAACAAATTAAACCGATTCGATAAGTAAAATATGTAAAATAATAATATAACAGCCAGCAGTAAACAAACAACAACCTGATCACGACCGTGTCTCTGAAACTGAAACCATTGTTTCAGTTTCAGTGCTGGTCGCTCGGATTACCTGCAGGTCAGTGGGTGACCAGACACAGGACATTCAAGCCATTTCAAGGGAATTGGAGTGGCCAAAGTGTATTAAGGAGGCTCCCTCGCAAGGTTACTTGGCAAAAGTTTTGTCATTGGCCATCGAAGTGTTTACTTTACTAAGGATGTTAACCTCATACTCATAGTTTTGGGGGTTCAATGAAAATAATGTGCTTTAAATTTAAACAAAATACTAGACTACTAGACTAAAGAGTAAAGAGATTTTTTAAATTTTATTTTGTTATAATTTATTAGTATACTAGTGTATCACCCGTCAAAAATGACGGAAGTTTTCCAAAATAAATACACATCAGATTAAAAAATAACGTAATACAGAACTTTCATTTATTTTATTTATTTTTATTTGATTCATTTATTATCATATTGAACAATTTTATGCGGAACGTTCGAAAATTGTTATTTTTGGTGCAGTAAAATTTCTAAAATTAGTAGCACTATAAAACAAAATCGATCGCTGCGCCACCTAACAGCATTACATCCATTCGCAGCGCCACCTAACAGCATTACATCCATACAGACAAACGGGAATTATGTATATTGATGAGGAGTTTAAATTCCCCCAAAATGTTGAATTAAATTTTACCTTCGATAATTTAATGATTTTTAAAATACGGTAGGCAAAGTAAGCGTGTGTTGAAGTATCAATAAACACCTTAAGTAGCTACACGAAGTAGCCCGAGAAAGGAAATAACCAGATGAAGGAAGTAGCTAGATGAAGGAAGTATCCAGATAAAGGAAGTTGCCAAAACTCATAAATGTGTGCTATTTTTCTTTTTTATTAAAAAGTTTTATTATTAATTATTATTTTAAAAAATTAAGGGCCCCGTAGCCAAAACTGTACTTTGTGTAATTTCAAAATACATTTAGATTGTAATTTTCATCATGATGACCCATGATCCAGTATTTGTAAAAATCGTTAAAATATAATGGGAATAATGTCTTGAAAATAGCTCATCAGTGATCAGGAAATCGATTTTTTTAAAAATTGATTAACAAAATATTCCCCAAAATTTAAATATATAAATCCTATCTTTTTTTTTAAACATTTTTTTTTAATTTTTATATTAAAAAATGTTACATTAGTTAAAATTGTTACGTTTCAGTATTAAAATTTAAAATTGTTTACTCTTAATATCGATAAAATATGAGCTAGCGTGCTTATGATTTTTTTTTAAAATACAAAGCGTCAATCGCTACAGCTCTCGTACAAGTGATCCTACCCAAACTTCGCTTAACGTGGCAGATGAAATGTTGATCCAAATTTGATATGACGAGAAGATCAACAACTTCCACGTCACGTTTGTACATAAAAATTGTGCTAAAAACTTTCACGTCAGCCATGGATTTGAGAGTATAAAAAGTAGCTCTCTAAGACAAGAGTTAATTACTGTAAAAAAAAATCTTCATAACCAGGTAAAAAAATTCGCAATTAGAATTAGAGGTTTTGGGTCTTAAAATGGTTTTTTAAGTAAAAAAAACTATGAAAAAAATTGTAAGTCATGCTTGTTCATGAAATTATACATCAACGATCACAAATTTGAGAGCCACTGACCAAAACCTTTCTGAGCTTTTTGTCACGAAGGGGGACCATTGATTCAGAGCCTGTTGATAACAAGAGTGCAGACGACGTAAATCAAATACCAGACGTTAGAAGACACCCTTAGCTCGTCTCACGTTTCTAACTCTTAGCACAGAAAATCACGTGGAAAAAGGACCTGGTCAAATATGCAGAAGTCAAATGCTACACCGCCTAGACTGGTTTATTTGTTCATCCAGTGCTCCCCCTTTCATTTTTCATTTTGATAAAAAAAAATTATTTACTTTACAGAGTTGAAAATAATAAATCTTGAAAAAAAATATATGTAATAGAAAAGTATGGTCAGAAAATACAATGTCAGTGGTAAAGTGTGAAAAGGGATGGTGTGAATGTGAATTCAGGCGATGGGTGAATGAGAGGGGGGTAGGTGCGAAAATCTGTGTGATGATGGAGTCAACGTATTATAGATGGGTTATAGTGACATATCAAAATATTGAAATAGTAGATGATATTGCAATTTAAGATAGGTTAAAAAAGGTGCGTGCTGGTTTTGGGGGGTGGGGGGAAAAGGGGGGGGGTATTTCAGATTTTTCTAGAACACTTGACAAAGATTTATACAGCTTTATGGAGCACATGATATAGAGTGGTTTATGGAGCACGTGTTATAGAATGGTTTATGATGCATATGATATAGAATGGTTTATGGAGCACATGATATAGAGTGATTTATGGAGCACGTGATATAGAATGGTTTATATAGAGCACATGATATAGAATGGTTTATATAGAGCACATGATATAGAATGTTTTATATAGAGCACGTGATATAGAATGGTTTATATAAAGCACGTGATATAGAATGGTTTATATAGAGCACATGATATAGAATGGTTTATATAGAGCACGTGATATTGAATGGTTTATGGAGCACATGATATAGAATGGTTTATATAGAGCACATGATATAGAATGGTTTATATAGAGCACATGATATAGAATGGTTTATGGAGCAAATGATATAGAATGGTTTATATAGAGCACATGATATAGATTGGTTTATAGAGCACATGATATAGAATGGTTTATAGAGCACATGATATAGAATGGTTTATATGGAGCACATGATATAGAATGGTTTATATGGAGTACATGATATAGAATGGTTTATATAGAGCACATGATATAGAATGGTTTATATAGAGCACATGATATAGAATGGTTTATGGAGCAAATGATATAGAATGGTGTATATAGAGCACATGTTATAGAATGGTTTATGGAGCATATGATATAGAATGGTTTATAGAGCACATGATATAGAATAGTTTATAGAGCACATGATATAGAATGGTTTATAGAGCACATGATATAGAATGGTTTATAGAGCACATGATATATAATGTTTTATAGAGCACATGATATAGAATGGTGTATATAGAGCACATGTTATAGAATGGTTTATGGAGCGCATGATATAGAATGGTTTATGGAGCCATGATATAGAATGGTTTATATAGAGCACATGATATAGAATGGTTTATAGAGCACATGATATAGAATGGTTTATATAGAGCACATGATATAGAATGGTTTATAGAGCACATGATAGATGTTTATAGACATGATAGATGGTTTATAGAGCACATGATATAGAATGGTTTATGGAGCACATGATATAGAATGGTTTATAGAGCACGTGATATAGAATGGTTTATGGAGCACATGATATAGAATGGTTTATAGAGCACATGATATAGAATGGTTTATGGAGCACATGATATAGAATGGTTTATATAGCACATGATATAGAATGGTTTATGGAGCACATGATATAGAATGGTTTATGGAGCACGTGATATTATATAACGGTTTAAAGAGCACATCTTATCATAAAGTGGCTTATAGAGCATGTGATATTATAGAATGGCTTATGGAGCACATCATATAGAATGGCCATGCGGGCACCCGCTATTATTAAGTAGTGTCCCTTTCTAAGACGCTTTCGTTGATTCGGTTCAGGCCTATGAACACACAGGTGTACGGCTAAAAGACACCGTTAAGTTCTAAAAGACCCTGTCCCCCACGCATGAATTCACTGGGTCCATTTCTTAGCTCCCCAACACCGTACACATTGTGTGTACAGTGTACAAGCGGGGGTTAAGAAAGTTGACTAACCGCGAGGCAGTTCACCGTTGAAGGGACTTTCTTTCTACAAGATCTCTGCATGGCTGACACGCCCCATCCGTCACCACAAGGTTCCACGGGTCATTCCGCCCCCCGGGATATAATTGTTTGAGATCCTTTTTATTTACAGAATTTAAAGACACATATGTTTCAATAGGTGCACCATACATCTCGAGCTGTTTTAGAATGATGGATATTTTAGGACGAGAGACTTCATCACACCAGCCCTATCGACCTGTGCTCAGTTCATTCCCTTGGTGGTGATCACTTGGTACAGTCCCATGAATCTATGTCTACGAGAAGACCTCACTGCACATAATACGTGTTTGTAAAAACGTTTAATTAGAACGTATTCAACATTCGCTCCGAGATGCAATGTTTCCAGAGCCAGTCAATTTAAAATGGCGCTAGTGGTTGGGTATTCAATGTTTAGTGGTGGGGTATTCAATGTTTTGGTGGGGTATTCATGTTTTGGTGGGGGTATTCAATGTTTTGGTGGGGGTATTCAATGTTTTGGTGGGGGTATTCAATGTTTTGGTGGGGGTATTCAATGTTTTGGTGGGGTATTCAATGTTTTGTGGTGGGGTATTCAATGTTTTGTGGTGGGGTATTTAATGTTTTGTGCTGATGTATTCAGTGGTTTTGGTGGTGTATTCAAAGTTTTAATTACCTAATGGTTTTAAAAATAAATGTACATCACATGACACGCAAAAGGCATTTCCTGTTAACAACCCTTTCTCCCACCATGTAAAAACTCTCTGGTTTGTTGCAAGTGAAGAGACGATTAGACGGAAACGTGTATTGAGTTATCTCACACTGAGCTGTGTCTAAGGAAACCCGCGTCATCCTCCCTATGGGGTCGACGGTGTTGTAATCGCTTTGTATAGACCTAACGGTTCAAGATAATGCTTTCAAAATATATTTTAAGATGCAGGGTTCACATTTCAAGGCACCTCTGGCGGGCGGAAGACCAAAGGTTTTGTGCTCTCCGTTTAGCGGACTGTTCGGGAATCGTTCCGAACCCAGGGATATAGCGTGGGCCAAGCATACGCTACACCGCCAAGATGTCTAGGAAATTTCATTTCATTATGAATTTAAAAAGAGAAACCAAGGAGTTAATTTTGACGTCTGGTCTAATATTCAAATCGGCGTAGAGATTCCAAAATTCCAGGGACACTTCTGGCCCAGCTCATATTGCACCATCTTATATATTTAATATGCTTAGGAAATTTTAAACGAAGTGCGGATTTAATTCATTATTTCTGACTTGAAATAATTTGCCAGATAGAGGAACACAATGATACTTTCACTTTGGTCAAATTAATTAAGATGATTTTTACATGAAACAATTCATACCCCTAGAAAGACATGGTGTTTAGTCTGAATACATACACTAATTATTTTGTTGAAGTACATGAAATATATAGCGACAGCATACAATCATTAATTTAATATACTTTACTTTATGCGACTACTTGCTACCTAAACTAAAATAGAATACGATCAGCTCTGTCATCGATAAATTGATGATCGTAAATTTTAAGAAGCGCCACCTTGTTTTGGTTGTTGTTTGTGTTTTTTTTTGCCAAATGCTAGATACAGCCGTGTGAATAGTGGAACAGAGAGCTCATAGAACACAACCCGACCACGGCACCGCTCCGGTCAATATCTACCGATTTATTGGATCTCTTCCATTTCGTGGCCCCCGGACAAAACCCAGGCACCCGGCAACCCCAACTTATGAGCTCCGCGCGGCATTCATGACATAATAAGACCCCTGGTCTAGCCACCAACTTCCCCCTTTCTCCTAGCTCCCGAGCTAAGCTTTGTGTCTCCAGGTCATGGTGTGTGTGTGGGGGGGGGGTGACAAGTCACATCCAATAACGTTCCTGCGGACCGCAGGTAAATTTAGGTTTGGATTTCTGTGAGACTCGTAGCAGATATTTGTCGTCTTGTCGTGCCGTAAAAGTCGCTTTGAAAACTGCAGGCCCCGGGTTACTTGTCACAGTTGGGAATTCGTATTATTGACGCCGGCCCATAATGATTAAGTCCCCTGTTGGTTTAAGGCTACATAACATTGATTAGCTCCCATCAAACGGGAATAAGTACCCGTTAATCTGTGTCAATGAGCTTTAAATTTCCGTATCTGATGGTTAGCAGATTTTTAATTAGAAAATATATTTTAGGGTCCACACTGCCTCTCTAAAAATACAAACAGAAGTTTGTTCCCGCTTTTACATTCCCCTCCCCCGTTTATCTCTGCAACAAAATTTTGATTCACCCATTACAGACATGTTTCAAAAACTAGAATTACTGGTAAATCACTAGAACAGTTAAAATATAGTGGTAAGTACATTACCAAGACAATTACAATGCCCTGTGAGCAAACTGTAATAATTAATGGATCTAAATCAGCACCAAAAACGATAAACTTCAAGGAACTGTCCTTGGCCCACTACTCTTCATAATAAACATAATAAATGGTTTACCCTACAGCATCTCACCAGCAACAAACGTTAGGTTATTTGCTGATGATTGTATAATCTATAACAAAAATAAATCAGAACATAATGTTGAAATCTTACGAAAAAACTTAGACTAATTTTTAAAAAATGTGATATTAATTGGAGCATTTATTTCCAACACGAAAACCTTGAACTGTGAAGTGTATCAAAGCAAAAGAAACCAATGAACTGTGAAGTGTGCCAAGGGAAAAGAAACAAATGCAAACTATTTCATCTATGAAAAGCAGTTAATCCAAACTAAAGATGCAAAGTACTTAGGATGTAATAAAGGTTGAGAAATTATAATGGAGTCTCCATGTCAATGAGTAAAATTTTTAAAATCCAAAAAAACTTTTTACAAACGCAATAAGAATATAGAACTAAAATGCTACTTCACCTTGGTGAGACCTGTACTAGAATATGCATCTTTTGAATGGGACCCATCCAATAAAGAAAACATTGATAAACTAGAACAAATGAAAAATAGAGAGCAAGATTCATTACTGGAGAATATTCAAAACATGACAAGAGTAACACCATTAGTTAAATTATTATTATTATACCTTGAAACACTAGAGGATAGAAGAACAAAGAGCAAAGTGTTAATAGTACTTGATTCTAAAGTTGGAAATACAACACAAAGATTATAATCTAACACAACGCTCAGATAGACATAGGGTTAAAACACTTTTCTTATTCTGAATCAAGAAAAACAAATTCTCGTTCTTCCCGAACCTGATGACAGCAAAAAAACTGACACACTATCAACATTCAAAACTCTATCAACATTCAAAACTCTATCAACATTCAAAACTCTATCAACATTCAAAACTCTATCAACATTCAAAACTCTATCAACATTCTAAACTCTATCAACATTCAAAACTCTATCAACATTCAAAACTCTATCAACATTCAAAACTATATCAACATTCAAAACTCTGTCAACATTCAAAACTCTGTCAACAATCAAAACTCTATCAACATTCCAAAACTCTACCAACATTCAAAACTCTATCAACATTCAAAACTATATCAACATTCAAAACTATATCAACATTCAAAACTATATCAACATTCAAAACTCTAGCAACATTCAAAACTCTATCAACATTCAAAACTCTGTCAGGCCCGTACGTCTATGTCTATCAATCAAACAGCTAATAACTGGATGCTGTGTATACCTGATATGTGTATCCACATCTAACCACCAATTTCATATTGATGTTATGCATGGCGCGAATGTGTATATCGATCAATCAAACAACTAATTGGATGCTGTGTGTACCTGATATGTGTATCCACATCTATCCACAAATTTCATATTGATGTTATGCATGGTGCTTATGTGTTTATCGATCGATCAAACAACTAATTGGATGGTGTGTATACCTGATGTGTATCCACATCTAGCCACCAATTTCATAGTGTTCTTATGTATGGCGCTTATGTGTAGATCGATCAAACAACTAATTGGATGGTGTGTATACCTCAAAACGTGTATTCACATCCAGCCACCAAATCAATTGGTGTTGTTGGCCGGCACATAAGCCCGTGTTTAATCAACACCCCTCTAAACGCATTCAACCTGGGGTTAAGACCGCCTTTTGTCGCTGTAGCTGGTCTCATATCCGGCTCATTCACACTTTAACCTGGCACGCCATAGCTCTACCCCACCCCACTATTTCAGTGGTTCATGCACAAATTCCAGGGCTGACCCTTAGACACTCAGGTAGCGATATCATTTAGCGCTAGCATTATTAAAAGCCATAGAGGAATGAATCAAATAAATAATTATTTTTTTTTATGTTGAATAAAGGACTCTCAATTTTTCTATAAGGTTGGGAAAATGATAGAGAAAAAAATGGTCATAGGTTTAAATAAATTTGGGGTGTACCGGATTTCGGCTCCGGCGCCGGTAAATTCGGAATCCGGCCATTTTTACAAATCCGGCTCTGGCAGAATTTCACTTCATAAATCCGGCCAAATCCGACTGGCCGGTAAAGCCATTATATATATATATATATATATATATATATATATATATATATATATATATATATATATATATATATATATATAACTCCGGCTCCGACAAACCCGGAATCCGGCCATTTTTACCAATCCGGCTCCGGCTTCGGCCGGATTTCACTATATTAATCCTGCCAAATCTGGCTCCGGCCGGATTTCAAAATTTTGAATCCGGTACACTCCTAAAATAAATACAGGAACTGTGGCTACTTTACATTTCATATGTATCTCAGGGAACCAGACAATATAAATCGAGGAAGTTTTAGCTATCTACAACTCCGGAATGTATTTGTCATATTAATATCCAACAGCGGTTGGGGTATCATCACCCGCGACTATTTGAGAGGCACTGAAGGTAACTGCACAAACGCAGTTGTCGATTTGAGACAGAAATGTCTTTGTCTGTCTAATCAAGCGATCGGTGTGTTGAATACAGTGGTGAAATGTCTGGTTTTCACACGACATTCTTCCACCGCACCGGTGTACAGCAGGGTACCGTGAATATGACGTCAACACAGATATCCTCTAAGCCAGGGACACGGTTGGTTTGGTGTTGTACGGATAATCTCGAAAGCACAACGCGTTTAAATTAAGGGATACATTAGGAATGTTTCTATCAACATTGTGTGTTCTGTCGTACTTGTTAAAACGGTTAAATAAACAACTTAAACAAGGTTCTGAAGTCTTTGTCAATGAATGCCCCCCCTCCCGCTCTATGTTGTGAACATTTTTAGAAATAAACGCATTCCCATAACACCATACTAAAATATCCAATTCACATTAAAAACCCTTAAATTATTATTTTTTATTCAGTGAGGTATGGTTTCGAATAATATTTGGTTATTTTTAGCTACCAAAAAGTTATCGGATAAATTTCGGTTATGTTTTTTGTTTTTTAAATTCCTTTTTCCTCTTTAAGATAGTGCTAAGTCACCAGTAGAAACACTGTGTTGCTAGTATTTTATTTTTATGGCGAGAATTGTATCATTCAATCTGTACCAACAGTAAATATATAATAAGGACACGTCACTTTCTTGACCATGCTGTTTTAGATAAGTATGTCTATTAAGATAGGATATAGGAGTGTTTCTTCGTGCGTGTGACCTGTCGAATGCTTCGTATGCAGAAAAGAAAGACAACGTGGTTGTTGTTTTTTTCTGTTTTTTTTTCTAAAATAGAAATACATCCCTATATCTCCTGCCGTCTGCCCAAGCATCATACAACTCCCCTCCCCCTCCCCCTTTTCCCCTCGAAAACCCCAACCCCTCACGGGAACCCCTCCTCCCACCCCCACCCACAGTCTGTCGTACCTGGACCTTGTGAGACGTTGCAGACGAGACTGACATAAAATGGCGTCAGGTTAGCCTCGTTGTGACCCTAAGGCGAAACGAGGCTGGAGACTGCAAAAAGCATTAAATATCGTCAGGGAAGATTTCTCAAGGATTTAAAAAATAAAAATAAAAAAACAATTTTGAATGTCAATTAAAAATGGGAATATTGTCAATATCATTGACATGACACGGGAGATACAAGCCATACAGCATATTGAGCAGACACTGTTGATTTAAGAATTTGCTGTCACGTCTACTTAGATATGGAATTTAGTAACCTCACAAATGCCACACAATTGTGCCTCGAGAGACGATATATTGGCCTTCCGTAATTATTAGAGAAGCTGGATTATGGGTCAATGCTTCGTATGCAGAAAAGAAAGACAATGTGTTTTTTGTTTTGTTTTGTTTTTCCCTTCTAAAATAGAAATACATCCCTATATCTCCTGCCGTCTGCCTAAGCATAATACAACTCCCCCCCTCCCCCCTCCCCCTTGTCCCCTCGAAAACCCCAACCCCTCACGGGAACCCCTCCTCCCACCCCCACCCACAGTCTGTCGTACCTGGACATTGTGAGACGTTGCAGACGAGACTGACATAAAATGGCGTCAGGTTAGCCTCGTTGTGACCCTAAGGCGAAACGAGGCTGGAGACTGCAAAAAGCATTCAATATCGTCAGGGAAGATTTCTCAAGAATTTAAAAAATAAAAAATAAAAAAACAATTTTGACTGTCAATTAAAAATGGGAATATTGTCAATATCATTGACATGACACGGGAGATACAAGCCATACAGCATATTGAGCAGACACTGTTGATTTAAGAATTTGCTGTCACGTCTACTTAGATATGGAATTTAGTAACCTCACAAATGCCACACAATTGTGCCTCGAGAGACGATATATTGGCCTTCCGTAATTATTAGAGAAGCTGGATTATGGGTCAATGCTTCGTATGCAGAAAAGAAAGACAATGTGTTTTTTGTTTTGTTTTGTTTTTTCCTTCTAAAATAGAAATACATCCCTATATCTCCTGCCGTCTGCCCTAGGCATAATACAACTCCCCCTCCCCCTCCCCCTTGTCCCCTCGAAAACCCCAACCCCTCACGGGAACCCCTCCTCCCACCCCCACCCACAGTCTGTCGTACCTGGACATTGTGAGACGTTGCAGACGAGACTGACATAAAATGGCGTCAGGTTAGCCTCGTTGTGACCCTAAGGCGAAACGAGGCTGGAGACTGCAAAAAGCATTCAAATATCGTCAGGGAAGATTTCTCAAGAATTTAAAAAATAAAAAATAAAAAAACAATTTTGAATGTCAATTAAAAATGGGAATATTGTCAATATCATTGACATGACACGGGAGATACAAGCCATACAGCATATTGAGCAGACACTGTTGATTTAAGAATTTGCTGTCACGTCTACTTAGATATGGAATTTAGTAACCTCACAAATGCCACACAATTGGCCTTCCGTAATTATTAGAGCAGCTGGATTACAAGTTTGGCTGACAGTAAAACCTTGATGTGTAATAAAAAGTTAACTTAGGAATACAAACCTTCTGGGAATGAACAACTTTGGTGGTATAAGAAATGTTCGGAGATAATTCATTAACATAAGTCATGAAAGTTTGCCTTTAGAGCTTTGATGGCCGTGAAATTTTGGCAAAAGATTTTTTAGATGGTCATGAAACTTTGCTATACGAACATTTATGCAAATTTTGGTTTTGGATAGTAAGAAAAACGATAAATATCAAGAAGTTACCGCAAAATGTTTGTAAACTATAGTGTGTGTATCTTGCTCAATACTTCTTCAAGCTTAACAGTAATTGTGACTATAAGAATGGGAATCACGTAATTTCGGCCCGGGGATACTCGACCCCGACATATCGGCCCCAACGATCCGGTCCCGTTTATTCTGTCAAGGTAAACGGGGTTCCTTCAGCAGGGCCCAAATGAAACGATTGCCGACCTTAGGGCCCACAGACAGCTGGACAATCTAGACACAAAAGTGAGAGGGGGGGGGTGGTGGTGGAAACGGAAGTAAGACTTGTTAGCTGTGCACAAAGATCTTTTCAAAACAAAAATAGAAGTTTGTTTTTTCTTTTTTTGTTTTTTTTTATGTATTGACTTTGTCTTATATTTATAAGACATTAAATGCGACTTGGACTTGATTTAAAGTTTTTATAAGCTATCAATGTGATTTCATTTCAAGTGTGAGTCAATCCATAAAGAAATCCCCACTTCGGTTTAGGTGAGTGTGTGACGGATGGAGAGGGTTTAAATAATTTATGGAGTTTGTTTTGTCCAAGTCACTTTTTTTGGAACCCATTTTGTCGCGACCCTTTCAATGAGGGCCCAGAGAGTGACGTTTTACTGCTCCCCTTCTTGAAGAGCAAGGGTTGGCGAACTTATTTGCCCGATACCCCAATATTATAGAATTGTATGTTGTCATTACCCGAAAGGAGCAGATTTTAGTGTTTCATATAGGCTCCAAATGAGTCGGCTTTACCCACAAGAGTTCCCTTGTTACCCAAAATGGGATAATTTACCCCTGCTCGCCGACCCCTGCTGAAGAGCATTTATGAACAACAACAAAATGCTTGACATTGTTTGCGAACGAGAATCGCATATATAAAGTGAATACTAATAATATAGCTGTAATGAACTCTAAATAAAATAGGAAAGATACTGTATCAAAAATGTCACAGAATAAGAAGTTGTTCAAAGTATACTATAGACGCTCCGAGCTGATGCCTACCGTGATAAGCCATTCTTATCCCATGACACGAGCTTATCATGTGTGACCTATCTACTTGACACTGTCTCAGTCAAGCATGATAGTTCCATGGTTGTCTTTGAACGTGACATGATTCGATGTGTGTGTGTGGTGTGTGGGGCTGAATGGTGTCCTGGAGAAAAGTTGATGATATGGAGGGGGGCTGGGGGTGGGTGTTTCCGAGGGGTCAAAGGCCAAGTTCAGATGTAGAATTTTCTGGCTTCATTCGACAGAGCCCCCACCCCCACTCCGTCCCCGTTTAGAAACCTGGAAGGGAGAAACTAACTCGAATAGATGGTGGACGGGTGAGGACCGGTGAAATCGCACAGGAGCGTAGATCATCAATGTCGATAACATCTTGAGACGTAAGATACGGAGCCGATGGGGTTTTAATGGATACCAAGAATATGGGTCAAGTCCTCACAAATGTGTGTGTGTGGGGGGTGGTGGGGGTGAGGGATCATTTAATAGGGTTAGGAGTGCAAAGTCGGGGGGGGGGTCAGATTGCTTGGCCACAAGGTCAAACCAGGAAAACCACAACGCCATCAACATTTCAAACTCTAATAAATGAAAGACTAGACATAAACCATGGATCAAGAATAAGGCGTAATAATCATGGGACAGGGGAGCGCTGAGACATGTCACACGCTGATGGACACATAACAAAATCAAGAGCAAAAAATTACCCCCCCCCCAAAAAAAAATACCCATTAAAGTTTCAGCACGTTATCGCACCTGCAAACCCACAGCAATTCTCTACCCATAAAACCAAGTTCGCCGCCTACAATCGCTGGTGACGTCACACAGACCCCGGGGCTAGGGGCTTAACAGTGAGATTTCGAGGATTTTTTTCTTCTCCTAAAGCACAGATTAGCTGGCTGGGGCGACATTCCTAATCAATGAATAACTCGCTGTGGGGGGACAGATAGCATGGGGTGACGTGACAGAGAACCAACCCGACAGAACTGGGGGGGGGGCGTTTGTTTCATCAAGTTGGTTGTGTGCTGTAACATTTCATGTCAATTTAATTTGCTGGATTCCAAGGATAAAATCTTAAAAAACAAAAAACCTTTTTAAGTTCGTCTGACATAAAGTTTTATTACACCGTGTTGTTCGTTGTAGGCCAAAAAAAAGTCCTTATTTTTAAGGGATGCAATTACAGATTTGAGACATTTTAATACATACTAATACATACTAATACATACTAATGGTATGTCACAGAATATTTTTGAAGTCAAAACTGTATCTCATACTCTTTAATAATCACCACATTGTGACTGAAGGAACATACTAAACGTTATTGTCTGCAACAACCCCATTTTGTTCCCAAATGGAAAAGCTTCCTTAGGTCTTTTCTTGTTTTTGACCATTTTAGTGACATTTAACAAATGGACATTTGTAAACATCTCTTACTTCTAGGCATGGGTCAATAGTAGTCAATATGTTTATTCGGAGGGATATTTTGCATAGCTACTATAAGTAAATTATAAAGGATTTAATTGAACTATAGCTTTAATTTTGTTTGTTGGCAGTAAGCTGGTGTTTTATTAACACTTGAATACAACAGTGGTATACAGTTCCGCAACAGTTCCGCAAATGCATGCATGGCAAATGGCGCCCTTCATTTCAATAAATTTCACGCAAAAAACTCACATAAATTATAATAAACATGAAATAATTTTAAAAATTTTTTTTTAATGTAAGTAACAACGCTTTTCATTCTATAATAATAAAAATTTTAAAAAACTATAGACTAAATTCATTTTCAAACACTGGTAAGACTTCGAACTTCGCATAAAATAAGACCTAAGTCAAACACCTGCTCTCCCTTTATCAGACCCCCAAAGCATGCTGGGATGGGAGTAAAAGTTTCACTGTGGGTGGTCCCGTCAATCAGAACCCTTACAACGGTCACATTTCTTGAAACATCAAAAATGGACACATTCCAAAACAGCCTTGAATGTCAACTATGTCGAAAAGATCGGCAACTCCAGTTAACGAGTTTACCTACGTCAACTCCCGGTGTCCCCATCGTGGCCAATATTTACTGGTCCACGACAGACAACTCTTGACTCCCGCTCCAAACAGACCACCGACGCCGGGCCATTCAGACACTCGACGGAAGGACCATAAAAGTACCAGCCGACGACAATCAAGGGCGATAACTCACATTAACTCACCATAAAGTGACATCAAGAGGGGTGGCTATTCAAAAGGGAGATAAAATACCACGATGTTAACCGGCTACTTCGGTACTAATGGAAGAGCTCGCTCCACTTGCAGACGTTTACGAGGCCAACAGGATGATGGACTTACTAGATGTACCTATCTATGGCCGTAACTCGAGTAGACTTGTCTAGATGAGTTACTGCTACTCAATGATGATTAGATACCAATATGAATAAAACAGCAATTGATCTGTTCATGATGTTCAACGTTAACATATAAAAATTTTGTTCCGTTGAGGCAAATCGTGTGTTTCTATCAGATGGGAAACAGTCGTATAACTTACTTTTCTGTACAAATATAAATGTGTTGAATTGTGTGTTGCTTGCAGACTAAAGTATTCAATCTTGATACACATACTTGGAAGCCACGCTTGGTAGTCATTCTTGGTACTCACACTCGTTACACACATTAGTTACTCATTATTGGTACTCAAATTCTCACCATTGATACTCACACTAAGTATCACTCTTGGTACTAACATTCTCACTATTGGTACTAACATTCTCACTATTGGTATTAACATTCTCATTACTGGCACTAACATTCTCACTATTGGTACTAACATTCTCACTATTGGTACAAACATTCTCACTATTGGTACAAACATTCTCACTATTGGTACAAACATTCTCATTACTGGTACTAACATTCTCACTATTCTATATGATATATTAATCACCATTGGTACTAATATTCTCACTATTGGTACTCTATAGTTGGTTGGACAACTCTGGTAGTTATGGAAATTAACTAAACAATATTGTAAAATTTGGTATTCTTCTATGGGTCTCCCCATGAACCCTCACCACACTCATACCTTGTCTACAGTTGCCTGCCAACGTACCTGGACAACTTTTACCTAACAAGATACCTGGACAACTTTTACCTATCAAGATACCTGGACAACGTTTACCTATCAAGATACCTGGACAACTTTTACCTATCAAGATACTTGGTCAACTTTTACCTATCAAGATACCTGGACAACTTTTACCTATCAAGATACCTGGACAACTTTTACCTGTCAAGATACCTGGACAACTTTTACCTGTCAAGATACCTGGACAACTTTTACCTGTCAAGATACATTTACAACTGTTACTAATCAACATATCTTGTCAACTTTTACCTATTAAGTGAACCATTTATTCAAAACACCACAACATCTAATCAAAGCCATGACGGATCCACCTGTCAAAAAACTCAAAGAATCCAAACAATTCAATCTATGGACGAACTTTACTGCGCAATTGTTCTTTGGTATAACCCCACATGTGTCATTTTACGTGTATATTAATACATATTTAGAGAGCCAATGAAAACGCAGAAATCGCCTTCACTATTAATGAACAAGAAAAACTTTTTTTTTAATAAACGGAAATATAAAATCTATCTTCATCAGGTCGGTCACCCTACATGTTTCCACATAACCACACCAGTTAATGAAATGTCACTTTCAAAACTTTCATGGAATGTTTATGCAGTGCTACTTTAAAAGGCCACATTCCAAAACGTCTACAACTTATTATAACGTAATCAAAAAAAAATTTTTTAAGTGGCGTCGAATTTCCACCAATCAAGAGAATTGATGTGGGAGTAAAGATGCAAACAGTTCAATGATCAATGTATATGATGTAACATACGTTTTTAATACAAATATACCACATTGGACCACATATTTAAAGACAAATTTACTTTAGTTGCGTTACACAAATTCATCATACATTACCATATAAGATCATGTTATTGGAGGGGAGATACAATAAGTTTGGCGTAGTG
This sequence comes from Ampullaceana balthica, assembly GCA_944989445.1. Taxonomy (NCBI): domain Eukaryota; kingdom Metazoa; phylum Mollusca; class Gastropoda; family Lymnaeidae; genus Ampullaceana; species Ampullaceana balthica. The sequence goes on from CALYLW010000364.1 coordinate 1,019,675, forward strand.
AGGTTAGGACCGACCAAGGGACAATGGTAATATTGCTGTCAGTTATTTTAAACTTCATCATCGACCAAAGTCTATGGGAGGGTTGGGCGATAGAAAGAAAAAACGAAAACGTTAATATTGAAGACCATTCGTGCCAACTTTCAACTTGATTAAGATACCATTTGCCAAACACAATTACAGATAAACATCATTCCCTACTGATCACAGGGATTAACTAATGAGCAGTAGACAGTCACACGATAAAGAGAAATGGGGAGCAAACAACGGGTTAAGCCCAGGGGTGGGCAAACTTTTTAGGGCGAGGGCCACATTAGTAAGAAATGAAACATCAAAGGGGCCACACCTAACCAAATTTTACCCTCGATTCAAGTATAAACATCAATTTTTTAAATATTTTTTTCTTTTAATATATTACCGCAGGCTTCCGTGGGCCGCATGCGGCCCGCGGGCCGTAGTTTGCCCACCCCTGGGTTAAGCAATTGTCAAAATGTAAGGAGGAAATTGTGAGTTTTAAACAAAGGACACATAACTGTTATTGTTGGACAAATAAATGAAGAAATGTTTGCAACAATTTACAACTGACTTTTGTTCAATTAACTGCTTAATACTATAGAATATGAACTCTCACCTTGGTTTTCTAAGGGTGGGGGTTAAAGATAGAGACGTTTGACGTGAACGTGGGACATCCAGTGCCTGGGACAGGAGAGAATGGGTGGAGACACATTGTGGTGTGAGGACAGAAGAGAGTTGTGTTTGGATAGGATAGAGGGCTAGAGTGGTGGTCGAGATAATGGTAGGTTGATGTGGTGGTTGGGATGAGCTAAGTCGATGGGTTTTGGGATAAGGGGCCGTCCATGAAGTATGTCACGCTCCAGGGTGGGGGTAGGGGGTGTAAGAAAGTGTGACAGTTTGTGTCAGGCCATGTGTGGCTTCACGTGTGTTTTAGATACAATTCAAATTATTTGTTGATTTTTTAATAAACAATTTCGAAAGAGTGACGTACTTTAAGGGGGGGGGGTCCGAGATTTGAGACAGTTTGTGATTTTTTTTTGTGTAAATGGTTAAAATTATCGTGACGTACTTTATGGTAGGCCCCTTAAGGTTAAATTGATATGTGGTTGGAATAAGGTGATGAATTGATGTGGTGGTTGAGATAGGTAAGCCGATGTGGTGTATGCAAGGACTGTGTTGGGTACTAGAATAGATATCAGTATGACCCCACAAAAAAGTAGCAAAACGTAACAACAACAAAATAATAAATAACTTGTTCATGTAACTTCCACCGAGAAGCTAAAAACTGAAATGTATTTGTTATTGTTCTCGAAAGATGTTAACATGATTTAGGACAGATTGTATGTGACTTCTAAAAACACAGATCTACCTTTATTATTCTACCGCGTCATTAGAATCAATAAATCCAAATAGCCGAATCAAATTCACATTTTTGACTCGTTCTTATTGTAAGTACATGTATGTTGATTATGCGATAGTGCTAACGCCTGGGATAATATGTGATTTACAAACCATGATAACAAATCAGCTGTTATTGACCTACTGACGGGAGATATCCGTATATCCAGTGAAGAAATATATCCACAAATCCAGTAAGAATAATCCACCGTTCAATTTATAAATTCACATGATAGGCCTATTTTAAATCAAAATTAATAAACAAGCGTCGCTGTAATGATGCAATTAAAACAGATTACTCGTGACGCCATGAATTGTTTTTGGACCTATTCTCCAACTCAACTTCAGAAATTGATTTAATTAACAACAAACCCTTCGGGGCAAAAATATCACTCAATGCTGGTCCGTGAGCGTACGTCATACTGACTAGGTGGTCACAATGACCAGCGTGTGTGAGCGGACGTGCGTTCAAATCCAGAAGTGAAGGAATCGTCATAAAAACACAAACATGAAAAGTGTCGCCAGTTGACAGTTTGGTACACACGCAGACCCCCGTTTCGTTAGGTGGCGGTGTGTGTCTAACACTGTTTGAGGAAGTCGATAGCGAGCTGCCGTAAGATGTCGACACCTGGAGGGGAGGCCACCATTCGCCGGTGGGGAAAAAAACGTTCGGAAATTTACAATTTATGTAGGAATGTTTCTTGATAAATTAGGGACTTCGTTTCATGGCTGTTAATTCTAGTAAAACTATCTAGTGCATCAAATAAGACAAACATTGATAGTTCGTCCTCGTCTTTTGTTTAAAAGTACATGGGTGTTTTAAAACCTTAAACCATGTCAAGTAAATCAAACATGATTACAATGTATAAAATTAAAGAAAGAGATACTACATCACATGAATTATCTTGTCCAAAGCTGCATAATAAATCAACGAACAGCCTGAAGTAAATTTAAATAAAGCAGCAGCCTGTTTCACCCTCATTATTGTAAACAACACAACACATCAACAATAGTATCTCCCACAATTAAAACCTTTCTCCATCAGATTGGTAGCACTGCGTCTTACACAAGGGCCAACGCCACGATACTTTCTAAACTTGACTGTAAAATTTACGCCGTGGTATCCTCCCATGACTCACGAAGTATCTAAATAATAAATAGTAAATAAATAGATAAATTAATAAAATTATCCAATTTTAAAAAAAAACAAGTACGGCAACAGATCTCCACCAATCAGATGAGGACTTAAAGAGCAGATAGTTCAAGGATTAATGATTAGGAATAGTTGGTATGGATGCACGTTGAGCTTAAGGTTAAAACAAAATTCCTGATAAATAGCTAACTGAGATTCTGAAACATTCAGCAAGTGTGATGGAAATAAAAATATTATTTTAATTTTTACGCTTCGTATAAAAGTGTTTATGGTCTGGAAAAGAAAAGGAATTGGTGATGGAAATTTAGAATCATAAATCAGGTTCGGAATCGGCGCGGTTCCTGGGGATAGCTGTACTTGAAACCCTCACATCAAAGTCAGTTATTTGAATACGTGTTTGGCCAGGTAAACGTGCACGATGGACCTTCACGCATTCAGGTTGTCAAAGAGTGTTGGGGTGGGGGTGGGGGGGGGAGAGAGCACCTCCCCTCTCCCCTTCACACACCAACCCCACAAAGATTACCTAACATTAATATATAGGGTGGGGGAGGCGTGTATTTTTCTATTCATATTCGTGCTTTTTTTTTCCGTGTACTTTTTAACTGTTTCTGAAAGCCAGTTTTTTTAAAATTAATTTTTGGGTTTTGGGGCTGTTGTCAAACGTTAAGAACCAATAATCACCAAACAATTGTCAACGCAGAGACAGAAGGGGACACGAGCAGTCACTGTTAGCACGAACCTTAACACATTTTCGAAAATATCAAATAATATATTGATCTGGCTAGAGGTTACAACATTCACCCCATATAAAAGAATGGTAGCGAACAAAAATACATTGTACTTTGATTTCAAAATTTCTATTCAAGAATAAATAGAAGTAAAAAAAAATAATTTAAAAAGCACGTTTTTATAAGCGGACTAAAAAGAAGAAAATATTAAAAAAATTTCACAGTATTGTACAGTCTACGTCTTTTTCTGGATTGATAAAAATTTCAGACTTATATGCTCAAGTAATATGATGTAATATGCTCAAGTAATATGATGTAATATGACTAAAAACGTGGGGGGCGGGCGCTTCTCAGGCTTAACTAATTCAATTCACTCATTTTCTTACTCGTCATTTGTAAACCCTAATCATTTTACCCAAACGCCTAAAAATCGCCCGCCCCACGTTTTTAGTCATATTGCATCATAGTACTTGAGCATATAAGTTTGAAATTTTTATCAATCCAGAAAAAGATTTTTCCTTCATAATTCTATGAAAAATAAATTATTTTCTTCTTTTTAGTCCGCTTATAAAAACGTGGTTTTGAAAAATCTTTTCTTTACTTCTATTTATTTTATTCTTTTTAGTCTAAGGGTATGCTATGGTGAGTTTTGAAGTATTGATTATGTTCAAATATAATACGCATTGCCCGACAAACATTTACAGACTGGAAATGACTGATCTCCCCTTGATGGTAAACACGGTTAATGTGGTCGAGGTTGGTGTGAACTCGGCACGTGAATGTAATGTAAACAAGAGAAGACGGATAATACATATGCTTATATATAGATAAACTAAAAAGTTCAATAATTTAATAACGGTACATTCGATAGTTCTGAAATTTTGATACAATGCATTGTCATCCAAGATCTATCGGTGGTAAAATTTTGAGATCTCTAGGATCATCAGAAGTGGTTTAATTTTACGTTGGCAGATTTGAAAAATTGTGGACAGACAAACAGGAACGAAAGTGAGATAATAAAAACGTGGTAATAAAACAAACCCGTAAAAACAAAGTTTTTGACTATAAATCCCTTATATATGAGACATAACTAACAGTATTGATTATTTTCAAACATTTACAGACTGACACCGAGTGATGTCCCTTGTCTTTAATAAATGGGGGTGGGATGTGAGGGGGTGTCGGCACGACGGTCGGCGTCAACACGACGGTCGGCGTCAACTCAAACTCACGTGAAACTGGAAGAAAAAAAACAATAACAAACAGTGAATTTTGAATTACATACCTCATATAAGGATAAACTAAAAATGCATTAATTTAATTACGGTACGTTCGATCGATCTGAAATTTTGATACGATGCATTGTTAGGTCAGACGGGTCCGTGTGCCAAATTTCAGTTCGATCGGATCATGGGAAGTGGGTCATTTTTTGACTTCTGTTTTTCCGCCCGCCCGCCGAGCCCAAGACAGAGAGAGAGACGGCCGCGAAGTTAATATAAGGGATTTAATAAAACAAACCCGTAAAAACAAAGTTTTTGACTATAAATCCCTTATATATGAGACATAACTAACAGTAGTGATTATTTTTAAACATTTACAGACTGACACTGAGTGATGTCCCTTGTCTTTAATAAATGGGGGTGGGATGTGAGGGGGTGTCGGCACGACGGTCGTCGTCAACACGACGGTCGGCGTCAACTCAAACTCACGTGGAACTGGAATTTAAAAAAAAATAACAAACAGTGAATTTTGAATTACATACCTCATATAAGGATAAACTAAAAATGCATTAATTTAATTATGGTACGTTCGATCGATCTGAAATTTTGATACGATGCATTGTTAGGTTGGACGGGTCCGTGTGCCAAATTTCAGTTTGATCGGATCATGGGAAATGGGTCATTTTTTACTTCTGTTTTTCCGCCCGCCGAGCCCAAGACAGACAGACAGAGAGAGAGAGAGAGAGAGAGAGAGAGAGAGAGAGAGAGACGCCGGTGAAGTTAATATAAGGGATTTAAAAAGTGCCGCCCGACTGTTTCCTTTCCAAGTCACTAAGCTTTTCAACGCCACTGAAAAAATGTGTGTAATCAGTGCACATTTCCCTAAAGCACATCTAAGAATAATGTAAATAGCCAAAACTAGGTATGACTTTTATAAGTATTGAACAATAGCATTTTTAAACCTTAAAATTGTATTATAAAATATTTAATACCATGTTGTAAAAATGGATTAAACAAGGCAGTAAGTAATGTTTGACCTATCTCTGAGAATTTTGGTCAACGAAGTGCAAGTTATCAACAATCCATGTAAAGTAAAATGTGCAACTAAAAACGTGCAGCGAACTTCAGAAAAAATTTAGCGCGGATAATGAGTTGGAGGAACTTGGCATGAACGCTAGCGAGGGTCTTGAAAGGTACAAAGTGCCACTGCCTCCCCGCCAAGGGCGCCCACTCAAGTCTGCCTGGTTGGGATCCCCAGCCACCACTGGTTCACCAGTACTTTGAGCAGTATATGAAATGATGTCATTTATTTGGTCCATATGTGGCCTTTTGTTGCAGCTGTCTGGGATGCCTTAATTTTAGCTACCTTAGAATTTTAATTTGTAACTTTTAAAATACAAATGTTACAACTACAAGTAACTAATTTCAATGCGGAAAAAATAGAATGTTTTTTAGTAAAAGTATTTGCACTAATGTTAGCAAAATGTGTGTGTGTTTGTGTGGTGGGGGAGGGGGGGTGAAGAGCATTAGCTCAGACACGACAATATACTACACTCAGACGATTAAACTCACGGAGAAAAATTGAGTAGCCAAAACAAGGGTTTGTTAAATACAAAAATGGGGAGAGAAAACAGCACCATAACTTTCTAGTTTGACAAAGTTTTTATTATAGCTTGTAGGATGTTTGTTGCAACTATCTTAAGATGTTAAGATCGAATTGTAAAAGAATAATACCTTAATGGTGTAAAACAATAAATTAAGAAGTCTGTGTATTTGTCAAATCTGCTGGCGTAAAATACACTAACTGGAGATGTGATATAGTAGGCATTATTTCATACACTTTATATGTCTAACTTAAGAAATATAAAATTGCATCATGTCTCTTGACTATAAACAATATAATAGCCCAAGTCACTGGATGGATGGATGGATCCGTAACGCTATGACGTCATTGTTGTAGCTTATATTTTAATATAGTACAACAGTCCATGGCAGTTAAAAAAGCGTGTGGTGTTTGTCGCCGTAAAAAAAAATTATATGACGTCATTGTTTTAGCTTATATTTTAATTTTGGAAAAGGAACTATGTAAAAAGAGGATTTGAGGATTTATAATTATAAAATACTTTGTGTACATTTCAGTAAGTTTAATATTTCGTGTTTATCAAACAAGGATAAGTTACTTGGGCTTTTAAAAAAGGTGGGCGCCTTAGGCGCCCTACAACCCCTAGTTTTTATAATAAACCTACAACCCCTAGTTTTTATAATAAAGAGTGATGAAGAAGTACCGATAATTGAAGAAAGCAGTGCTATAGTTTAAACAAGTTTATGTTAAAGGGCGTAGTAAATTATGACTGTATAGTTTAGTAACGTTTATTTTAAAAAGTTTGGATTCCTTCAAATTTTTTATGCAGTTACTAATGTTCCTTTTAACCTGCGCGGCCGTGCAGATATCTGACCGACGCCGCGCAGCAGTTTAGCATTAAAACGCGGCAAATTTTGTAAAATATTGCACACAAAATGTATGCTATGCTGCTTTTCATACGAGTTCTTTTTACTTTCAAAACGGACCAACGAACCTTATTGGGAACATTGGCATTCACTAATTGAAACTAATGATGTTTATAGAGTGCATTCATTGTATTTTTATTGAAACGCATTTTTAGCTGGCGTAGTCGTAAAAGACTAGTAATTTACCGACATACCCACGTTTCTAAATTCTAATCTCGCTGTTTTCTAATTTCCCACAAATTTTTTTTTACATCACCACATTTTTAAAATCTGCTCACAATTTTTAAAAAAATGCCCACGTTGATAACATAACTAAAATTATAGTATAAAAAAAAAGAACAGAAAAACAAGTGCAGGATATAAATATGTTTCTTTAGTACTCCAAAATGTGATCCATTTGAAATGTTCTGTGCCGTGACGCATTCCATCCTTGGCGGTTAAATTCCTGGGAAAAGGTGTTGCACTCCCAGCAATGGGAACACGAGGCACAAAGGTGAGGAAGGCAACAAATTAACCAACAGCACGGAAGACGACTGTCACATCCCAGGAGTGGTTCTGTAGTGCAGAAATAACAAGGAATTTCGTGGGTTATTTATAGATAACTCAAATGGACCATCCAAGCCGATGTAGTGGCCGGTGTACGTTAAAGGTACATTTCGTGACGGCTGTTTGCTTAGGGTTTGGATCATTTCTCTATTTCTGGAAAGTGGAGAGGGGCGCTCTTAAAATTTATATTTATTACGGGAAAATCCGTTTTGAAGAATAGGAGCGCGTTTGACGTAATCATCCTTTTCAAGTATGACATACTCAATATATATGGAACATATCGTTTATATTTATGTATTTTAAAAAAAAACATTATTAAACAATGCGCTTTTGTATAAAGAAGAAAGAAAGAACCTGTCATTGAAGTCCTATTTTGGGGATGTTGCGTTGCGGCCCAAGTAGGTGGGTATGATTCCAACGATGTAAATTTTGGTTTACCTTTCCTATGTGCTTATATAATTTTTTGCTTATAAATTTGGTTGCTGTTTAAACCACAACAAAGTTAAACACATGCTGATTCTTTGTTTTAAATTTGGTTTACGTTATTCGATTATTTATTTTTCAGCCTGGAACAATTTTTATTTTAACAAATATTGTTTTTTCCTTTTCATACAATTCTTTAAAAAAAATGATTTCAAAAGGTGAAATTTTGAAATTAAGTGCTCATATTTTTATTTCACAAATCAATCAATGGATGCTGATCAATGGTGTAAACACGTTAATTGTTCTAAATACACGAAGCATGAGGTGTATAGAGAAATTTTACAAGTTCAGAAACACCGATCTCTAAATCCCTCACCGCTAGGAGAAAAATAAGTACGGCATGTTGCAGCCGGCAAGGTGTTGCGTGCTCGTCACCGCGCAGTGACACAGTACACATTAAAGATCACCTGAGCTGCATAAATGACAACTGCTTAATAGAATGGCCGCATAATGGACTACAGAAGTTCATTTTCTAAATGTTTCAGCTTTGTCCTGTGTAGGGCAAGGCGGTTTTGTTCCAACACGTTACGTAACATGTAAGTTGATATCGTAGAGGAACTTTTATGACATGTGACATGCATTATCATGTCTAGGACATGGAGACTCTTCAACCGGGACGTTAAAGTGGAGACTTATGATATGTGATCCAGGCCTATATCTTCACTCTGGTAAAACATACTTTCATGAAGATTTGTAAAGAAAAGACACATGAAAGTAACTAAAATAATGTGATTTGGATAAACTGATGCAAAAACAAACTGATTTTACATACTTTTTTAGACAGAAGTGGGTAAACTGACATGTATAAGAACATGATACACGCATGAACTATATCGTTGCATTAAATATGAATGGTTTGCGTCTAAGTTGGATATTTCAGAAATTAGATTTTCAAATCAAATAGGCTTGGTAGAAAGGAATCTAGCAATCTGGGTATGGGGAAAGCCTAAAAATGACTAATTTAAAAATAAAGGTTTAAAGTACATACTTTTTCTTCTCAATAACTATTTTCTTTAAATAGTTTGAAGAGGAAATGAAATCAAAATTTTGACTGAATTGAACTCAACGAATTTTTTTGTTTATTTAAATAAATGATGTTCCATATGATGTCTTTTGCTTGATACGCCAGAAGTGGAAACGCAGGACTTTTCAGCTTGAACCTTCTCTATATCTACTTCTACCAGTACCACTAACTTCACTATGATTTTACCATGGCCATTGACTTTTTTCATTCAAGAGTGTATTGATTGTGACTTGGGTACACAAATGACATTTCATTGGGGAAATATTTTTTGTCGGCTATCGTCTACCTATTAATTTTAATTTTTTTTTAAAATTGTTAATTAAAACTATTCATTTCTAATTTTAATTTCGCTGCCCCATTTAAATAAGACCATTTGCTTCGATTCAACCTCAAATAAATAAATATAGCTAAGTAAATGCAAGTTCCTAATTAAAAACACAACAAAACAATGTAGACTATATATCAACGAGCAAACGACAAAAAGAAGTTAAGATATAGAAAACTGAGCAGCTATGTATAATCCCAGTAGACATCAAGGTGAGAGTTTCATTGAGTCAACCAGGGCAGAGGCGTCACTAGTGGGCTAGTGGGTACGGAAAGGTGCGGACCGCACCAGGTGACACCATCGCAAAGGGTGACACAAAAATGTAAAATTATGTGTGTTCCCGTTATTTGACTCTGACAGACTCGGGGGATGTCTAGGTGGTAAGTCGTGAGGGGGTGACACCATGAGCTACCGCACTGGGTGAAACAAACCTTAGTGACGCCTCTGAATCAGAGCTTTCAACAGTTGTTTACAGATTCCTAACGTCTATTGCAAAAATAGATAAACTAAAAAGTTCAATAATTTAATAACGGTACATTCGATCGATCTGAAATTTTGATAAAATACATTTTCATCCAAGATCTATCTGTGGTAAAATTTTGAGATCTCTAGGACCATTAGAAGTGGTTTAATTTTACGTTGGCAGATTTGAAAAATTGTTGGACAAACACACAGGAACGAAAGCGAGTTAATAAAACGTGGTTAATAAATAGTAAGCTATTGGGAACATCTGCAATCTACGTGTTCATAAAGACATTTTCGACCACGGTTCGCGAAGGATAGAAAATGAATTAAAACAAATTAAAACAAAATAGCTTGTAATTTATGGTACGGCTTGAAATTATTGGTTATGGAGAGTTGGGTATTCATGGCTGTCAATCTCATCATGTCACGTGTTATATTCTCTTTGTAGTGAGTCGTTTCCACTTTGGTTGAGCTTTGAAATAAACAACGTCATCATTATATGTCATATTTAGGATAGGAATGTTTTCACATTGAATGAATTGATAATTATGTGTGTTACTATTTTGTGTGTAACGGACCGTGAGCCCAGGTGATTGATGGGGTACTTCGCTATGTAAGTTATCAAATAATTATTATTGTTATGAGTGAGGCTAAATCAGTGCTAAAGGGTCTCTGACCGTCAAGACGAAGTTGAGACCAATCTCTCCCCTGGAGCCTAGTAAAATTAAATGGCTATGGGTGGTATAACATCAGTTTGTACATCACGGACGACAGGATCATGTAGTGCAGTGCTTCTAAAACTTTTTAGTAAGACGGACCGGTAGGAATTTTTCAATAGCACAAGGGACCGGTGAACTATTTACACTGTACTGAAGTGGTAGCGAAATAATTGGGGGTTTTTATTTTAAAATTATTTTATTGCATTTGTCATTTGTTTCATTTTCTGTGGTAACAAACAAAAAATTTCATATTCTGTATGGTAAGTATTAATGGTTGCAAATAAGGGATTATAATAATATTTTTCTATGTCCTTTCTTGATAACTTCTGCGGACCGGCAGCGGATGGTCCACGGACCGGCACAGGCACTTTGAGAAGCACTGATGTAGTGGACGCACGCTGGAGAGCGCTACACTCATTAAACAAATAGCATGGTACTGCCCAAAAGATCGAGTAGGTTGCCAATGTACTAGTCGGGTCTTCAAGAGCATATCGTCAAGCCCATTAGCACGTGCACATAAGTGAGACACGAACTATCTATGTTCATAAAACTGTATGTTATGATAATCTTTCATTGGCAATAAGACAAAGTACAATACAGAAGAAGTTTCGAAAGTGCTTGAGGCGACAGGCCAGGTCTGCCAGAATCAATTGGGATCAAGAATTCAAGTGCGCATAGTTAAAAGATCAGAGAAGGAAATTCTCAAGAAAATAAAACAATTTCCCACCATGACGTGTTCAAAGCTCGTAGAAATATCCATAGACGTCCTTGGTAGTCTTGCGATGAAGCATTCTGTTTAAGTCTCTGATTCATCACGACTTTACACAATGGAATACAAGAGTAGCCTGAAAGCTGGTCATCTTAGGTATATTGGATTTCAACACACTTTTTTTGCCCAATTCTGAAAATTTTACGGCCATTTCGGCACTGGTTGAACTTTGGCTTTGGCCATGGCTTATACAGTCTACATATTTGCAATTTTCTGTTATCCAAAAAAAATAAAATAAATATGATAACGGAATAAAAGTAAAATAATGTGTACCAACTCCTATAGGAAACAAAAATGGTCGAGTGGCATTCCCGGTCGGCTGCCGTACCGATGGTCACGGGTTCGAATCCCTGTGAAGGCAGGGATCTGTTCCCGGGGCCAAGATGTCCCGGAGTCCAACCAGCTAGTTAGTGAAACAAAGACGGCCGGGTATTGCCGTGGCCTGTGAACGCTGTGTCACTTGCCAACAGACTGTGGAAGCGATAATCTTCTGTAAAGAAGGAACGTCTGAATAGATATGAGAAGAAGAGAAGACAACGGAATAAAAATTGGGCAGAACGTACAATGTGAAAATGGAATCATTATATTTAACAAAAGCGCGTCTTCGACTATAATATTGCACTCCAGCCAACCTCGCCGAATTGATATCGTCCCACAGATGTCATTTACTGTCGTATTTTTCACAAGCTATCATTTAAACCTTAAATCCACAAAGTCTAAACCAGGACTATATAAAGTTTCTTTACCGTGCGGTGTCACTATGTCGTCCCCCCACCCCCACCCCCATTCACCTCCAAACGCACAAAGTAATTAGCAACATTTTGTAGTTCATTAAAACCTAATTACTTATATGCAAAGTGAGGCTGTACTGTGTGTGGTAACGAACACTCAACACTAGCCCCTAGATTGCTCTTATTTACAATCCAAACAGGAAAGGATATAATGTCCCATTGTTCTCTCAAAACAATCACCGCATGTAAATGAAAGCGGGGTTTTCCCTGTCCTAGTTTTTACAAGGCTCGGTCTCCTAACGTCAACAACAGCTCAGCTAACGCAAACATGTTAATGCCCTAATTATTTTAATAGCTATTTGACAACGTCCAACGTTATTGTTTCGTTAGAACATCGCTGTATTGTTTTTTTTTAGAAACAGTCTCGCTCAGGTTATGTCTACTTAGCTCGGAATCATGATGTCATAATGTCTTCAACGGTTGCCAGTTTCATGCGCCTGTTGTTTTCTTATGATAATAAATAAAGGTAAAAAAAATGATTTTTAAAAACCACGTTTTTACAAGCGGACTAAAAAGAAGAAAATAATTTAAAACTTGTAAGTTCAAGTACTTTCATTTAATATGACTAAAAACGTGAGGCGGGTCCTTATGAGGTTTAACATATGCGGTTCACTCATTCTCTCACTTATAGATCTCTCTTTTGCCTTCTAAATTAGAAATCTTTAATTTTTAAACCAAACACCCGACCCACGTTTTTAGTCATATTAAATTAAAGTAATTTAACTTACAAGTTTTAAATTATTTTCTTCTTTTTAGTCCGCTTGTAAAAACGTAGTTTTTAAAAATCATTTTTTTACCTTTATTTATTTTATTCTTTTTAGTCCACTAATAAAAACTTGGTTTTTAACAATATTTTTTTACCTCAATTTATTTTACCAAACACCTCACAAGCGCCCGCCCAACGGTACAGATAATTATATATAGACTATAGATAAAATAAAAAGTTCAATACTTTAATAACGGTAAATTCGATCGATCTGAAATTTTAATACAATGCATTGTCATCCAAGATCTATCTGTGGTAAAATTTTCAGATCTCTAGGACCATCAGAAGTGGTTCACTTTTACGTTGGCAGATTTGAAAAAATCTTGGACAAACCAACAATGCCACACCAACGAAAGCGAGTTAATAAAAACGTGGTAAAAAGAGTATAGGACATTGAAATTGAAAGGAGCTGGCTGTAAAGATTACTGATGGCGTGCTGCAGGGACGCACGGCCTTCCCGAAACAAAATGTACTCACCCTCAAAATACCTGGACTTGATCGACTCGTAAGTGTTGTCGGTCTCCGCACCTGAGCCGTCGTCGTTGAAGTTGATGGACACGTAGCTGGCCTCGTCCTCCTCCTGCTTGTGGCTGGTGAAATACCGAACACAGAGCGCCATTTTGGGGGGCGTGGTCGGTCCCCTCGTGTGGGCGTGGTCTGGTCACTTGAGGGAGTGGGGTGTCAACTCCCCGCTATGTTACACTTGCGAACTTGTTCTCATTGTTCATACGGACTCAACGAATGGAACATTTCATTAATTAAACTCTAGTTACATCACTGGCCTGTGTTAGGCGTGTGTTACTCACATGTCTATACTGATGTTATCCAAGCTTAAAGAAGAAAGCACACATTATTAAGAAATTGTTCACTTTACTTACATCAAGTACAGGGCATGAAATATAGATTAACGTATAGCAGCCATGCAGTTAGGACACAATTGAGTTGGGGGTACGGAGATCCAAGCATCTCGAACACAGATCAAGTAGCAATAATAAGTAATGCAATTAATTCTAACTTGGAAATACAACACAAAGATAACTTAACCCAACCCTCAGATCGACACAGGGATAAAAACACCTTTCTTATACCGTATGCAAGAACAAACGCATACAAAGTCTCGTTCTTCCCGTCCGGAATTGAGACGAGGGATTGCTTGCCTGAAGAAACCAGGAAACTCGACACTTTATCAAAATTTAAAATTCTAATAAGAATGCAGGACTAGACACAAAATATGGATAAACGTAGGACGCAATAATCTTCTGTATAGAAGGAGCGTCTGTACCGATAAGATCTCAAACTAAAATAGTTTTATTAGTTTATCGCACAGATTTATAAAAAATACCACTATAGTACAGCACAACAGAGCATCAGCTGAAATTGTACTCTGGAAGAAATTAAATAAAAAGTCACGCAAAATATAATCACCAATTTAAAATAAGCAGATTCCAATGTAACAGAGATGAAACGCTGAAGCTGGTCTAACGAAAGCGGGTGCACGTATTTATTTATTGATTTAGTGTCTTTAAATTTTGACATATTTACAACCTAAGTTTCCGAACTTCAGAAAAATGATTATGTCATGAAAAATTATTTTCGCAAATTATTTTTTAGGTATATCGCGGGATGACGTGGAATTGTTTGGTAGTCCACTTGGTTCCGACGGGACTCGGGAAGCGTCGACAATAACTTTAAGTTGTTAATGACCAGCACGGGGGACGCACCACGCGTCATGGCTTGTAAACACATTCAACTAACAAAGTAGCGTCCCTTGTTTCGTCAGACAAAACACATCAGGGAACATTTACATCAGAGAGGAGGAGCCATGAAAATTTGGAGTTTTCTTTTAAAAGTCATTTTCATACGTTCTCGAAAACAAGTTTTGAAATGTTCAAAAGGACGGAAAATATTGAAAGATGGCATGTTTGGAAGAGTTTGTGACTCGAAGATTTAATGTTTGAAAGATGGTATATTAGGAAGCTTCTTTTATTTGAAAGATTGTATTTTTGGAAGATGTATCTTTGGAAGATGGTATTTTAGGAAGATGGTATTTTTGTTAAATGGCATACTTAAAGATAAATAAACTTATGATTTTTTATTTACAAATATTTCACATTATTTTTTACCGTAAGAACAGTTTAATTAATGTTTAGAGCCAATCTCCTGGACCAAATGACACAAGAGCTTGGACCAAATGACACAAGAGCTTGGACCAAATGACACAAGAGCTTGGACCAAATGACACAAGAGCTTGGACCAAATGACACAAGAGCTTGGACCAAATGACACAAGAGCTTGGACCAAATGACACAAGAGCTTGGACCAAATGACACAAGAGCTTGGACCAAATGACACAAGAGCTTGGACCAAATGACACAAGAGCTTTCACAAAACAACAAAAGGACAAACATTCACTGAGACTTGAAGTATGACTCAGATCTTCAATGGCAAATATGATATATGTTATATGTTATATGTTTGTAAACGATTATTTCTTTGAAAGCTTGATGGCAGACACGCAGTTTAATAACATTTGTAATAACGAATGCCTATAACTGTACTTAAATGTTATCAACTTGGTGTACTGCCTCATTGTTGAGGCAAAGCGCCTCATTGTGGAGAGTGACGGTGCCTCATTGTGGAGCCACAGCGTACACAGCCCCTTATCTCCCCTTGTTATTTCTGGAGCATCCCCAATTAACATGGTGCAGTTATAGACCTTTGTTTTTGCTCCTTGAGGACTGTGCCCAATTTTTCTTCTCCCACTTTTATTATATGCAAATGGTTTGGTAGATATAATAACATTTAAATAGTTCTATTATTATGTCTAATGATAATGGAATCAAAAAAAAACGTCTCCACTATTAGGCCTGTCAACGGGTACCCGTTGCCGTAAGATTACCCGGGTATTAAAATTCCGCCCGGGTACCCGTGAAAATGTGGCTTCAGTGTCTATATTAACCAAACTTCGGCTCGCATGCGGCTTTTTTGTGTTTAATTTACGGCTCGCGAAACAATTTATCAAACGAACAATTTTGTTTCAAATATATGCTGTGAAATACATCTAAGGAGAACTATCTGTCAACGGGAAATACAATAAATCATATGAAGAAAACAAAACTCCTCTGCCGAAAATAAGGATGGACTGTATAGAGATGAAAAAGGCCGTGTTTGATTTTGTTAATAAAAACACCCCTGCTTTGACACTAACTTTGATCTTTGAAATACGCCGACATTGGGTTTACGATTGTCGATGTTTTTTTTATCTATCCCCCCTTCCTCCCTCCATTCGACTGTGTTTCGTGTGTTCATTACAGCGTGTGGCTAGTCCCAAAATAACTGATTTTAAGGATACACCAAAATGTGTACGTTTTTAAAGTCAATAAATTAGTTACTAACAGTGTAGGATAAGGGCCCGTCCATAAATGACGTTAGGCACCTAGGGGAGGAGGGGCTCACACATTTGTGACGAGGGGGGGTGTGTGTTTAAGAATAAATGTGACGTCACATCAAAACGCGCAACTTTAAATAAAAAGTTCCACTGAAATATTTGATTTGACGCTTTACATGGATTTAAGCGTGTAGCAATTTTTAGAGTTCAACTTCACATTAAATACAAAATTAAATGACAATAAAGTTATTTGACAGATGCTCATTTTCAAAAAGGAAGTACGGCTTTAATGGGGGGGGGGCGACGCAAAGCTTTGTGACGTCACATCATATTGGAGGGGGGCTCCAAGTTTTTGTGACAACCTTTGACCCGGGGGTCGGGGGTAAAAAATCGGAAAAAATCGCTTGACGTCATTTATGTATGGCTCCTAAGACGTCGGCCGTGTAGCTACTGTGAGAAATGAGGTGCATGGAAGGTGGCTAGGTAGCATTTTATAGCGGTCATGACGGGGAAAATTATGCGATGTTTCGATCGGGTAACCCGGGTACCCGTTCGATATTTGGACGGGTACCCGGGCAGCATTTTTCAACAATATTGACAGCCCTATCCACTATAAGACATACGAGTTTGGAAGAAAAAGAGCGCATTATACATGATCATCCTTTTGAAAAACGACTTTATTAAATTATTTATGGAATTAATTTATATTAGAAAAAAACATAAACCACGAGCTTTTACCATATAAAAAGGTCTAATTTTACCTTGATACTTTTAGTTTCAAATTATTTTGAACTAACGCTTGTTTTGGCTGGGTTGTATAAGACTCCAACGATCGTCTAAAAATTTGAAAATATATCATCGGTTAATGATAATTTCTGTTCTGGAATGGATTATGTCTGTATTACGAGATTCTAATGACAATAACTATCTTAGATTCATATAAAGAGCGCTACAATTTTAATATTATTTTTTTTACTCAATGGAGATTTGAGAATCATTGTTAATCGACAATCACAAATACTCCACGACGACAGTGCGTTACGGGAAGGCGCCAGTGGGTTACTTACAGGGCTATCATTTTCTAATATCGTTGATAAGACCAGCGACGTCTGCAAGCCAGTAGGCGAGAAAGAGCCACACGGTACGTACAGGGGGATTTAGTCATAAATTAACACTTCAAAATATGGGATTTTCCGAAAATGTAGGAGGGGTAGCGGCATAGGGGGGTCTTCAGTAGGAGGGTGATGCCGTGTATTTGGGTGGATAGTAGATACGCAAGGGAACAGGGTGGGCGTGCAAGGGAAGATGGGTAGTTATGCCAGTGAAGAGAGTAGATATGCCAGACAACGTGGTGGATGTTCAAGGAAAGGGTTATTTAGATTACCATGGAAGGGTAGATATGCAAGGGAAGGGGGTAGATGTGACAGGGAAGGGGGTAGATGTGCCAGGAAAGGGGGGTAGATGTGCCAGGGAAGGGGGTAGATGTGCCAGGAAAGGGGGTAGATGTGCCAGGGAAGGGGTAAAGTAAATGTGCCAGTGAAGGGGGTAAATGTGCCAGGAACGAACGAGAGTAGATGTGCCAGGGAAGGGGGTAGATGTTCCAGGGAATGGGTTAGATGTGCCAGCGCATGGGTTAGATGTGCCAGGGAAGGGGGTAGATGTGCCAGGGAAGGGGTTAGATGTTCCAGGGAATGGGTTAGATGTGCCATGGAAGGGGGTAGATGTGCCAGGGAATGGGTTAGCTGTGCCAGGGAAGGGGTTAGGTGTGCCAGGGAAGGGGTTAGATGTGCCAGGGAATGGGTTAGATGTGGCAGGGAATGGGTTAGATGTGCCAGGGAAGGGGGTAGATGTGCCAGGGAAGGGGTTAGATGTGCCATGAAGGGGGTATATGTGCCAGGGAAAGTGGTTAGATGTGCCAGGGACGGGGGGAGATGTTCCAGGGAAGGTGGAGATGTGCCAGGGACGGGGGAGATGTGCCAGGGAAAGGGGTCGATGTAACAGGGTGGGAAAGCTTGGGGATTTTGCAGTAACTGATAGAAGGAAAGAAAGTCTAGAGTTGGTTGAATTCTAGGAAGTCATAAAAGGTAATGATAAGTAAGGGGGGTAGGGTGTTTTTTCACAACTTCAGAACTTGTGGGAATTACTTCCGAACAGTCCCTCAATGCTCGGGTAGATGTACATAATAAATATACTCCGGGACAAAGGAAACCACGGATCAGTCTATCTCTTTCTTCATTCATTTTTTTTTATTCATCTAATTTTCACACTTTAACGCGGTCCATAATTTGTCCTGCTTAAAGATGAGTCATTGCTTTTCTTTATAATTAAAGATTATTTCAAGCAACCAAAACTGGCAAAATAACAGAGATGATCAAATAGAAATCCTTGCGGTTTTCCTATCAAGTTTGTAAATGCCATCAAAAATCTAGACGCCAGACCAACGCTCACTCAAGCGGTGCTGAAAAAAATTATCATCCATTACAACTAAATACGCCATTCAAAGAGACTTTTTGTTGTATGAACTGTGACTCCGTCCGGCTGTGTTAATGGTTAGAGCCTCTAAAGCTAAACATACGTAAATGTGAGAGGGGTTTGTTGAGCATTGTGTTATAATCCGATGGAATGCTTCGTTGTGGCGTGATGGTTAAGTGCGGGAATCAACTGTCTGTGGGGAATTGTACGACAAGACTCGGTGGGATGAAATAATAAATGAACGTTGGAGGGACAGTGACATTCCTCAGAAAATAAAAAAACGTTGTATTCAGGTGTGTGTGTGTGAATCACACGTGGCACTAGTAGGGGCAGCGGTCTACTTTGCACTATTGGTACATCGAATACGTTTTTTATTTGGCGAGACTAGTACTTTGTTTATTCAATGAGTAATGAAGTCAATGGGGGCGGGGTGGAAAGGCGAGGTGGGGGGTCAGGTGAAAGTAACGAAGCTTTCAAACTCCGTGAGTTGAGAGTGTTATTGAATAGAAGAACTACAGAATAGTTTTGAAAACAGGAACAGTTGTGTCAAGATGTCATTTTCAATGTACCAAAGACAGCCTCGAAAAGTGATCATTTTAAAAATGTTCTCGTGTCCAATGTTCCCTTTAAGCTGCGCGGCCGCGCAGATATCTGAACTACGCCTTACAATATTTTAGAGTTACCGCGTAGCAAATTTAGTGAAATAGTGCGCACAAAAAGGATGATGTGCTAGTTTGAACGCGAGTTTTTTGTACTTTCCACCCGGAGCAACGAACCTTAGAGGGAAAATTGCTCGTGTCTTGTAATCAGTGACGTGATCATTCGTATACCAGAAGCCGTACAATAGTCTATCGAAGTGAACATTGCTAGTGTCTTGTAATCAGTGACGTGATCATTCGTATACCAGCAGCCGTACAATAGTCTATCGAAGTGAACATTGCTAGTGTCTTGTAATCAGTGACGTGATCATTCGTATACCAGCAGCCGTACAATAGTCTATCGAAGTGAACATTGCTCGTGTCTTGTAATCAGTGACGTGATCATTCGTATACCAGCAGCCGTACAATAGTCTATCGAAGTGAACATTGCTAGTGTCTTGTAATCAGTGACGTGATCATTCGTATACCAGCAGCCGTACAATAGTCTATCGAAGTGAACATTGCTAGTGTCTTGTAATCAGTGACGTGATCATTCGTATACCAGAAGCCGTACAATAGTCTATCGAAGTGAACATTGGGTGGTTCCATTAACCGGACTCACCAAAATTCATATCAACAATCAGTTTAAGTTATACAATGTCTCAGTGTGGTACAGTCTACACTGCTGGGGCGAAACGTTGAGCTAAGGAATTAAAATGTATACATCGAATTACATCAGTGGTAAAATTTAGTTAACCATATTCCGTACACTGCAATGGTGTCCAAAATACCGTATGACATAAGCAATATCTCAGATAGATACTGACTTTTAGACAACTGGACACGGTGGTCGAGTGCCAGCGAGCTCGACTGGCGTACCGATGGTCACGGGTTCGAATCCATGTGAAGGCAAGGATTTGTTCCCGGGGCCTAGGACGTCCCTGAGTCACCCAGTCCCAGCTCCGAATGGGTACCTAGCACTACATGTAGTTAGTCGGCTGGGTAATGCGTGGAACCCACAAAGCCGTGGCCTGTGAACGCTGCATCACATGCCAACAGATCATCCGTCATGGTTGGTGGACGCAATCAGCCTCTGCATAGAAGGAGCGTCTGTATAGGTAAGATATGATAATAACAAAACCAAAACAACCTTTGAGACTGACGTAAGGGTGACTATATGAAGAACTCCTACCGATGAACACAGCCGCCTATTATCCAAATCCTACAGCTAACAAAGATTCTTATTAATCCTGCAAAATCGGGGGTGGTAATTCCAACTTCTTTTGTTTGTGCAAAATAAAACATTTTATTCATTATTGATATTATTTTAACAAACCAGTCATTTGTTCCATAGGTCTGGTTTCGCGACTTTTTAGAATTATTTCGGCCAATCGGGTATGTTGCTCATCTTGTTGCATCATCCTACTTCTGAGACGTACCTCTCCCCCTGCACGACATTGGAGAAGAACACTTGAGGGTAGGGGTGGGAGTAATCAGCATCTCGTCATTTCATGGATATCCCCTAAAACTAATCCCACAGATCAACGGTGGCCAAACTGCGGCTCGCGAGCCGCATGCGGCTCTTCTGTGTTCACTTTGCGGCTCGCGAACAATTGATGAAATTAAAACTTTTCGTTTGAAATATATGCAGTGAAATACGCTTAAAATTAACACGAAAACGCTTAAGAGAAAATATCTCTCAACTGGGAAATAAAATACTGCCGCGACAAAATACAAAGTATATTGTTACACATTTTTCCCTGAACAAGAAACAAAAATCTATTAACACTAAAAGATTTAGGTTCTTTGAATAAGTCAAGGAAAACACGACCGCACCTCAGAGAATTTAAAGGGGTTGGTATTGTGTGTTATTAATAACTAGCGTATCACCCGTAAAAAATGACGGAAGTTTTCAGCTGAAATCTATTTATTTTACCAAAAAAATGCAATTTTTTTAGGAAGCCTACGGCGTCGACCTTTTTCAAAAGCCCAACTAACTTGTCCTTCTTTGATAAATACGAAATATTAAACTTTCTGAAATGTACACAAAGTATTTTGTAATAGGGGTCGCAGGGCGCCTACGGCACCCCTTTCTTTTTTAATTTTATAATTAACCATCATCAAATCCTCTTTTTTTATCCCTTTTCCAAAATTAAATTATGAGCGAAAACAATGACGTCATATAATATTTTTTTACAGCGCATCTTTAATTTGCACACCTTTTGATGCATTGGGGCAGTAATTTGGTTTTCCCTGCTTTCTAAAATTATTAGCGTCAGGACTGACTGACAGACACTACTTGCGTGACAATTGCAAATTATATTGTTTAATAACACCCCTGCTTTTATTATATGACAGGACGCTAACTTCGCTTTGAGATACACCGAATTATTGAGTTACCGGTTGAGACTGACGAGCCAATGTTGTTTATCTACTCATATCCCCACCATACTTAAAAAAACACATAATCTATTATTGGCTTTTAAGAAAAATAATTTTCAGTCGTTCAATGATTTTCACTGTAACAAAAATAAATGAACGTTTAAATAAAAATCTGGATAGAAACAAAGGGTTGAAAATATTTTTGGCTTATTATTTAAAATTTTAAAGTTGAAGGGAGCGATTGGTTTGTAATTGGTTGGTGATGAAAACTGTAAAATTTCTTTTTCCCTTTTCGATAAAAATCCACAAAAAATAGCAACATGTTGCAGGAAACGAAAATAGAAAGAAGAAAATATAAGCTTTCTACCAGAATGGGAAGAGGATTTTACACTGATTGATAAAGATGGTAAGCCAATTTTCCTCATCTGCCAAACACCGCTAGCAAATTACAAAGCTAGCAATTTGAAGCGACTCTATGAAAAAAGTCGTGAAGAGTTTGCATTGCGGTATTTACTGCAGAGTGAATTGAGAAAAAGCAACCATGCTGAGTTTAAGTCTGGGATCTGGGATGTGTCAGCAGCAGACACTGCTTTCTGCTTTTAAAAAACTAGGTGTCACTTCAACTGAGGCAAGTTCTCTCATCGCTTGGAATATTGCTCGTGCTAAACGACCTTATTCTGATGGGGACTTTATTAAGAAAAATGTCCAAGAAGTAATTTCAATATTAGATCCAAATAATTCCAGACTTCGGTGACTGATAACACAAATTCCAATGTCATGCCATACCACTGAGAGACGTATTTCAGACATTAACGCTGATATTGAAAGGAAAATGAGGGAACGATTTTAAGAACTGTGAAGCATTCAGTTTGGCTCTTGATGAATCAACAGATATTCAAGATACGCCACAATTGGCGGTGTACGTTGTCATGTTTTATTAGACGTGGCTGTAAAAGAAGAGCTATGAAACTTTGTGGCACTGAAAGATACCACTCGGGGCATTGATGTAAAAAAACGCCCTTAATAAAATTACTGATGGATGCTGGTGTACCACTAAATCGACTTGTGGCAACGGATGGAGGAATTTTTCATTGCGAGTGGGGAACAATGTTCCCTCTAAGGTTCACTGGTCCGTGTGCAAAGTAAAAAACAACAACTCGTGTGCAAAGTTGCTCAACATCCATTTTGAGTGCAATATTTTACAAAATTTTGCTACGCGGTAATTCTAAACTGCTGCGTGGCGTCGGTCAGATATCTGCGCAGCTGCGCAGCTTAAAGGGAACATTGGTGGGGAACGTGAGCGATAATGTCTCAATGCGGCTCTCAAAATTTTTGAATATTAATAAAATGGCTCTCACTTACTACAGGTCTGGCCACCCCTGCCATAGATAGATCCTTGAAAGAAATGCGAAGTTTTGTGAGCCGTGTTCATTTTATTTGAGAACTTTGTTAATTTTATTTGGGCTCAATAACTAGCAATGTACGTATGAATCCCCCCCCCCAACAACCAATCCCTACAACTCTCCTCCCAGGGCCGGCCTAAGGGAATTAGAGGCCCTAGGCCTAGGCGAAGTGAATTTGGTGACCCTAAATGTAATAGAAAAATAAATAAATATGGAAAGATTCTTGTGCGAGGCCCCCACTAATGATGAGACTATTCAGAGTCCCTAGGCGGCTGCCTAGTTTGCCTATGCCTAAAGCCGGCCCTGCCCCTCCTCCCTCCTTGGCAAAGTAATGTGTCCACCATTAGTTTTGGAATTAACCTTGACAGAGACACTAAAGGAATCGGAAGCTTGACGCAGAACAAAAGACAAAATAACATTGAACTGACAAATGACGAACAATAATATACTCCTGGAATAGCCGGTAGATAAAAGAAATGTGCACTGCCCGTCACCTCAAACAACGGTAGGTGCATGACTTCAATTTATCACAAAGCTTGTAAAACACTTTAACGCTCTGATAGTATAAAGGAATGCTAAACCCTAATATGAAAACAAATAGGGAATCGTGTCTCAAAGGACAATATATTGTCTCTCTCTAGAGATGTTAAGTGTAAGATTTAATTACCATAATGGTGTTCCCTTAAAGTCACGTGAAATTTGTTTAAGGGACCGTCCATAAGTCCATAAAGTACGTCACGCTCCAGAGGGGGGAGGGGTGTAAGAAAGTGTGACAGTTTGTGACAGGGGGAGGGGGGTGTACGGCCATGTGTGACGTCACGCTGTTTTATATTAAATTTTGATTATTTTGTCAATAAAAAACAACATTTTTGTTCGAAAGTGTGACGTACTTTGATGTCCGAGATGTGTGACAGTTTGTGACAGGGGGGAGGGGGAGTTAAAAATGGTCAAAAATAGCGTGACCTACTTTATGGACGGCCCCTAACTCTGTTAGTAGAACACATGGCCAGATAATATCTACAACCATAATTTGAAACGCCCTATACCGACACAGAGCGATAATTCAGGTCCCGTTTGAAAAATTTCAAATGGTAAATGTAACATGCATTTTAAAAGATATTCAAACCGAAAAATTTGTTTACATTTATTGCGTTCAAATGTGCTTTAAGTGTAATAAAGTCGACATAAACTAGTTTAAAGGGCTATAAACTACAGGGTAATGAGGCAAAACGCCCGAAGTTTGCATGTAGCTTCCCCATCATTTAACGATAAATGTCCAGACGATATAATAAATAACGCTGATAATGGGAATGCCACATAACACTTTATATTTTTTTATTTAAAAAAAGAAATACGACCAAGACTTGATCTATCGTGTCGTTACGTCCTTGGCAGGGTACCTCAAACTGTGTTGCATGGAGTGAAATAAGAGTAAACATTTAACACGTTTCTACGCGCTGGGAAGTTTATTTTGGGAAACCTGGTAATACGAAAGAACGGAAATGAAAATCGGGGTAGGAAAATAAAAATATGGAATAGTCTTTCGGAAAGTATACAATGTAAGGGAATTCTATGTAGGAAATATTATTTTGGGAGAGGTATTTAAGGACCCAGCCCTTAACGCAATAGGATAATTAAAGGGACAGTATCGCGTGTGTGTGGTTAAGCTGATGGATTTTTCCATAAATAAAGATGAAAGAACGACAACACACGGAGAACACGAGGGTACGAGGATATGGGGGAGAACAAAGGGAGAACGGACACTAGGAAATTCATGATCACAATTATCATACCCGCATGACAAAATGTCCACATATGTGCCTTGTCATTTCATAGTGTGAATATAGAAATAGCCAGGGTATTCAATTTTCAATAGGACCCATATCATGCAGATGTAAATCAAATATCCTTGAACTCTGTTTGGACTTAATAGCTTTATTATGAGTCAGATTAATGCACACACACACACACACACACACACACACACACACACACTCACACACACAAACTTGCTTACGACTTAATTATAGTTAAATTTTCAAACTTCTTATCACTCCCATACTTAGCTGAAATAATCGTTTTACAAAAACAGTGAAATTAATAACTGAGATATGACGTATTCCGGTCTGAGAAGTCACAAACACTTAGTGCAACGGTAATTGCCAATGCGTTTAGCAGGTACTAAATTGATGAAATTTAAGGACTCCTGATCTATTTTTAAAATGGGTGGGGGTAATACCCATCAGGGTATTAGCTGTATATCACTTAGTTTGAGAATCCCTTATCTACGTTATAAATGCGCGCTTTTCGGAAGTTACATTCAAAGTAGTCTTGTCATTCAAGTGCAGTTGACAAATTATTCTTGTTAGGACTTGGGATAAATACATATAGTGCACCGGAGTTTAAAGTAGTCAAAAGTTGTCCGCATCAGTGTTCCCTTAAAGCTGCGCGGCTTCGCAGCTGAGCAGATATCTGACAGACAAATGTCAGCCTCTGATTTAATTTCACCAAGACCCAAGACACGGTTAAATACGTCCAGGAGAACATTTAAGGCTTCCAAGTCACTATCCTAATCCCCTAGGACTAGGACCCCATCCGAGCTCGACGTCAGTACAACCAGCCTGCCGACGGTACTTGCTTGATAAAACTTGAGGAAAACGAGGCGTTATGAAACAAACTGCAATTGGGTGTTATTGTTTGTTTCCATGCTGCCATGAATGCTCAATCTTTATGTTTTCTTCCTTTTTTTCTAAAAGTTTCGTTTGGGCTCACAAGTATTCATTTTTTATGCGACCGGCGCTAGTCATTTATTCTGTTGTTTAGTTTGGTGACGCTTGCTTTTCGCCCATAGCCCATAGAAATAATTATAGAATAGGGTAAAGTTTACAGGCCCATGAAAAGAAGTCTAGAGTCGGAGAGGGTTCACCGTCAACGATATGTGCTACCTGCTACATGATTCAATCTAGTCCTAGCCGTTCACCCGTTCAGCGCCAGGCTTTGATATTGAAAGATCAAAGAACGATCAACCACCCACCAGTAGCTCCGGCCATTCTCTCCCCAGGTACTATTATCTGGCTACTGACTGGCGGTGGGCGTGCCGATGGCTCGCTTACAGCCGCAGACACGAGATAGAAAGGTTGATAGAGTTGCTAGAATAGCGCGCACTATCGAGGGTGTATGAAGCGTAAGGGAAGAAAGGATTAATTAATGTCGTGTGCCGTCGCCAACAGTGCTTCCTGAAATAAAATAGAAATAATAGAATCACACAGACATTAGCCCAGAGATTCTCAAAATCATCATCGTAGGACGTTGAGGAAGGCTCTTTGCCGAAACGTTCCCTTTTTTGTTACGTCTGGTCAGGCTAACCAATACCCTGTTTATATGTTACACATTTACTAATTTAAAAGCCTGGTTGCAGTCTCACCGCCATTGTTTTATTTTCTTAAGTCTTTGGGGTAACTGGTTTGGCTTGGACAGCTGTTTGGGGTATACAACTTGAATACAACTTTGATATGTACGACATTTTAACAGCACTGTAACAATGCATTTTATGCACATGTGAGTCTTGAAACACAATGTGTCCCGCGGGTCATTTGAGTAGCACACTTAAAGAGGAAGGTCAATAGAATTACTGGCTTGCGCATGTATGTTTTTGAAGTCATCAAACACTAAAAAATTATGCTTAATCGAATAAACTATCAGAAAGGAAAGAAAAGAAAAGGTAAATCAGATTTAGGAGAAACTTAAAACTTGTTGCAGCAAAAGAGGAAAAGTTTCTGACTTTGTAATAAAGCTTAATTATTGGCCCTGCAATGGTCTCAATGGAATGTGAGTCTCAGGAGAATCTGCTGGACGAGATGTCACCACCGAGCTTCAATGAAAACCTCCATTATCTTGTGTATATAAAGTAGACCGAATATTGCCAAGTATTCAAGTGGCCTGACTCTAACATCTACACGCCGGCTGTTTGCCGTGGACCAATTTGGGCGTAAAATCTCAGGTAATAAGTATCATAGATCAACTTGCTGTGATCTAGACACCACTGGGTGCACTTGACTGAACCCTCAGTGGCGCAGGGGCGCGTTTTCTGTAGCGTAATTGTAAGTCTATAGGAGCAGGTGAATAATCACGCCGAGGTGCAGTTACAGGAGCAGTTTTAGGAGCAGTTAAGAGTACAGTCGTATGGGCAGCTGAAAGGACAGTTATGTGAGAAAGCACACAATACCTTATATGCGCAATTTTATGAGCAGGTATACAGGCTTTAGTGCTAATAAATAAGAAATTAAAAGAGGAGTCAAATGAACAGTGATGCGACTCATTAAGAATTAAGGGTATAGGTTTAAATTTACTTGAGGGTTATATGACTCTCATAGTTATGAGACACGAGCAGTGACATGGAAATTGTGCAGCGGTTACAGTTTAGTTCTGAGTACATAAATAAAGAATGTTAGATCAACAGTCAAGGGGAACTGTTGCATGGGGAGATTTTCGGAAATAAATAAGATGTGGTGTTTGTGGCACACTGGGCGGTGGGCCGGACCAAACCCAGAATGAACAACCACCTTCCCACCCACCCACCCCCCCTCCATTTTCCCATGCCAAAAAAATATTAAAATAGTCAGTGGAAAGCGATCATGACCACTGGAATCAAGATATGTGAGAACCGTCATGGGACGGTTACATAGGCAAGAGGTAGGTTAATTTGTAGGTCTAGTAGCCTCTGTCATTTAAAGGCAGAAATCTGTTGATGGAACATCCGGGCATTTTTAATTCTAGAATTTCTTCGTTATTTTGAGTCAGTTTAGTGGACTTGAAAGGGCGAAACTCGATGACATTTTTTAAGTTTTAATGTACGGGGAAAATTGTTCATTCAATATTTATGCTGAAATACTTTGTTTTATTAAAACATTTTTTAAATCCCTTATATTAACTTCTCCGCCGTCTCATTCGTCGTCCCTCGACCGCGACGCCCGTCGTCCCGCGGAAAAACAAAAGTCGAAAATGACCCACTTCCAGTGAAGCCATCGAGCTGAAATTTGGCACACGGACCCGTCTCACCTAACAATGCATCGTATCAAAATTTCAGATCGATCGAACGTACCGTAATTAAATTAATGCATTTTAGTTTATCTATATAAATCACTATTTAGAATGTTTAGTCGTCTGCTAGAGTTGACCTAGTTTTAAAGCCAAGGGAGATAATTTCAGTTTCAGTCTGTACATGTTTGTCACTTTTGAACATAATCAATACTTTTAGTTATGTCTCATATATAAGGGATTTATAGTCAAAAACTTTGTTTTTACGGGGTTGTTTAATTTAAATCCTTTATATTAACTCGTGGTGTCTGGTTGATTGCTTGTTTGCTTGTCGCCAAAACTTTGGATCGATTTTTAACCCACTTCCTCGTAAGCTAGCGAACTGAAATTTTCCAGGCAGTTTTGTGCTAATGATAAAAACGAAGTATCAAAATTTCAGATCGATCGCATGTACTGTAATTAAATTATTAGATTATTTTATTGTTCTCTATGTATCATATTACATTTTTGAGATAGAGTGTCGCGGTGCGTATTATATTGAACGACCTTTTTATTAATACTTTCCTGTTGCGCGATTTGGTGCGTATTATATTGACAATACTTTTTATAAACATATTCCCGATCGGTGCGCATTATATTAAACACGTTTTACGAGACATAACTAAAATTTTGTATTTTTGGATTGTCTTGCGCTGCGTATTATTATGAACATTCTTTTAATTATGGCTCGTACATAAAGGATTTATAGTCAAAAACTTGGTTTTTTAAGGGTTCTTGTTATTAAAATATAACTTTAGTTATATTACGTAATGAGATATGAAGTTTTCAGGTCTCAGAAATGACAAACCCATTGGATTATATGTTTGCAGATACTAACACTGCACACTCTGCATGTCAATAAATGTAATAGAGTTGACCAAACACATATGCTACAGAGTTTGATTTTTTTTAAATGCAAGGTTTAAAAAATTGGCGTATAACTATAAGCCCTGCAATAAGTATAAACTACTTAGGGGCCGTCCATAAAGTACGTCACGCTCCGAGGGGGGGGAGGGGGTCTAAGAAAGTGTGACACTTTGTGACAGGGGGAGGGGGGTCAGGCCATGTGTGATGTCACACATTTATTTTTTTAATTATTTTTTTTTCTAATTTATTTATATTTTTTTAGTAGAATTTAAATAGCTTTACAAATAATTTTCAATTTTTTTTGAAAAATTAGAATTAGTTTTATGTCAAAATAGCATGAAATGCGTATCTCCTGAATGTGTTGTTCATAAATCTGAATTGGATGCAGCAGGACTAATATTACAAATATAAGGATCAGGTATGGTTTGACAATCATGTTCGCACCAGCCAATACTTCACTCAAATTGTTAAATATCAGGACATGAAATGTTGCGACAAAGCACGAAGCTCATATTTCAACGTTTTACCTTCAAGATTCTTCCCCTCCTCCAATCCCAATCAACCAAACAGTTGATGGACTCAAAGCTTCAGAAAGATGCAGATTCTCATAAAATGTCCTTCCTTGATTGTAGCACAAACTCTCAAATTTGATGACATTTTGCCAAGATCAACAGGAGTTTTCAAAGTACAACCATATGATTACCAGCTTTATTTTGATCGACTTTGCAAAGTCGGTCACTTATATTTAGCCTCACAAAAATTGTTGAAGAAACATACAGGACAACACAGAGCTCGGGCTCAGGAGAATGTGCCCACCCAAACTGTTCCAGAATCAACTCATATAAAAAGCATCCGTCCTTTGAGAATCACTTCTAGAAGTCAAAGAGAACCTATGGCAGTTATTGCCAGAAGAGAAAATGCACATACAGAGGCTGTTGTGTGGCTAGATGAGGACGAGTTGATCTGTCTGCAATTATCCTTCCAGGAAACGATGATGGTGAAAGAATGATGCCAGTCGTAACTATGGATGAAAACTTCATTTCACCGTTGTAAGCTGATTTCCAGTGAATATTTTTGAATGAAACATAATTCATAGGACCATACTAAACAGATTCAATATAGCACAAGAGTTGGTCACATAATTTGTCAATCTAGTCTTATTTTTTAA
The DNA here is from genome assembly GCA_944989445.1 of Ampullaceana balthica. Taxonomy (NCBI): domain Eukaryota; kingdom Metazoa; phylum Mollusca; class Gastropoda; family Lymnaeidae; genus Ampullaceana; species Ampullaceana balthica. The sequence continues at coordinate 1,049,976 of CALYLW010000364.1, forward strand.
AAGTCAAATTGTTTTGTTTTCTTTGTATTATTTAATCACTGGCTTAGGTCAAGTTTCGCTAATCTACTTATTATTCTGTGTCAATAGATTGCATAATCGGAAGATTATCTAAAACTTAACCTCACTCATTGTAAATGAAAAGGTAGCAGAGAAATTATGTGTATTATACAATTGTCAAGTGTAATTTTTGCAATTTTTCTTTTCAAATTCGATCTAGATTGAGTTACTGTTTCATTGAATAACTGTGACAACTGTTGCCAATTAACTATTCTACTATTAAAGTCATTTTAATAATATGATAGTTCTTTTAAGTGGGGGGGTGTACGGGATTTCGGCTCCAGCTCCGGCAAATCCGGAATCGTATTTTTAAAAAATCCGGCTCTGGCTTCGACTCCGGCAGGTTTCACTTCATAAATCCGGCTGGCCGGTAATTTCCTAATTTATATATTTATTCATAATGGCTCCGGCAAATCAGGAATCCGGCCATTTTAAGAAATCTGATTTCGGCTCCAGCCGGATTTCACTTCATAAATCCGGCCAAATTCAGCTCCGGCCGGATTTCAAAATTTTGAATCTGGTACATCCCTACTTTTAAGTGGAAAGTTTATATTTTAATACAGTTTAATGGTGAAGTGTAATTTAAGTATTAAATTAAATATTTTAATTGGGTGTTAATTTAAAAAAAATTCGAAAGTGTGACGTACTTTAGGGGGGGGGGTCCGTGATTTGTGACAGTTTGTGACAGGGGGGAGGGGGGGGGGAAATAGCGTGACGTACTTTATGGACGGCCCCTTAGCCAGTAACCACCTACATCTGAGGATACTTTTACTTTTATTATAATACATACTAGATGTTATCCATATTCTTGTACCTAGTTATTTAGACCGAGGTGGGAATATTTATAAGTTAAGTTTTGAAGCAGTGAAAATGTTCGACCACTTCTGTCAACTATCTCACAGGTAAACTGGGTTTTTTTTCCCATCGCATTCCCTCCCCTCCCTGCTCCCGATAGCGTATGTAAATATAATCTCAACATCAGATCGGAGAGGTGAAATATTTAGTCAACTTTCTCAGAGTTGACTGAATCCTCATGACCCAAACGACGCACCTATATATTTAATTTGCACGTATATCTAGTACAAGCTGCCACGTACAAACTACTGCTGTAATGATAGACTCAGTCGCTAAAATGAACCGATGTGCATTTTGTTTTACAGTAAACAGTAGCACGAAAAGTTGTATAAGAATATAACAATTTAAAAACAGATTCTAGAGCTTCCGGGTCACTTGATAAGAGGACATAACTAAAGTTTTTTTAGTGTTATATTAAAAAGCTAAAATGTACTTATAAAGTTGTTGCAAAAAATGACCCTAAGTCCTCAGAGAGATTTTTAAAAGTCCTTTGATTGACTTAACAAAAAGAGTTAAAAGAAATTTCAAATTTCTCCTTTTTACAAACTGACAGTGACTGAACGTTTGTGACAAGTGATGAAGATCTTCTCAATTGCGTCAATTTAGGCCGTGTCATCTAATGGCAGAAATCTATTAAAAGAAATATCAGGGGTATTCAGTTCAAGTACTTTATTAAGATATTAATCAAATATATATAGGATTTATCTCGACAGATCTTTGTTAACACCAGTCGTTTGAGTAAGCTTGACATGATTGACAGAGAAAATACTTTTTTTTTAACTCACTTGACTTATCCTAAGGAATATGTTGCAAATGTCTACGTACTTCTATAATTTTGTGTTAAACATTTATTGTAACGAAACCTTGTCTGGAATATGGCAACATTACTTAATGATAAGTGGCGTTTTCCTGTCTTTGAAATTACAAGTCCCAACAATAATGGCTGACACATTCTGTGTCCAGTGCTGACGGAGTCGGAGAAAATTTGTGCTCAAAGGTACAAGTATGCGTTCCATGCCGTTAGACACAGTGTGTGTTCCATGCCTTTAAACACATTGTGTGTTTAATCCCAATTGGCCACAGTGTGTGTTCAGCGCGGACAGACACAGTTGTTCACACCACACAGCCCATCTTCTCAAGGGAAACACGAGCCGTGTGGAGAGCCTGGCTATTTGGTGATGTTGGCCAAGTCAACAATTTCAAACACTTGTACGAGCAGCGGCGGCAAAGGGAGAGAACGCGACATTATTGAATCTTCGAAGATGTTGTTACAGGTTTTTGCTGATTGTGACATTTTAAAGCATACCTCACCCATCACAAGATTATTTTTTTTTAAAGTATATTTTTCCACTTCAATTGATTCTAGACACCAATTCAATTTATAACCTCCAAAACTAAGCCCAGTTGTCTAATAATGTAATCATACCGTGTCCAGTTGTCTCATACAGTGTCCACTTCCCAATACCCTGTCAAGTTGTCTCATACAGTGTCCACTTCCCAATACCCTGTCCAGTCGTCTCATACAGTGTCCACTTCCCAATACCCTGTCCAGTTGTCTCATACAGTGTCCACTTCCCAATACCCTGTCCAGTTGTCTCATACAGTGTCCACTTCCCAATACCCTGTCCAGTTGTCTCATACAGTGTCCACTTCCCAATACCCTGTCCAGTTGTCTCATACAGTGTCCACTTCCCAATACCCTGTCCAGTTGTCTCATAGTGTCCACTTCCCAATACCCTGTCCAGTTGTCTCATACAGTGTACACTTCCCAATACCCTGTCCAGTTGTCTCATACAGTGTCCACTTCCCAATACCCTGTCCAGTTGTCTCATACAGTATCTAGTTAGCCAATACCGTGCAAAGTTCCAAATACTGTCTCTAGTTTTCTAATGTGTCCAGTTTCTTATACTAATACCGTGTCCAGTTTCTTATACTAATACCGTGTCCAGTTTCTTATACTAATACCGTGTCCAGTTTCTTATACTAATACCGTGTCCAGTTTCTTATACTAATACCGTGTCCAGTTTCTTATACTAATACCGTGTCCAGTTTCTTATACTAATACCGTGTCCGGTTTTCCATTTCTGTATCCTGTCTCCCAATACTGTGGTCAGTTGCCCATTTCTTTGTCAAGTTATTCCAAAACTCCACCGCTTCCTAATATTAATACCACTGTATTTTTCCCCAGTGCTGTGTCTATGTGTATTTTAACATAACTTCTACCTATTTCCCAATACTGGCAATACTTGGGCCACATTACCAACACTACTGCAACAGTTCCGTTGCTACACAAGGACAAGGGGACGAAAACTATTTACATTTACAAGATAATCTGAAGCACACGTATACGTGACGATTATTTTTTCTTTTAGATTATTATTATTATCGATACAAAAAAAATATATATATACTTATATTTATGTAACTTCGTTATGCAGATGTTTCACTTCAATTACCAAATATGTAATTAAACTAAAGATGAATGAGAGCAGATGACGAATGCTTACCTCAGCCTCAACTCAACATGACATAACCTATACAAGTGTAACACTAACACGGTAAATTCAGCAAGCATACTCACAACTATTTCGTGTAATTATGTTACTATTAATTTTAAATTAAAAGCCGTGTTCTTATTTCAAGATCTTTCTTTTTTTTACTCTTACGTACTTAATTAAGTCTAAAAGTAAAAGCTTAAAAGATTGTCACAGTCACGTTAATTCGTAAAATAATCCAACCAGCATCATATGAATCATGAAATAAACTAACACGAATTGAATAGGGTACATCAAGGAATATTCCTTTATAATATAAAATATATAGTAATATAGCCCATAGTGATCTCTTTAATCAGCCCCGTTAATTGGTATAATGTATAATTGTTGATGCCATTGATAGTATTAGTATTAGCAGCACATCACCACAACCTACAATGTCAGAAGTAACACATCATAAATCCAAAGAACGTCCACCGAATCACATCACCAGTCCAACTACCTCCCTATCACATTGTCAAGGAATGCCCGTAAGGTACCTCTGCCCCAAATATCGTTCAAAAATTCCGTTTCACTTTATCCATCATCACAGCGCTGTCCCCTAACGAGTGTCCCTATGTTTGAATCAACAACATGATCCGGAAACTCACAGCGCGGTGAGACGAGGTGGAAGGGGGGAAAAAAAGAGGAAAGGGGGAAGGGAGGGTGGTGTGGCTGGCAGGGAAGAATCGGATTGAACAGGTATAACAACACACCGAATGAAGGCCCTTCGAATCCTAGACCCGCCACCCACCGAAGCGGTCTCACTATTTTTTCCGAATCGTCACTGAGAGTGAATGGAGTTTTTTGTGTTCTGGCTGTCAAATAGACTGTCTCATTGCAGGGGACTTGTCTCCTGATTGTAAGCGTGTAAAATAGCCTGGCTAGGGGGTATCAGTGGGGGGGGTGGGGGGGAGAGGGGACGGGGCGCGGAGAATTTCCGACAGGTAAACGAGAGGAGGGCGGGGGGAGGGGGGAAGGGGGCTAGAAATATTACGTTGAGCGGGCAGAAGGCAAAATTCAAGGTGAAGGACATAAACTTGGTCGTGATGTCTGGGTCCTACCATTGGGTGGTGATATCTTGGTGCTAACTAACTAATAACATTCAGTGAAGATTTATTGGTGCTACATTTTTTGGTGATGTCTTGGTGCTAACATTGGGTGGTTATAGATTGATGCTAACAATGGGTGGTGATGTGCTGGCGCTAACATTGGGTGGGGATGTGTTAATGTTAACATTGAGTGGTGATGTGTTAATGCTACCATTGGATGGTGATGTGCTGGTGCTAACATTGGGTGGTGATGTGTTAATGTTAAAATTGAGTGGTGATGTGCTGGTGCTAACATTGGGTGGTGATGTGCTGGTGCTAACATTGGGTGGGGATGTTTTAATGCTAACATTGAGTGGGGGATGTGCTGGTGCTAACATTGGGTGGGGATGTGTTAATGCTAACATTGGGTGGGGATGTGTTAATGCTACCATTGGATGGTGATGTGTTAATGCTAACATTGAGTGGTGATGTGCTGGTGCTAACATTGGGTGGGGATGTGTTAATACTAACATTGAGTGGTGATGTGCTGGTGATAACATTGGGTGATGATGTGCTGGTGGTAAAATTTGGTGGTGATGTGCTGGTGCTAACATTGGGTGGTGATGTGCTGGTGCTAACATTGGGTGGTGATGTGCTGGTGCTAACATTGGGTGGTGATGTGCTGGTGCTAACATTGGGTGGTGATGTGTTGGTGCTAACATTGGGTGGTGATGTGCTGGTGCTAACATTGGGTGGTGATGTGCTGGTGCTAACATTGGGTGGTGATGTGTTGGTGCTAACATTGGGTGGGATGTGCTGGTGCTAACATTGGTGGTGATGTGCTGGTGCTAACATTGGGTGGTGATGTGCTGGTGCTAACATTGGGTGGTGTGGTGTAAATTGGGTGGTGTTGGTGCTAACATTGGGTGGTGATGTGTTGGTGCTAACATTGGGTGGTGATGTGTTGGTGCTAACATTGGGTGGTGTGGTGCATGGGTGGTGTGTGGTGCTAACATTGGGTGGTGATGTGTTGGTGCTAACATTGGGTGGTGATGTGTTGGTGCTAACATTGGGTGGTGATGTGTTGGTGCTAACATTGGGTGGGGATGTGCTGGTGCTAACATTGGGTGGGGATGTGCTGGTGCTAACATTGGGTGGTGATGTGCTGGTGCTAACATTGGGTGGGGATGTGCTGGTGCTAACATTGGGTGGGGGATGTGCTGGTGCTAACATTGGGTAGGGATGTGCTGGTGCTAACATTGGGTGGGGATGTGTTAATGCTAACATTGGGTGGGGATGTGTCTGATAGAGAAAGATTATGTACATGCTCAGTACTCATACTGATGTATTATTGAATACAGGGGGATTTTATATTTTCCTATGTTGATTTATGGTGTGGGTAGATGAAGATTATGTACGTGCTCATAATGTGTAGTATGCAGAGGCGTCACTAGGGTTGGTGTCACCCGGGGCGGTAGCTCATGGTGTCACCCCTTCACGACTGAAGGGGGGCCGTCCATAAATGACGTCACGTGAGATTGCCGATTTTACCCCACCCTCCCAGCGTCATACTTTGTCACAAAAACTTAGACCCCCACCCATTCTTTTACGTTATGACGTCACAAAGCCGTGACAACCCCCCCCCCTCAAGCCGTATTTTGTCAATAAAAATTAGCATGTTGCAAATTATTTTTTGTCATTTAAATATGTATTTAGGGTAAATCTGCATTCTAATATCGTAACACGCGCGAAGCCATTGAAAACGCAATTAAATAAATGGTGAAAAATCAAATATTTAAGTGGAACTTTTATTTAAAGTTGCGCGTTTTTTATGTGACTTCACATTTTTTAAACACACCCCTCCCCCTCGTCACACATCGTCACAGACGAGTGACCCCATCCGCCTATGGCGGATTAAAAAGGGGGGGGGGCGCTGAATGGGCTTAAGCTAGGGCCCCCCAATAATTTAAGGTCCCCCAAACTTATTATAACGTAAAGTGTATAATGAAGATGTTTATATGAATCCCTGAAAATGCCTTGGACAGTCATACAGCAATGCGGCAAATATGAGTAGGTAGTATGACGGAAACCAGGCTATTCTTTATGAGAAGTGCAGTGTTGCTCATTATGTGCCGTGCACAGCACATTCCATTAATTTGGTTGGGGAAAGTGCAGCAGGTTGTCCTGCTGCAGTCAGATTTTTGTCTTCTGCAAAATCTTTATACCGGCTTGTTGTATCTACTCATCGTTGACAGGTACTTCAAAAAACACATGAAATTGATACATGTTAACAAAGCCTTGTCTGACACACGATGGTTAGCCTGACATGATGCTGTAAGGTCAGTTAATAACTCATACCATGAGAATATTGCAGCACTGGAAGAATTAATAATAAAATAATAATAATTGATAATTTTTATAGCGCTGTATCCCAGCAAGGAACCGGGCTCACAAACTAAAATCAGCCAGTTGACTGTCGACTTGAAGTAGAAGGATTTCTAAAGGAACTTGAACAAATGGAAGTCGCTATTTTACTTTAAATTTCAGTTTGTTAAAAGACAGCATTCTTATTTTGATTACTATGAAGACAAAGGAAAGGACAAGTCCGTGGTAAAAAAAAAGAGTATAAACAATCTTCAATGCTATAAAAAAAAATTAAAAAGGAAGCGTCAGACAAAAATTCAAGGTTGAGGTATTTCTCGTAATCATTGACAAACTTTCTTAAACCTTACAACATCGGTTAGTCGCATATAAAGACATCAATGAGAAATTTGGCTTTCTTTCAAACCTAACTGAGCTCAGCAATTTCGCTATCCGATGGGCAGCAGCCAAGTTAATGGAAGAATATTCAAGCGATTTCGAAGACTACTTACCTTCAGAATTAATCAAATTTTCATAACTCTTTAAAAATTTATTGCCCAGAACCAGGAAAAGGAAGTAGCCCAATGCGAAACTCAAAACACGTGCACAGAGCTAAAAATTTTGCGGCTTTTGAAGGATTTAAATTTCCCACAGTCCTTTACAAATGTACACATCGAACTTCGCAACTATCTTTCAATGATGACATGAAACTGCAGCGATCCTTTTCAAAGTTGAAAAAAAAATGAGTAAAAATTTGCATGGGACTACAAAGACTGAGTATGCTATAATGAGCATTGAAAAGGAACTTGTAAGCTTACTTAGCTTTACTGACTTGTTTGAAAAATTCGCTTTGAGAAAAATTCGCAAACAAAATTTGTAGGTTGAAATAATACAGGCCTGTATCACTTACTAGTATCACCTGTAAATTACTAGAACACATAATATATAGTAGAATAGTTAACCACCTTGACAAATATAATGCCCTATGCCCACATCAACACGGCTTTAGAAAAAACAGATCATGTAAAACACAATTAATAGGTTTAATAGATGAACTATCAAAAGGCTTGGACAAAAATGATCAAATAGATACAATATTACTAGACTTCTCAAAAGCATTTGACAAAGTTCACCATCTTAGTTTACTTAAAAAACTTAACTACTTTGGAATCTCAGGTTCCTTACATCACTGGATCCAAGACTTCCTTTTGGGCAGGGAGCAAACTGTAATAATTAATGGATCTAAATCTGCACCAATAAAGGTTAACTCAGGAGTTCCACAAGGAACTGTGCTAGGTCCCTTACTCTTTTTAATTTATATAAATGATTTACCCAACAACATCTCAACAGGTACAAAAGTTAGGCTATTTGCTGATGATTGTATAATCTATAGAACAATAAAATCAGAACAAGATAGCAAAATTTTACAAAAAGACTTAGATGAATTGATAAAATGGGAAACTAACTGGAGTATGTCTTTCCATCCAGAAAAGTGTCAACTGTTAAGAGTAACAAAGAAAAAGAAACAAATAAATTCAAAATATTACATTCATGGAAAAGAACTGACCCAAACTAAAGATGCAAAATACTTAGGAGTCTTAATAAATGAGAAACTATCATGGAATCCCCATGTCAATGAAGTTATTAAAAAATCAAACAAAACCTTAGGCTTTATAAAAAGGAACTTTAACAAATGTAATAGAGATATAAAACTAAAATGCTACCTCACTTTGGTGAGACCTGCACTAGAATATGCATCTTCTGTATGGGACCCATCCACCAAAGAAAACATTGATAAACTAGAACAAATTCAAAAAAGAGCTGCCAGATTCATTACTGGAGAATATTCGAAACTGACAAGAGTAACACCATTAGTTAAATCATTAAACCTTGAAACACTAGAGGATAGAAGAACCAAGAGCAAAGTAGTAATCATACATAAAGCAATTAATTCTAATTTAGAAATACAACACAAAGATAACTTAATACAACCCTCAGATAGACATAAGGATAAAAACACCTTTCTTATTCCGTATGCAAGAACAAACACATACAAGTTTTCCTTCTTCCCGTCCGGAATTCGGGCGTGGAATGGGTTGCCTGAAGAATCCAGGAAAACCAACACTTTATCAACATTTAAATCTCTAATAAAAATGCAGGACTAAACACAAACCATAGATAAGCGTAGGACGCAATAATCTTCTGTATAGAAGGAGCGTCTGTAAACAGATAAGATAAGATAAGATAATAATTATAATAGTACATATTTTTCAATCAATTTTTTATCTCAAATAGAGAAAACCATTCGTTACCCCATGAATATTTTTTTAAAATTTATATTTAACAATACGGAATAACACGTTATATATTTTTTTAAGTAGGCTCGTTCGTAACCACGAAACAGCGTAAGTCGGGATGGCACCATCGTAACTGGAAGACTACCTGTACATAAACATGTCTATGCTTTCACGGCTTTAATAAATATATATACAACTAAATATTAACTCAAAGATATTGAATTCATAATTTTCCTTAAGAAAAACATCAACAAAGAAAACCCATCCTTTGGGGCCGTCCATAAAGTACGTCACGCTATTTTTGACCATTTTTAACCCCCCCCTCCCCCTGTCACAAATCGTGGACTAAAGTACGTCACACTTTCGAACAAAAATGTCTTTTTTTATTAACAAAATAATTAAAATTTAATATAAAACACCGTGACGTCACACATGGTCAGACCCCCTCCCCCTGTCACAAACTGTCACACTTTCTTACAGCCCCTCCCCCCCCCTTCTGGAGCATGACGTAATTTACGGAAGGCCCCTTTGATTTTTTTTTATTGATTTTTTTTTGGGGGGGGGATTAAAATCGTATTCCCCCAAACCCCACTGTGGTTGAGGGAGTCGTGAGGTGGGATTCGTCCATGCTGTCGGTGTGTCCAAGCCAAAATGGTTTTATATCTTTTAAAACATAATACACTGCCTCTTTCATGTCCAGCCTTTTAAAAATATCTCTCTGCTGCAACTGTTTCTTTTCTTTTTTTCCTAATTTGTTTTAATGTTGTTTGTGTGTTGGGACTGTTTTATTAATGCAAGTAAAATGATATTTTTTTAAATAAAAGTTTTCTCGTTTAACCTATTTCATTGTATTTCTTAATTTTTTTCTAGATGAAAAAATATGTCTTCTTTTTTTCTTACATCAAAATCGTACACGGTAAAATTTAAGCTAGGGTGTCACCCCCCTAATGGGTGTCACCCGGGGCGGCCCGCCCCCCTCGCCCCCCCCTAGTGACGCCACTGGTAGTATGGAAGATGGAAGATTTTTTATGTGTTCAAATTGATTTGTTGTATGGATAGGGAAAGGTTATACATGTGTTTACATGGGTGTATGGTATGGTGTAATATGCAGAATTGTATTTGGGAAGTTTCCTATTTGCTGCTACTCTAGATTGTCTGTGCCTTTTTTTTTCTTCTTGGAAAAATTTAAGATGAGAGCAAATGGCAAAGAGCCATTTGCGTCATTTACTTAATGATTCTTTTCATTTTATTTAAATATTTAAAGGCAGCCATAAAAATCTTAATGAAATACACACTCAACATAACGAGGTGCTGGTAGCGCTATTTAAACGGCTAAGTTCTATCCACATTCTCGGGAACGTCTAAAGTCTCAAGCTAAAGCTATCCCATTCTGCAGAGGCGTCACTAGTGGGGTGCGGGTTCGGACCCCACCGGGTGACACCATCACAAGGGGGGGAGGGTCATCAAAATGTAAAATTTCTGTATGTTCCCGTCATTTGGCACTGGCAGAATCGGAGAAGGTCTCTGTGGTAAGCCGTGAAGGGGTGACACCAACCCTAGAGACGTCTCTGCCATTCTGTCAAGCCACTAAATGAAACATCGGTAAAACACGGTAACAACTGTAAGACATCTATTAAAAATCGTATGATAAGTATGATGCCTGCTGAAAATTTTTAACAACTTTATTTTAACAATATGGAGAATTGTTGATAAATAGATGACAGCTGAATTAAATGCCACAATAAAATAACAAAAATGTGACAACTGGACAACAAATATGTGACCACTATGTACCACTGTGTGGCAGCGATGTGACAACTTGACAACAAATATGTGACGACTAAGTACCACTGTGTGGCAGCGATGGGACAACTGGACAAAAAATATGTGACCACTATGTACCACTGTGTGGCAGCGATGTGACAACTGGACAACAAATATGTGACCACTATGTACCACTGCGTGGCAGCGATGTGACAACAACGCTATTAATATTTGTCATTAGTATAACAGCTATGTGAGTTTTAATGGCATGATAAGACATTCCGTGACATCTACCTGACAAATATATTAAACTTGTTTGACACTTTTGTGACAGCTGTATGAAAAATTTTCTCAGAATAAAAACAGTTGCATCAGTTTCCGTCAACGGTGAGAAATGCAACGATTGTCACAATTAGTGTCGATGATCACATGACAGGACAAGTTTACGAGCTTTGACAGATCACTGTCACACAATTAGGTCACTGGGATGTTCATAAGTTACCTACACGGGAGGGGGGATGTCTACAAGCTTTGTTTTTATAACTGGTTGATGGTTGTGGATGACCGCGGGAAGGCTGTTCTGAAGATTGAGATTCCTTGTCTAAAACTTGAAAGGGTCATTAAAAAATGTTGTGCCAGTTTTAACGTTTTTAAAAAATTAAATTTACACCTATTTAGGATTGTCCCTAATAAAATTGTGTAATGGATTTCACACCTATGTAGGATTGTCCCTAATAAAATTGTGTAATAGATTTCACACCTATTTAGGATTGTCCCTAATAAAATTGTGTAATGGATTTCACACCTATGTAGGATTGTCCCTAATAAAATTGTGTAATGGAATTTACACCTTTGTAGGATTGTCCCTAATAAAATTGTGTAATAGATTTCACACCTATGTAGGATTGTCCCTAATAAAATTGAGTAATGGATTTCACACCTATGTACGATTGTCCCTAATAAAATTGTGTAATGGATTTCACACCTTTGTAGGATTGTCCCTAATAAAATTGTGTAATAGATTTCACACCTATGTAGGATTGTCCCTAATACAATTGTGTAATGGATTTCACACCTATGTACGATTGTCCCTAATAAAATTGTGTAATGGAATTTACACCTATGTAGGATTGTCCCTAATAAAATTGTGTAATGGATTTCACACCTATGTACGATTGTCCCTAATAAAATTGTGTAATGGAATTTACACCTTTGTAGGATTGTCCCTAATAAAATTGCGTAATGGAATTTACACCTATGTAGGATTGTCCCTAATAAAATTGCGTAATGGAATTTACACCTATGTAGGATTGTCCCTAATAAAATTGCGTAATGGAATTTACACCTATGTAGGATTGTCCCTAATAAAATTGTGTAATAGATTTCACACCTATGTACGATTGTCCCTAATAAAATTGTGTAATGGAATTTACACCTTTGTAGGATTGTCCCTAATAAAATTGCGTAATGGAATTTACACCTATATAGGATTGTCCCTAATAAAATTGCGTAATGGAGTTTACACCTATGTAGGATTGTCCCTAATAAAATTGCGTAATGGAATTTTCTTCCACCCTTTTTATTCCTAATCAATCGACTTTCTAATGTGTACAGTGTACACGTTTATATTTGTTGAGTTAAACCAGATGTTAAAATAGATTGTAAAAAACAAAATATTTAAAAATTGACTTTGGATCCAAACAGCTTACCATCCGATGCACGACTGGAGCACACGCTTCCCGGATAAACAATTTTTAAAAATTAAAATAAAATATCAGCCCATCTATCTATTATGTGTCTGGCAAGAATATTTTGAGATACATCAAACAATTTTTGTTGGAGGGTTGGGGTCTAAAATTACAGTTTTTGAAATCACCGATGTAATTTTTTGAAGTGCACTTTATTCTAAATTATCTGATGCGTTGATCTCTCTGCCAATGGAATACGAAGTGAGTTCCCAAAACGAATTTTTCCTGACATCTTCACACTAAAAATTTTTTTTTCAAAATCTATTTCTAGCCATAAATTTCTCACAAAATATCCACGAAAATCCATGAAACGCTCAACACAGTTTTTCGCGTTGACTTCACTTTAAAAACAGTTTTGTTCATGCGTATCTAACTGCACTTTTGTCGTAAATTAATCTGAAATGGTTTAAGTCACAGTCCCCAGGATCACATTTTATTCAGAAGAGAAGATTATCTTGGGTGCACCCCCCCCCCATTTGTTTACTAGGACAGGGCCCCTGACTAAACCTGACTAAACCTGACTAAACCTGACTAAACCTGACTAAACCTGACTAAACCTGACTAAACCTGACTAAACCTGACTAAACCTGACAACAACGGATATTTGAGGGGCAACTAAACTTTCAGAAAATAAATTGTGACAAAAAATTTTAGGCTTGAATACATTTTATTTTTTAAACATTAACTTTGAATCTCCTGTTGGCGACAGGGTTGTTTTAAGATAATAAGCCCTGGAGCAAGTAATACAAGTTAACAATTAGCACAGTCAGTACTGATATTTTAACAGGATCAAAGCAAATGGCAGGATTTATGACAACGGAACAGAAGAATGTTAACAATTTCTCTCTCTCTCTCTCTCTCTCTGTCTCTCTCTCTATCTCTTTATCTCTCTCTCTGTCTCTCTCTCTCTTTATCTCCCTCTCTCTCCGTCTCTCTCTCTCTCTCTCTTTCTCTCTATCTGTCTATCTATCTGTCACTCTCTCTTTCTTTCTCTCTCTCTCTCTTTCTCTCTCTCTCTATTTATCTCTCTATCTCGGTCTCTCTCTCTGTCTGTCTCTCTCTCTTTCTCTCTCTCTCTCTTCTCTCTCTCTCTCTCTCTCTCTCTCTCTATCTATCTCTCTATCTCTCTGTCTGCCTCTCCCTCTATCTATCTCTCTATCTCTCTGTCTGCCTCTCTATCTCTCTGTCTGCCTCTCTCTCTATCTATCTCTCTATCTCTCTGTCTGCCTCTCTATCTCTCTGTCTGCCTCTCTCTCTATCTATCTCTCTATCTCTCTATCTCTCCAGATAATCAGCTCCCACAACGTGACAATGGAAGACACTTAAACTCTCTAACTACCTGTTAAGCAAATTGCCTGTGGTTTGTTTTCGTCGCGCCGCTGAGTAGAGAAGATAAATGATTACTTAGCAAGGGGTCAACGAACTCATCTTTATCTTTTAATGTTAAAAACCAATGCCTGTACGTGTAAGGAAACTTGTATCCAATCATTGTGGTGGTCAGGTGGATTAAATCAAGGTGGCGTAGTTGTCTAATCTGAATACGTGTGTAACGTTTTATCGTGTTAAAGATTATAGTTCAAACATATTAAACATATAAGACACATGTTATTGTTATCGTTGTCCAAATGCATGGATAAATCAGACGTCATTAAATTTTTACTCAAGTTAAAACTCTTTAAAACTATAATTTATAAAATCTAGCGACAGTCTTTGGATATCAGACTCTTTAGCTGGTCCGGGGTGGCGCCGCGGTTGTGGCGAGAAGAAGTATAGGAAAGTCGACCCCGCCTTTGTGATGTAGCTACTCTGTGACAAGATATGAGATAGTTGCCATGTGATATAGCTACTCTGTGACAAGATATGCGATAGTTGCCATGTGATATAGCTACTCTGTGACAAGATATGAGATAGTTGCCATGTGATATAGCTACTCTGTGACAAGATATGAGATAGTTGCCATGTGATATAGCTACTCTGTGACAAGATATGAGATAGTTGCCATGTGATATAGCTACTATGTGACAAGATATGAGATAGTTGCCATGTGATATAGCTACTCTGTGACAAGATATGAGATAGTTGCCCATGTGATATAGCTACTCTGTGACAAGATATGAGATAGTTGCCATGTGATATAGCTACTCTGTGACAAGATATGAGATAGTTGCCCATGTGATATAGCTACTCTGTGACAAGATATGAGATAGTTGCCATGTGATATAGCTACTCTGTGACAAGATATGAGATAGTTGCCCATGTGATATAGCTACTCTGTGACAAGATATGAGATAGTTGCCCATGTGATATAGCTACTCTGTGACAAGATATGAGATAGTTGCCCATGTGATATAGCTACTCTGTGACAAGATATGAGATAGTTGCCATGTGATATAGCTACTCTGTGACAAGATATGAGATAGTTGCCCATGTGCTATAGCTCCTCTGTGACAAGATATGAGATAGTTACCCATGTGATATAGCTACTCTGTGACAAGATATGAGATAGTTGCCCATGTGATATAGCTACTCTGTGACAAGATATGGGATAGTTGCCCATGTGATATAGCTACTCTGTGACAAGATATGAGATAGTTGCCCATGTGCTATAGCTACTCTGTGACAAGATATGAGATAGTTGCCATGTGATATAGCTACTCTGTGGTAAGATATGAGATAGTTGCCCATGTAATATAGCTACTCTGTGACAAGATATGAGATAGTTGCCCATGTGCTATAGCTACTCTGTGGTAAGATATGAGATAGTTGCCCATGTAATATAGCTACTCTGTGACAAGATATGAGATAGTTGCCCATGTGCTATAGCCACTCTGTGGTAAGATATGAGATAGTTGCCAATGTGCTATAGCTACTCTGTGACAAGATATGAGATAGTTGCCCATGTGATATAGCTACTCTGTGGCAAGATATGATATTGTTATTGTGTGCAAGCGCCCATGTGATATAGCTACGCTGTGACAAGATATGAGATAGTTGCCCATGTGATATAGCTCCTCTCGGGCAAGATATGATATTGTTATTGTGTGCAAGCGCCCATGTGATATAGCTCCTCTGTGGCAAGATATGATATTGTTATTGTGTGCAAGTGCCCATGTGATATAGCTCCTCTGTGGCAATATATGAGATTTGTATAGTGTGCAAGTGCCCATGTGATATAGCTCCTCTGTGACAAGATATGAGATTGTTATTGTGTACAAGTGCCCATGTGCTATAGCTACTCTGTGACAAGATATGAGATAGTTGCCCATGTGCTATAGCTACTCTGTGACAAGATATGAGATAGTTGCCCATGTGCTATAGCTACTCTGTGACAAGATACGAGATAGTTGCCCATGTGCTATAGCTACTCTGTGGCCAGATACGAGATAGTTGCCCATGTGCTATAGCTACTCTGTGGCCAGATACGAGATAGTTGCCCATGTGCTATAGCTACTCTGTGGCCAGATACGAGATAGTTGCCCATGTGCTATAGCTACTCTGTGGCCAGATACGAGATAGTTGCCCATGTGCTATAGCTACTTTGTGGCCAGATATGAAATAGTTGCCCATGTGCTATAGCTACTCTGTGGCCAGATATGAAATAGTTGCCCATGTGCTATAGCTACTCTGTGGCCAGATACGAAATAGTTGCCCATGTGCTATAGCTACTCTGTGGCCAGATATGAAATAGTTGCCCATGTGCTATAGCTACTCTGTGGCCAGATACGAGATAGTTGCCCATGTGCTATAGCTACTCTGTGGCCAGATATGAAATAGTTGCCCATGTGCTATAGCTACTCTGTGGCCAGATATGAAATAGTTGCCCATGTGCTATAGCTACTCTGTAGCCAGATACGAGATAGTTGCCCATGTGCTATAGCTACTCTGTGGCCAGATACGAGATAGTTGCCCATGTGCTATAGCTACTCTGTGGCCAGATACGAGATAGTTGCCCATGTGCTATAGCTACTCTGTGGCCAGATACGAGATAGTTGCCCATGTGCTATAGCTACTCTGTGGCCAGATACGAGATAGTTGCCCATGTGCTATAGCTACTCTGTGGCCAGATATGAAAACAGATTGGAACGTTTCTTGTAGAACATATGGGTGTTGCCGGAAAAGAAAGGAATTCGTGAGCAAATTTGTTTTAATTTAATTTTTGGGGTTGGACACTAATTAGAGCAGGGGTCTCAAACACGCGGCCCATGGGCTGTATGCACCCCAACAAGTGGATTTTTATGGCCCGCCATAAAGCTTTTGTAAAGAAAACGTACTCTTCTTGAAATGCAGACACTTAATTGATACACATCAGATATTATTGTTAGTTTTATTACGTAGCATACTTATTAAAATAAAAGCTGATTCAAGCATATACATACAGCTATAGTTGCGAGTGACAAGTTGTAAAATTAGTGGGTTTTTTCGTTTTTTTTTACTAGGTACAGTTGTTTTTTGTTTTTTTTTGAGAAGAGTCAAGAGCTCCTTAATACACATCTAATAAAAATGCAAGACTAGACACAAACCATGTATAAACGCAGGACGCAATAATCTGCTGTATAGAAGGAGCGTGTGTAAAAGATAAGATGAGATGAGATAAGATAAGATAAGATACGATAAGATAAGATAAGATAAGATAAGATAAGATAGACAGTGTTTTGAGGAACAAGGTTAGAAAATCAGTTTTTCGTGTAAAGAGAGATAATTCATTATAAAACTATTTCCTTTTTCATTCGATCTAGTTAACTCCCATGACTGAATGAAAACCCAGTCCTCCAAAAATAAGCCAGTAAGGGCCGTCCATAAAGTACGTCACGCTCCGAGGGGGGGGGGAGGGGGTCTAAGAAAGTTTGACACTTTGTGACAGGGGGGGGGGTCAGGCCATGTTTGATGTCACACATTAATTTTTTTAATTATTTTTTTTCTAATTTATTAATATTTTTTTAGTAGAATTTAAATAGCTTTAAAAATAATTAAAAAATTTTTTTTGAAAAATTAGAATTAGTTTTATGTCAAAATAGCATGAAATGCGTATCTCCTGAATGTGTTCTTCATAAATCTGAATTGGATGCAGCAGGACTAATATTACAAATATAAGGATCAGGTATGGTTTGACAATCATGTTCGAACCAGCCAATATCAGGACATGAAATGTTGCGACAAAGCACAAAGCTCATGTTTCAACGTTTTACCTTCAAGATTCTTCCCCTCCTCCAATCCCAATCAACCAAATAGTTGATGGACTCAAAGCTTCAGAAAGATGCAGATTCTCATAAATGTCCTTCCTTGGTTGTAGAACAAACTCTCAAATTTGATGACATTATGCCAAGATCAACAGGAGTTTTCAAAGTACAACCATATGATTACCAGCTTATTTGATCTACTTTGCAAAGTAGGTCACTTATATTTAGCCTCACAAACAATTTTGAAGAAATATACAGGACAACACAGAGCTCGGGCGCAGGAGTATGTGCCCACCCAAACTGTTCCAGAATCAACTCAGATAAAAAGCATCCGTCCTTTGAGAATCACTTCTAGAAGGCAAAGAGAACCTATGGCAGTTATTGCCAGAAGAGAAAATGCACATACAGAGGCTGTTGAGTGGCTAGATGAGGACGAGTTGATCTGTCTGCAATTATCCTTCCAGGAAACGATGATGGTGAAAGAATGATGTCAGTCGTAACTATGGATTAAAACTTCATTTCACCGTTGTAAGATGATGTCCAGTGAATATTTTTGAATGAAACATAATTCATAGGACCATAATAAACAGATTCAATATAGCACAAGAGTTGGTCACATAATTTTTCAATCTAGTCTTTTTTTTTAAAAAGTCAAATTGTTTTGTTTTCTTTGTATTATTTAATCTCTGGGTAAGTTCAAGTTTCGCTAATCTACTTATTTTACTGTGTCAATAGATTGCATAATCGGAAGATTATCTAAAACTTAACCTCACTCATTGTAAATGAAAAGGTAGCAGAGAAATTATGTGTATTATACAATTGTCAAGTGTAATTTTTGCAATTTTTCTTTTCAAATTTGATCTAGATTGAGTTACTATTTGATTGAATAACTGTGACAACTGTTGCCAATTAACTATTCTACTATTAAAGTCATTTTAATAATATGATAGTTCTTTTAAGTGGGGGTGTACGGGATTTCGGCTCCAGCTCCGGCAAATCCGGAATCCGGCAATTTTTTTTTAAAAATCCGGCTCTGGCTTCGACTCCGGCAGGTTTCACTTCATAAATCCGGCTGGCCGGTAATTTCCTAATTTATATATATATTCATAATGGCTCCGGCAAATCAGGAATCCGGCCATTTTAAGAAATCTGATTTCGGCCCTAGTCGGATTTCACTTCATAAATCCGGCCAAATTCAGCTCCGGCCGGATTTCAAAAATTTGAATCTGGTACATCCCTACTTTTAATTGGAAAGTTTATATTTTAATACAGTTTAATGGTGAAGTGTAATTTAAGTATTAAATTAATAATTTTAATTAGGTGTTAATTTTTTTTTAAAATTCGAAAGTGTGACGTACTTTAGGGGGGGGGGTCCAGAGATTTGTGACAGTTTGTGACAGGGGGGAGGGGGGTCAAAATGGTCAAAAATAGCGTGACGTACTTTATGGACGGCCCCTAATTGAAACAAGGAGAAGCGAACCAAAGGGCTGCCGAGGTAGCATCATTTAACTTTGTATTAGGGGTGCCACTTTCCACAAAGGGTCGAATTTTTCTTGCCTAGAGAGCAAAAATTTAGTCCACCCCGTTCGGCAAAATCTTAGCAAAATTACTGCTTGCAACAGTAAAGGTAAGGTTATATTGAGAGGGAAATTTCGTAAGTCCAAATTGGAAACTCATAAAACTTTAAAGTGTTAACATTTTTATTTAGTGACATACACAAACACACACGATAACTATTAAAAAGTTATCGGTAATTATTATAATATTTATTGTTAAGTTGTTGTTTTGTTGTTTTTTCATTTTCATCTTCCATTCACATTGTGTGTTGTCATGTCACCTAAACATTATTAATATAAATCCATTCACCTACATGCCACTGATGATTTCGTTGTTAGACAGCTTTTTTTCAAAAATGTTTATTTATCTTCATATCTTTATCTTAATTCATTTTATTTTTTACTATCCACAAATTTAACATTTATGTTTTACAGGCCATTAATATATTCTTAATATCGAACTCTTTAAAAGATAATAATTTTTTTTAATGAGATTTTGGTGTTACAAAAAAAGTTAATATTGGTAACAAAAAAAAACAACTTTTAGAATAATTTTGCAAATATTTCCCGGTGGAGTGAAATAGTAAACGAGTTGAACTACAAGTGAATTGTTATATTACTAACACTTGCTACATGGTTGGGTTTACATTATTTTGCATGCGATAGATAACTACTACTGACCCTCGTTTATTGACTTACTATTCCTGGATTATTGAAATACAAATGATGGATTATTAACTTACAAGAGCAGGATTAATAATCTACAATTGATGGATTATTAACTTGCAATAGCTGGTTTATTGTTAATATGTGCAAATAGAAATATTTTAGCAACAAAAACAAAAAATGGAACGTTAAGAATCAATCGGAAAGAAGAAAACATTAAAACTCAAAGAAAGAATTTGATGTCTGTGTTTATATAATGTGTAGAATATTTCAATTCCGTTCATATGAGATTGTGTTACTGATAGTTTTAAGATATGATTAGCTACAGCCTCACTAACCTTGAGGGATTTCTTGAACGATGATGTCATCATTATCTTCTCCATCACTCACGTTGACATCATACGATGGGGTGGAGTCGACTGACAGGAAAGACGGGAAATAAGGAGGGGGAGGGTCGAAGTCCTCGTGGCAGTTCCAGGCCTGTATGGGCGAGCCGTAAGGACCATCCCGCCATTTGTCTGCTAGACATGACAGTAATGTTTACCATTAGTTAGTTAGATGTGTGCACGTTTTATAGCAAGACTGTTTTTGATAAAATGTAATAGAATTAAACATTTCGGTGGTTTAATATCAATTTTCGCTGAGTCTTTATGTGTAGTTTTGTTTTGTTGTAAATGGGTCAACCATAAGTGACGTCACGCACCTAGCGGGGTCACAGTTTTGTGACGAGGGGGTTGTATAAGAAATGTTAGGAACCTTAAAGGCAATTTCCACTTAAATATTTGATTGCTAATAATTTATTTAATGACGTTTTGAATTTTTTCACGGCGTGTTACGATATTAGAGTGCAGCCTTACACTAAACACATACTTACATAACAATACAGTGATTTGAAACATGCTATTTTCAAATAAAGGGAGGCGGCAAAGCTTTGTGACGTCATTTTAGAAGGGTGTCTAATTTTTTTGTGACGACATGTGACAAGGCTAAAATCGCGGGACGTCATTTATGGACGGCCCAAAAGATGTGTTCTACGGAAGTTATTGTTTTTATTTTAGAAAGTCACAAATAGATTTCCCATTTTGCCGAGATGTCATAGGGGAAAAGTTGGAGGGTGGGGATGGTGGTAAGGGGCCTGTACGTCCCAGGGAGCATTTTATTTTCATCTACTTTTTAGATCAAATGCAACATTTAGTGGAAGAGGGACTTCAGTATCTTAACTCCTTTCAGGGTGTCACAAACCTTAGCTATAGACACCACCCCTCCCCCAAATTGTTTTATTAGAAGCCCAACGTATTTCTAATATTTCACGGACGTTGTTTTTTTGTTGCCATGTGAGGCTCCACGGTTTGAAACCCTCCAACGGACAATGTTTGATTCTCGTTTGTTTCCAGTTTTCTGACAGCCTAGCCGGGGGAGCGTGTATTCCCGTGGCAACCAAGTGAATGGCGGCAGACCAACAGAGGGCAGCTGCCAACTCTTGTCATTTTACCGGTCCTGGTAAACGTTGAGTGTTTGCCGTGTCGCCTCATTACCACCTCAGTGGTACCGCTGGACCTGGGCTTAACGTTGGGATTCTCATGGCAGATATCGGTTTCAACCAGCAGAGGGGAACTTTGATTGGTGCAACTCCTCGGTACACACTTCCTCTCTTTGCTGGGACGTGTCGGAGATTTACTCCAATCACTGCTTTCGACTTTTTTCTTTTAAAATAGTATAATTTTTTTTAAAAGTCTCTTGACGATGGCCTTATGTCAATAACATTAGAACTCTTGAGTCGTACCTACGAGAATTGGATGTGGACAGAAGCGCGTTTTATGAAAGATGAGAGTTAATTGATGATCTGCACTCAAAATAGTTGCAGGAAAATTTCCGAAAAATAATTTTGTCTAAAATAAAATAACTGACAGAATAAATCTCTACTCAAGATTTTAAACTCTTCGTCATTCAAAATCATATATTAAACAACGTCACCCATGAAAGCTTGGTTGCATCAATTACATTTGGGTAAAAAATTATATTCTAGTAAAGCAGAGTCGATTTTATTTTTTATCTAACAATGTCCAGCCACGTCCTACCAACGGCTTCATAATATTATAAATATTAACGATGCAATAAGTATTAAGGAAAAGAATAGAGGCCGTCCATAGATGAGGTCAAGCGATATGGGCCGATTTTTACTCCCCCCTCCCCCCTCGTCACACTTCGTCACAAAAACTTAGACCCCCCCCTTTTTTTTCCCATAACACGTCAAAAAGCTTTGACTCCTCCCTCTAAAAGCGATATTTTCTAGTTGAAAATTAACATGTTTCAAATCAGTTTTTTTGTCATTTCAGTATATATTTAGTGTAAGGCTGCACTCTAATTAGTCTAATATCGTAACAAGTGTGAAGCCATTGAAAACGTCATTCAATAAATTGTAAGCAATCAAATATTTAAGTTGAAGTTTTATTTAAAGTGGCGCGTTTTGATGTTAATTCACATTTCTTAAACTTCCCCCCTCCTCCTCGTCACACATCAACAGAAAAGTGTGACCCCCTCCCCCCCTAGGCGCGTGACGTCATTTATGGACGGACCCATTGGGGAAAGTGGTATATATGTCACGTAAATCCCAGAAATCAAAATAAAATTAATTTTCATACTGAATTGATCTACTGAAAAAAGTATACGTGTATTTATTCATTGTTTCAAATTATACTTTATCATGATGTCCTGTAGGTTAGGTTAGAGTTACCAATATTTCAATTTCTTAATTTTACCCTTTTTAAAGAAAATGATTAGAGATTTTGACTACTTAAAACAACAAACATTATCGTGAGATATGTCAATTTTGAAAAAAAAAGTAGAGAACTGGCAACCGTATATAGGTTTGAATATGTTTATAATTTTTGACTGGAATTCCAGTTATTTTCGCTGTACTCAAAAAGCCAGAGTAATATTTTAGTGATCAAATTTTGTGAACTGAAGTAGTTTTAGGAAATTTATTGATGTGGCATTTATTGTGTTATCCCTTATCATATCAATGGCTGTTTGAGGTACACATTAGAAAGTATTAGAATCCACAATACCATATGTAATACGAAAAAACTAGATCAACTAATACTCACCGTCAAATAACTGCAGGGACTCGACGACACCCATGTCAATCAGACCCTCACGATTTGTTAAATGTGAGGTGAGGATTTGCGTGTCGATTGATCCATGCCCCACTCAATATACGTCCAAGACTGAAACATATTGTGTATTCCCAAACGGTATATATAGAATTTGATTGTGAAAGGCGTCATTTGATTACGAGAAAGTTCGCAGTTGATGTTTTGAACAAAATCGTTTGAAATTAAACCTGTATTAACACGTAGATGTATTCCATTACACAAATAAACTAAAAGAAATCAAATTCTAATACAATCATGGTACTTTCAGGTGTTAAAAATAGGATAGATAAAACTCACATAGAAAATGTTAAACACACATTGAATAGCTAACATTGTTTACATAGCTATATTGTTATTTTTTTTTCTTTACAATAATCTGATTTCAAAATGGCAAGTTAAAATATTTTGTAGGAACATGAAGGAGAAGTCTATAGTCTATAGACCAAAAAGGTTTTTTAAATATATTTTTTTTAATATCTCAATTGTGCTTTTAAGGATGATAATGTGTCCAAACTGATAAGTGTCTCAAATTATGAAGTTGTCGATATCAACTGTCTTTTAGTGTTTTCTTTACAATTGTATCCTTTGTGGTATACACCTTCGACAGCACATGAGATCCGAATTCAACAACTGTTTGATAATAAATTCATATAACTTATCCGAAGTTTCTTCATGGTTCTAAGACATACAATAGACACATATTGCCGTGAGTTAATAAAGTGAAGTCATTTCCAAGAGGCAAGACATCTACACCAACATGTTAATGCGTTAAGAAATCATGTTTTGAAAAAAAAATGATATCGATCTACACGGTAAGCCTTTAGTTAGGCATTTACTACTAGAAATTTCAATGCTACTCAAAGCACGGAGGCGAAGATGTTTCAAAGTGGGAACTAACGTGTTCCTGTCACAGCACAATCTAATTATAAAGTGACCTGGCCAACGGAGAGGGCGACTTCTGATGACTGCAGACGACTGTGTCAACTGACCTCAGCGTGGCCCAAAGATTAACTCGGTCATTGGTCAGATAAAGAGAGGTGTCGGGGGGAGGGGGGCTGGAAAATTAACTTCTGAATGAATTGTAGAGCTGATCTAAGAGAACAAAAACGACGCTGGTCAACAATTTAACTTGATGGTGTTGATATGACAGCAGACCTGAATAACAATACACAACGTGATGAACGTTTGGAATCAGAGAGATTATGGAACCTTTGAAACTAAGGACTATCAACTCCATCCATACAATGTTGAGACCCGCTTGCTCGTAATCTTTTCCAAAATTTCAACAGGCCCCACTCAACCCTATTAATCGCAGGCAACTTGATAAATTTTGATCAATGGTAAATCAAAAGGAGCATCCCTCAGAAAGTTCAGTAAGCCAGCATAAGATAAGTAAGGTTGGCTTAATAAGCACGCAGGGATATTAATTGTAGTTGATTCATTTTCGAGGCCAGTCGGAACTTCAGTGCTAGTGCTACAGAGCTACCCTGATCGTAATCGTGAGTGGCGCACCCACCACGATTCCTACCTAATGGATTGTAAGAAAGACTGTCGTATTTATTATAAGTATTGTTCCTTGCATTTATAAAAATTTGTAATGACGTTGATTTTTCTGATTATTTTAAAGCGGTGGCTAATTCTAATATATTGAATTTTGATATCTGATGAAGAGAGTTGTTGATTATCTTTAGTCTCAAATTGTATTTGATGTATAAACCACCATCCGTCATATCAGCTCAATCCGTCACTACCTCACTAAATACGTGGGGCGGGGGCTTAATGTAAAAATTAAAGATTTATACTTTAGAAGGCAAAAGAGAGATCTATAAGTGAGAGAATGTGTGAACTGCATATGTAAAACCTCATAAGCGCCCGCCCACGTTTTTAGTCATATTAAACCAAAGTACTTGAACTTATAATTTTTAAATTATTTTCTTCTTTTTAGTCCTCTTATAAAAACGTGGGTTTTTTTAAATTTTTTTTTACCTCTATTTATTTTACCAAACACCTCATCAGGGCCCTCCCAAAGTTTTAATACCGCAGCGATGAGGTCACGGAGTGAACTCGGCACGTGAATGTGAACAATAGCAGACGGATACAGATGCTTATATACGGATAAATTTAAAAATGCATTAATTTAATTACGGTACATTCGATCCATCTCAAATTTTGTTACAATGCACTGTCATCCAAGATCTATCTGTGGTAAAATTTTAAACTCTCTAGAACCATCAGAAGTGGTTTAATTTTACGTTGGCAAATTTGAAAAATTGCGGGCAGACAGACAGGAACGAAAGCAAGTTATTAATAAATAGAAGTAAAAAAAAGATTTTTTAAAAACCACATTTTTATAAGCGGACTAAAAAGAAGAAAATAAAATTTAAAATAAGTACCATGATGTAATATGACTAAAACGTGGGGCGGACGCTTTTCAGGTTTAACTAATTCAATTCACTCATTTTCTTACTCGTCATTTGTAAACCCTAATCATTTTAGCCAAACGCCTAAAAAGCGCCCGCCCACGTTTTTAGTCATATTACATCATAGTACGTATTTTAAATTTTAAATTTTTAAATGTTATTTTCTTCTTTTTAGTCCGCTTATAAAAATGTGGTTTTTAAAAATCTTTTTTTTACTTCTATTTATTTTATTCTTTTTAGTCTAAGGGTATGCTATGGTGAGTTTTGAAGTATTGATTATGTTCAAATATAATACGCATTGCCCGACAAACATTTACAGACTGGAAATGACTGATCTCCCCTTGATGTTAAACATGGTTTTTGTGGTCGGGGTTGGTGTGAACTCGGCACGTGAATGTAATGTAAACAAGGGCAGACGGATAATACATAGGCTTATATATAGATAAACTAAAAATTTCAATAATTTAATAACGGTACATTCGATCGATCTGAAATTATTATACAATGCATTGTCATCCAAGATCTATCTGTGGTAAAATTTTGAGATCTCTAGGACCATCAGAAGTGGTTTAATTTTACGTTGGCAGATTTGAAAAATTGTGGACAGACAGGAACGAAAGCAAGTTAAAAAAGTGATAAAAACGTGGTAAAAACAACTTGTCCCATCAAAATAGGCTAAAAAGGTAACGGAGAACATGCAAAGACAAATTTTAGAATTTTCTAGATTTTTTAAAGATTAACACCAAATGAAGTAAATAGTAAGACTACTATTAAATTCGTAGTCTTATACCATTAATAATTAGGTGAACATTTGTAAAGTTGTTAAATTAATTAACATCTATATACCGATATCCTATGCACCACAAAAGCCATGACTTAAGTTCAGTTCATGTTTAACCCAATATAGTTATTTAAAGAATTGCGGTGTATTTTTACTAAGATTGTCTAAGGACAAGGAAATAAAGGCCCCTAAGTCCCAAAAGGAGGGAATTTGGGAGTGTTATTCCAATAATTATTTTAATACGGGTCATCAAGGTGTAGCCAGGCCTGGATTAATCTATAGGCCAACAAGGCACGTGCTTTGGGCACCAAGCGTTTTGGGGGGTACCACAAGTCCTCAAGAAAAATTTGTAAATTGTTCCTTATTCGACATGACGTTAGCAAATTGCAAATGTAATATTAAATCGCATAGAGGGCGGATTCAAATGGAAGGCTGATTGGGCTAAAAGCCAAGTGCACCCCAATGATTTAATACTAAATTAAGGGACACCCAAACTTATTAAATTGTATAATAAAGTGGCTGGACATGGGCCCCAGGTGGAATTGCAGCCAGGGGCCCGTGCAATCTTAATCCACCCCTGAAATCGCTTTTAAAGGGATAAATGAACAATTTGTATCTTTACAAAATTGAATTTTCTAGTGTTGCTGGAGTTGGTCAGTCAGTTTGATCCATTTTTAGCATCACACATTGCGAAATAAGGAAATTCTGGAAAAGGAAATCCTTTTTATGTATCCCAAACTATATGTGAAGAACTGATTAAAAGTATGTCCCCAAAAGTCCATCAAGTAATTATAGATGAATTAAAGACTTCCGGTTATTTCAGCTTGTCAATACCCGATATTTCACTTATAGATCAGTAAAGCGTTGTTCTTCGATATGTGGTAGATGGAGAGCCCATTGAGCGCTTTTTTACTTTCTTGGAGCCGCAAAGTCACACCGGTTAAGGCAGTGGCGTAGCTGGACTTTTGCCGCCCGGGGCGGTCTCCAATTTTCCGCCCTTTCTAGGTAGACAGTATCACGGTTTTTATAAATTAATAAACATAAATAAATAATTGTAATTGAAACAAAGTAAAGGTGGCGAACATTTCTACCATTGAATGCCATATTTAAGTTAGTGGCAATAAAGGAGGCCAAATAAGATGTTATACCTATAAATAAATATTTTATAAAAATACGAGATACTTTTTTTTAAAAGGTTACAAGAAAGTTACTGAGTTTGCACCCCCCCCCTCCCCATGAGACAAACGTATTTCAAATTTACACCAAAAAATTAAATTACCAATTAGTATGCTTTTATTTTGTATTTATAAATAAATGATTTAATTATATTTTTACAAACAAATTGTGTACATTATGTAAACATGTTATTTATACATTTATTTTCCTAACTTTCATTGTAGAAAAATCGTGTATTATGCTATCAAAATTTAAATAATTTGTTATATTTTGTTCTATGGACAATATTGCAAAGATTTTGTAGTCTTAAATCAAGGGTCGGGAAACGTTTTGTCTGAGAGAGCCATACATTATTTTTTAAACTAAAAATTCAAGTAAATGTGTGCATTTTGTGTAATTTCAACTTTAAAAGTACCATAATTATGTCTCTTGATTCTTTTTAATATCATTGTTATGCTGTTTATTGTTTATGCAATCCAAAGGAATCTGAATAAACGTTTTTTTAAAGAATAGTCGAACATTTGTCTGAGAGCCAGATGCAGCCATCAATAGAGCCACATCTGGCTCGCGAGCCATGGTTTCCCAACCCTGTCTTAAATCATGCACTCATTGTGGAACGAAGACAATTTTTTATCAACTTCAGTTTGGAGAAGCTCCTTCCACAACTAGCGACACTGATAACAATAATTGTTATAAAAATTCTTAGAATACAAAATACACAAACAAATTGTGCAATGAAAATAATATATTTAAGCTTTATTTATAAACTAATACGACAAGCGGGCCTTTTCCTCCATTTTTCCAAGACAATGCCTCTTTTTATAGTATAGGTACAGCCACACAACCTGGATCATTTTTCTTTCATTATGGAACTGTTCTTTATCAATGTCAATAAAATCATTTATTTGACATTCAATTTCTTCACTTAATAGGTTACTTAGGATTATACACTAATATTTTCTTACATGGACATGCAACTGATCAAAGAGTTCTTTTAATTCCTTTATAATTCGATCCATGGATTAAAACATTTCTCGTCGTACTTCATGTTCTAAAGATAGGACCACGTCGTGTGAATTTACCCCACTCACATGCTTTTCCCTTCTAACTTGGCGTTTCCTTTATTTTCTACAAAGTAAATAAACGATTCTACAACTTTAACTTCGCCAACATCAATAACTACGTATCTTTTAATTTGACTAGTTTACTATTTGTGGGAAATATCTGGAGAGCTGTCAAATATCATGCAAAAATTTTTAGCTTGCTTTATTTTGTCCATTATTGTTTTTCTCGCTGCACCTCTCAATATATTTATTACCCATCTTAATTTGTACTAAATGTTCACATAATACTGGGTCGTACTTGGCCAACAAGTCCAAAAGCTCTAGAAAATGTCCTATATTTTCAATTGAATTGATTTCCTCATGAATACTTTCATGATGACCTCTCAACGCCAAATTTTGTTTAGCTAAGAATCTAATTATATCAAGTATTGTGAGAATTTCCTTTCATTTTTTCTTATTTCTTTATCACTATTCTGTTGTTGTAGAATGTAGATTATCAAAAGATGCACCATGTCCAATTCTTATTTCTAATTCCTTCAATTGGGAAAATGATCGAATCTGCAGTAGACTCAAATCGTGTTGACTTATTCAGTAGACTCAACTCATGTTGACTTATTCAGTAGTCTCAACTCGTGTTGACTTATTTTGATATTAAATTTCCACTATTTGTTAAAACTATTTTCCGTGTTAAAATTTGATTGGAAAAATCATCAAACAGTTGACAGCAAAAACAATATATAATTTTATTCAATGGTGAATACACCATCCACGATCTTAACAAATTTTCACCATTATGCAAAATTTGTGGGAAAAAACAACAATCGTGATTAATCTTTCTTGTGAAAAATCGTAATAATTTTCACTAAAATAGACTAATTCATACTATCTAAACATTACCTTAATAGGATATGCATAAAATTTTTAGTGAATAAAAGTATTTTAATGAAACACACACATTTTGTTTGTGCTACTTATATGAAAAAAACAAACAGAAAGAAAAACAAAAAAATATTTTTTTAAAGATTACCTTAGAATAATTTTCTGAAACTAAAACAATAATATAAATTACTACTTGCAAGTTAAACACAATATTTGAACACATTGCCATGTAGGTACTTTTTCGCGTATCATTCTGTGCATGTCGAAAATCCACGCAATAACTGTCGCGGCGATATTAATAGTATTTTCGGTCCAGCAGTGATGTGTTCTTTGTGTTGTTTTCTCATAAAAAGCGTCACCTGTGATGTATACCGCTTAATTTTCAAAACAAATCGATACAATATTTAAACGATTTTAAATTTCTTAACGGTTATGCGTTCGTTATAACAAACAGTATGTAATTTTAAAAAATGTCTTGAGAATCCGTTAATTACGACTCGAAAGTACGAATATTTTATTTTCACCCGGGTTTTTCCTCTTTCAAAAGAAAAAGAGCGGTTGTTCGAAAGGGCTGTACTTTTCAAATACCCTCAAATGCCCCCCCCAAATCGTGTGCCGCCCGGGGCTGAGCGCCCCCACCACCCCCCGCCTAGCTACGCCACTTGGTGAAGGTATGGCTAAGCAAGAGTTGCAGTACTTACGTGTAATATCAATTTTGCGAAATGCAGAAGTCAGTCCTGGATAACGCAGCTAATATGTCTTGGTTTTACAAGGGCATGCAGAACAAAATTCTAGAGGAAAATTAGTTTTCTATCTACATACCCTGTGCTACCCATTCCCTAAATCTGGTAGGCAGAAGTGCCGTTGACTCTTGTTTAGAGGCAGTAAACTTCTTCCATACAGTGCAACTGATCGATACTTTTTTCTCAGCTTCAACCAACAGATGGAAGCTTCTGAAAGCATGCTTTGTGGATTGAACGCTGGTAAACTCTCTTTCCGATACCAGATGGGAAGCACATGCTGTTGGAACTAAAGCTTTTCTAATGTCTCATCCTCAGATTATAGAAGCGTTAGAGTGTTTAAAATAAGACCTGTCACAGAAGGGAGACACCAGAAGAGAAGCAGACAAAAATTGCAAAGAAGATACAAGAATTAGAATTTGCTCTCACGCTTGTCTTTTTGGAAGAAGTGTTACGTTTTCACAGATTCAGTCAAGCTCTACAAAATGAGCACGTGAACTTGAAAACGTGAGCTGATTTTTATTCTTCACTAGCAGATCACTTGCATGAAAGACAGTGGTCATTGATGGTGATGCCCCTGAGCATGGGTGCCCACAGGGGGGCAAGGGGGGCGCTTGCCCGTGATTTATGGATTTTAAAAAAAATTGACAAAAATAGACTAAAAATGTATTAAAGTAAAGAGAAAATAAAGAGAAAAGTAACTAAGCTAATGCTGATCTCTTTTTACTTTGTAATTATTTTTATATTTTCTATATTATAGAGAATTAGGGCGGTTAAAGGGTCTTTAGATCAAAGATTGCTGTTGCTGGTAGGACTGGTAGTTTGGTCAGGACTTACCAAGATGAATGAAATGCCCCGAACCGCGTCCAGATGCTCAGAGGTGCTAAATGTAGACTCTGTTATGTAAAGGTCAGCATTGCGAAGCACTGACCAGGGGAAATGATTTAAAATTACTATGAACTACTTTGCGTGCATTTCAGCAAGTTTAATATTTCGTATTTATCAAACACGGATAAGTTACTTATATTAATTATGTATATTGATTCCCGTAGTCTGTATGGTTGTAATGTAATGTAACTAATTTTAGAAAGCAGCGCACCAAATTACTGCACCAAAAATAACCCTTTTCGAACGTTCCGCATAAAATTGTTCAATATGTTAATAAATGAATCAAATAAAAATAAATAAAATAAATGAAAGTTCTGTATTACGTTATTGTTTAATCTGATGTGTATTTATTTTGAAAACTTCCGTCATTTTTGACGGGTGATACACTAGTATAATTAAATTGCAGTTAGATGTTCTTGTCTGGTCGATGTACCTCAAACATCTCAGTGTTATTTAGGACTAATAAATGCTTATCCTGAAGATCTGAACAATAATTTATATACTGAACTACAAAAGTTACACTCATATATTCGCCACATGTTTCGTGCATCAAAATCTGAAAACAACACGTTGAGTCATGCAGAATTATACTAAGTAATAGAGACAACTTTTTCTCAGTTAAAACGTACAAAAAAATCAAAGTAGATCAATAATAAAATAAGAAAGGCTTGATTCCTTAACTTTTCTGATGATTGAGACAGACATTTTGCACAAAATTAACTTTGATGATGTACCTTGCCAGATGTAAATCTAGAATAAAGAACTTTAAAATGTAAAGGTTTGTTTTCTCTGACTTTCTCATCTATTAAAAACGTTGCAGTATGTTTGTCTATTATTATTACAAAATTAATTGAATATTAATTTTAATATAGAAATAATGTATCGTAGGTTTTATTTGAGTGATACTAGTTCAAACATATGTGTTAACAGCGGCGTCACTAGGGTGGGTGTCATCCAGTTCGGTAGGTCATGGTGTCACCCCCTCACAACTTACTCCATAGACCTCCTCCGAGTATGCCAATGCCAATTAACGAGGCATACAGAATTTTACCGTTTGGTGTCACCCGGTGCGATCCGCACATCCCGCAATCACCTGTGACAACCCTGTGTGTTAACAACTGTTTTGTTAGTTGGTTTGCTTGATATTGAACATACCAGCGGTCAGTGAGGGATCGTGGCAGAAGGGGGCACCCATGTGGGTTTGTGCCTCGGGCACCAAGATGGCTAAATCCGGACCTGGGTGTAGCGTACCAGTTTCATCTTTATTTATACATCCAGTTGGAAGCCAGCGTTTAAAGTAATATTTTGATTATTTACGGGCAAAAACACTGAGGGCCCCCGAGCGCAAACGGGGTTTGATGTGCATGATGTTAAGGGACCGTCCATAAATGACGTCACACGATTTAGGCCAATTTTTCAGCCCCCCCCCCTTTCGTCACAAAAACTTAGAACCCCCTCCAATACGTCGTCACAAAGCTTTGACCATTGCGCCCCCCCCCCTTATAAAAGCTTTAATTTCTATTTGAAAAAAGCATGTTTCAAATCACTTTTTTTTTCATTTAGGCATGAATTTACTGTAAGGTTGCATTCTAATATAGTAACACGCGTGAAGCCATGTAAAACGTCATAAAATAAATTGTGAGAAATGAAATATATAAGTGTAACTTTTATTTAAAGTTGCGTGTTTTGACGTGACGTCATAATTCTCAAACACCCCCCTCCCTCGACACACATCGTCACGAAAATGTGGACCCCGCCTCCCCCCTATGTGCGTGACGACGTGACATCATTTATGGACGGCCCCTAAGTTCAAAACCCCTCTAGGTTTTTTATCTGGATCGTTATGGATATTCTATGGCATCCGTCCATCCTCATGGGATGATGGCATTTCCTCCTGCTCCTCTTCCACCCTTCCCCTTTCTCCTGGCCCTTTTCTCCTCGCTCCTGGCTGTGAGGGAAGCTTCCGCGACTTGAATGCCCTCGCGCACTTTTTCCCGCCAGGAGGTGCGCTCCTCAGCAATGGTATCCCATGTTTTATGGTCAATCTGCGCCAGAGTCATGTCTTTCTTGCAGACATCCTTGAAGCGCAAGCAGGGGCGTCCTCTTTTCCGCATACCAGTTGCCAGCTCGCCGTAAAGCAAGGCTCTTGGAATGCGCTCCGAGCTCATCCTGCGGACATGACCCAACCACCGCAGGCGCCTCTCACTCAGGATTGAGTGCATGCTCAGCATATGACTCCTTCCGAGTACCTCGACATTCGTGATCTTGTCCTGCCACTTGATGTGCAGAATCCTGCGCAAGCATCGTAAGTGGAAGCTGTTGAGCTGCTTTGTTTGTTTGGCATAGGTCGTCCAGCACTCGCAGCCATAGAGGAGTGTGCTGAGCACGCAGGCCTGGTACAAAGTGATTTTAGTCCTATCAATGAGCTGTGCATTGTTCCACACTCTTTGATTCAGCCTAGCCATTAATGATGCAGCCTTGCCGATTCTGGTTATGGATATATGTACGAATATTTGTCAAGGTCAACATCGTGTAAAATCGAATGGGGAATAAAGCCTTAGACGTTTAGGGGAAAAAAGGATCTGGTGTCCCTAGCCCCAAGTATAGACTTTAGGAGTTCTATGCCCTATATTATTTTAATATGGGCCATCACATTTTTAATGTTACATGTTTGGTCTAGACTCTAGATCAATCCATCTACTCGGTAAAAAAAAATATTTAAAAAAATATATATTATTGCTCATATAAGAAAAGTATGGCCTTAAATGATTGGGTATTAGGAGTTCCAATCCATACAGTAATTTAATATGGGCCATGATGTTTTTGTTTGTTCCCGGGGCCTAGGGCGTCCCTGAGTCACCCCGCTCCGAATGGGTACCTAACCTTACATGTAGTTAGGCGGCTGGGTAATGCGTGGAACCCACAAAGCCGTGGCCTGTAAATGCTGCATCACTTGCCAACAGATCATCTGTCATGGTCTGTGGACGCAACTATCTTCTGCATAGAAGGAGCGTCTGTATAGATAAGATAAGATCCCACGACCCGGTTGCCAACATTAAAAAATATAAGATAGTTTGTTTCGAGTACTACATTTGAGATCTGCTTTTTGTAGTTTTCTTTTAAAGTACACAATAAATGATAAATATTTGGCTACTATAATCGAAACTTTTAAAATAACATCTAAAATCTTAAGTTAGTTTTAAGACGAGCACCAGTTAGTTAACTGGATAGCCCAATGAAATACTATTTTATATCCTTGAATTTATAGCAAAATTATGTTTATAGAAAAGCCATAGGTAATTTCAACATTTGCTCGTAACTATAACCTAATTACTATGATTCATTTAATTACTGAACTTGGTATCACTGAATCTGAGCCCACTAAACTAAACTGACTAAACTGTATCATATCTAAACTAAACTGCTTATTTTTTAAATATTTTTTAAAAAATATGACTGTCTAAATTGGCCTAAATAATACTAACATTTTTCTTATTAGTGTAGCATTACTTTTTAGTTTTTAGTATACATAGTCTATAGTGACTCATTAGTGACTAAACTAATACTTATTCGTCTAAATTGCTAATACTAATATTGGCGACGAGGATAAACGTCAAAAATATGTCACGTTGATGGCAATAAATAAGGATAAGTAAATTTAGCAGAATGTCTAAATTAAAACAGTTTGACGAGAGCTTGGAGCCGTTTCTCAAATTATAAAGAAAGGCTCGACGCTTACTTCATGGCGAACAACACTGCTCCCATGAAGCAAACAGCTATACTTCTCTTGTCAATAGGACCCAATATGTATAATTTATTAAGGTCCTTGACTATACCACAACTGCCATCCACAAAATCTTACAATGAATTGTGTAAAATTCTTCAAGATCACCTGTCCCCTGCTCCATTTGAGATTGTGGAACATTTTAAATTCTACAAACAAATTCAACAGGAAGGGGAAACAGTGAGCGTATTCCTCGCAGAAATACTTAAATTGTCAGAATACTGCAATTTTATGGATAATCTTGAAGAAGCCTTAAGGGACAAGTTTTTGTGGGCATCACATATGACGCGATTCAGAGGAGGTTATTACAAGAAAGAAACCTATCTCTGTACAAAGCAGTAGAATTGGCCTTGGCTATGGAGCAAGCCACCAAGTATGTCATTTCCATACATAAAGGATCAAATGAGGAAGAACAACAAAAGTCTTTCATTAATAAAATAAAATTACCCAAGAGTGTAGCCAACCCTCCTTGCCACTCTTGTGATAAAAGCAACCACAAAAGATCTGAATGTTATTACAAGGACACCATCTGTAGAAGCTGTTCGAAGAAAGGACACATTCAAGCTATCTGCAAAAATTTTAAAAAAAGCAATAAACAAGCAGGTACAATAAATAAAGGAGGAAAAATTCACCATATCAAATGGAATGAAGAATCACTGGAAGATTCTGATACCATTGTTGAAATATACAATGTTCACAAGGTAGAACAAACTAAGAAATTTTGGGTTTACCCCACCATAAATAATACAAAAGTTAGAGGGAACTTGATACAGGCTGCCCAATATCTGTAATGACGATAGCAGACTATCACTTTATTTTTAAATAAGGCACCAGTGACCAGTCCAGTGACAGAAAAAGTGATCATGAATAACAACACTAAATACCTTACTTTAGTAATAGTGAAAAATGTGCACATCAATGTTCTCTTTAAGCTGCGCAGCCGCGCAGATATATGACCGACGCCGCGCAGCAGTTAAGAATTATCGCTTAACAAATTTGGTAAAATATTGCACAAAAATGGGTGTTGTGCAAGTTTGCAGACGAGTTTTCGTACTTTGCGCAAGGACCAACGAACCTTAGAGGGAACATTGGTGCACATCCACTCCTAGGCAGAGAATGGATTCGCAAATTAAAAATAGAATTGCCACAGTTGATCCACTAAACCTCAGTCTCAAGTGACAAAGAGCAAGTAGAACTCGACAGAATTTTTTTGAAAACACACTCAAGTGTATTGCAAGGTGAAATTGGAAAAATTAAGAATATTAAAGCATCATTTCATCTGAAAAATGAATGCAAAACCAAAATTCATAAAGGCAAGACCTGTACCATATGCTTTAAAAGAAAAAGTTGAAGAAGACTTAAAGAAACTAGAGAAAGAAGGAATTATCACCAAGGTTACAAATATTGAACAGGCTACACCTATTGTTTGAGTTATTAAATCTTCTAGTGATGTTTCGCATCTGTGGTGACTACAAAACCACAATAAATCCTGCTTTAGTTTCAGAATCTTATACACTTCCAAGAATTGAAGATATTTTCACAAATCTGGGTAGAGGACAGAAATTCACTAAAATTGATCTAACTCAAGCCTATCTACAGTGTGAACTAGATGAGGAATCTAAAAAGCTCACAACAATTAATACCCATCTAGGACTTTATGAATACAACAGATTGGTTTTTGGTATTACATCAAGTCCTGCTATATTTCAACGTATCATGGATACAGTGCTGTCAGGATTGGAAAATGTCCAATGTAATCAGGATGATATAATCATCACAGGGTAAACCAATGAATCACACTTAAGGAACATTGACATTGTTCTAAATAGATTGGAAAAATTTGGCTTACGAGCAAATTTTAAAAAGTGAAATTTCTTCTAAGATGAAATACTCTTTTGTGGCCATATGATCAATAACGATGGACTACATAAAACTTTTGACAAAGTGGAAGCAATTATAAATGCTCCCAGACCAACAAATGTAAAACAATTGAGACCATTTCTTGGAATGTTAAATTATTATAATAAATTTCTAAATAACATTGCTACTGTTATTAATCCACTGAATGAACTTCTTCAAAAGAATGTAAAATGGCAGTGGTCTAATAAACAAGAAAAGCATTTCTAAAGGCTAAAGAACTCATAGCATCTGAACAAGTTTTAATGCGCTATGACCCTAAATTACCATTGAGACTTGCCTGTGATGCTTGGAGCAGTCTTATCACACATTACAGATGAAAGGAAATTAAGGCCCATAGCTTATGCATCAAGATCCTTAAAAAAGGCTAAAAAGAACTACTCTCAAATTGATAAAGAATCTTTGGCAATTATTTATGCAGTCAAGAAATGCTTTTCATTTGTATGTTCTTGGAAATTCACCCTTGTTACTGATCATGAGCCGTTACAGTTTATATTCGACCCAGCAAAAGGAATTCCACAAACGATAGCTTCAAGACTGCATTGTTATGCTGTATTCCTATTTGGATTAGATTACACAATTGAGTATATATCAACAGAAAAACATAGTAATGCTGATTGTCTATCAAGATTACCATTAGTAGACACAGTCAAAGAAATAATAGACATTGATGATCTTTACTACTCAGAAATCCTTGGCCCTGCTCCAATAAGTGCTACAAGTATCAGGAAAGACAAAGCTCGAGATACAATATTATCTCAGATCTCTAGATACATAAATTAATCTTCTTGGCCTGAAAATGTTAATGAGGGATTAAATTCATTTCTTATAAGAAAGCATGAATTATCAATGCAACAAGGGTGCATAATGTGGGGAAACAGAGTAGTTATTCCTAAGAAACTACAAACCCAAGCATTAAATCTACTCCATGACGGACATCTTGGAATAGTGAAAATGAAATCTGTTGCAAGACAAACCATGTGGTGGCCTAATATGGGCACAGACATAGAAGGAATCACAAAGAAATGTACAGGTTGTGCAAAACAATGATCAAATCCAGCACAAGCCACACTTCATCCGTGGGAATGGCCTCACAAACCATGGCAAAGAGTGCATGTGGACTATGCTGGACCATTTCTAAAGACCATGTTTTTAGTGGTGACAGATGCACACACTAAATGGGCTGAAATAATACCTACAAGTTCTACTACATCTTCAACTACGATTGATATACTTAGAACAATTTTTGCAAGATTTGGATTAGACAATCAAATTGTTTGTGATAATGGACCAGAATGTGTATCGGAAGAATTCAACAGATTTGTCACTAATAATGGTATTAAACATATTACCAGCTCACCATATAAACCTTCCACAAATGGATTTGCATAAAGATTAGTAGAATGTTTTAAACATGCCATGAAAGCTTCTGCAAGTGACTCTGGAAATATTGTCACAAAATTAGCAAGATTCCTACTTGCATATCGCAATGCTCAGCATAATACAACTGGCGAATCACCTGCACAATTGATGTTTGGCAGACAACTTCGTACCAGAATGTCATTGGTCAAACCAAGTGTTGACGAAACAGTATTCAAGCAACAAGCTGAGCAACATAGATTCCACAAAGGATTCTTGCTTGTATACTAAATGTCTTACTTGTTTGGTTATAATAAATAAGTAATTTACTGAAACCGCTCGGTACCCCACAGAAATCATTCTAGATTACATTAAAAGTCATTTCAAATCAATAATTCTGAAAGTAAACAAAACAATTGCTATCTACAAATTGCTGCTAAAATTACGGGAGTCGAACAAAAAAAGATTTTTTCCAAAATTCCTTCTCCAATATTGTTCTAAATATTATTAGCTATCGTTTGGCGTTTGTTTCAACCCGATATCTGTTATAGTTGCCGAGAAATTGACAAAATACTGATATTTATTGGGGGGGGGTAATTTTCCTGGAAATCCAGCAAACCTTTTCGGGAATGTTTTTGGCCCGTGCACATCCTTGGGATCTCCTTAACATATTTGCAAAAGACCCAAACCCTCTATCTGGTATGGTTCAGGAGTAGTTGCTTGTGCAAGTTCGAACAGACATCCATACCAGACAGATTTTTCAAACCTATAAGCCCAATATCACCATGGGGAAATTGCGCTAAAAATTATGATTTATTGTACTATTACTATTTACTTTTGTCAATTGTTACTATGCTCTATCAATTACTTTTACTTCATTATTCAGAATAACACACTGTACTGTACTGAGTCTGAATTTAGTAATGAGTTTAAGTCAATGAGTATGCCTACTTAAAATTAAGATCGATTGAATTTTAATAATTAAGATTGATTTAATTTTCATACATAGGTTTAAGGAATTATTGAATGTCAGGGCCTTTGCCTAAGATGTCCTAACACTCAGACCACTCATTGTTTTTAAGTGTAGACATAGTATAGTCACATAAATTAACTCTATGCATAATATATGATGATAATATTAAGTAGGGCTCTGATTCACCATCAGTTTTTGTGATTGATCCTTGTGGGTCATTAACAGTGAAAGGAGATTTTGTGTGTGTTTTATCTTAAAAATGTGGCAACCATGCAGTCAAGAGAGCACTTTTAAACTGGGTTGCTTAACTTGTCCAGCATTTAGCCATCTTCCTTTTCTTCTCCTTGTTGACTCCCCTTGACAATGGGTTACAATCACAAGCTTCTGCTATCTTCTCCGTAATACATATGGGAATAGCATTTCTACAAAGTTATACAATTTTATAAATTATAACTATCTTATCTTATATATTACAGACTAAGGTTGTTAACAATTGACTGGTTAACCAGTCCTGTTAAATCTTGACCTGGTTAATCATATTGAGAGAGATTGTTATCAACACGCACAATTTCATTTCCAATTTAAAACTTTATTTTAAGATAACTTTTATGTTTTATTAGTAATTTATTTTTATCCAGCTTTGTTTTTTTTATTACAGACAGCAATTTAGCTCAATCATGGCAGTCCTTATTATTGATGTCAAAGAAAAAGACACTATACAGTCTTTACCAGCATCTTTTTATGGCTGAGTGGAGAAAGAATGGGAGAAAGAGAAGTTACATTTCTGAGAGATACCAAAAGAAAATAACTCTGATTTCAAAATGAGGTATCAGAGACAGCATATTCCTTGGTTCTTTTTAGGGCTCTTTATAACCCTTACTCAGAATTTTTTTAGTTCACATGCGGGTGTACTGCGTACTAATGAGGAGCATTGTAGCCATTCTGTTGGCAGACTGCATGATGTAAGTAAAATTTATATAGATTTGTTTCATGTAAAAGGTAGGTTTTATTAAAGCAATTTAAAGAACATTAAATTTGAATGGCTTTTTATGTAATCAATAAGATCTTTTCATCCACATCTAGAAAAAGTGTATCAAAAAATAACTTACCTCTCCATAATCTGTAAGAAAGGAGATCACATTATGTTATACTATTACTATGTTGCAGCATTTCATGGCTTTCATAGGAGCTCTAAGCCCATTGACTGATTATTTTAATTGAAATCTCATAATGAATTGTAAGCCTCAACCAATGTTTCTATGTGTTACATGTTTAAAGAAAAGATTGTGGTTTAATGCAACAAGAGACCTGTTTCATTATTTTTTCTACTTTGCATCCACAGGATGTATTCTATAATGTCAAACTGGAGTCCAAGCATATAATTAAAAGGAGGAGTGCTGACCAGCCGCTTAGAATATTTCTTTATTTTGATAAGAGTCTCCTGTCTCTACCATCAGCTCATCAAGACCTTGTTAAGGTATAGTCATCCAAAATAATAGTGTTGAAACCAAGATGTCATTTTATAAACAGTTAATGTCAACATCAAATGGGCTTAGCCTTGGGTCCCAAACAGGGTACAGATTTGTTTTTGGGAGGTGGTTTGGGGGGGGGGTAAAATGAATGTGATCACCAATTAAGTTACATCATACTTTTAATAATGAAAACGAATGTTTATAGTAGTTGTGTTGTTAAATGATATGGTTCTCATTAAACGTGTGATCTATTTTTAAAAAATTAGAAATGATTGTACAAAATTCTATAAACAATCATTTTAAATATTACTTATTTTGACTGACTGACTACTTGAAGTAACACACCGGTACATAAATAACAAGTGACAAGAACAAAGCTCGAATTTCATTTCTCTTTTAGGTTCATGTTCAAGAAGCTGTCCATTTTTGGGAAACAGCCTTGCAAGTTCGTTCATCTGAACTGCCAATTAGGCTGCGTCGCAAGTGCTCAACAAATCAAGTGAAATACAGAAACCAAACAGCTTACTGCATGAATGAGTGCATGAGCACAACTGTCTGTGGAGACATTACTATACCAGAGGAGCATCTAGAGGTAGTAACAATCTTCATAATTGTTTCAGTAGAAAGATAAACATATAAGTAGAGAATTGCTTTTAAATATACAATTTCAAGAAATAGTCCTTTTTTTATCGTCATATTTTTTCTACCCAAGTATTAGAATAGCCAATTATGATAATAAAAAAAAACTAGTTAAGTTAGAATTTCATCATTGTTACATCAATATTTGTAAAATTTAAAGAATATTAGTAACGTTAATACTTTTAGTGCATTTCAAAATAATGATTGAAGTTGAACTGAATATAAGTAAACTTGAATATCACGTGGAGGTCATTTTTTATTGACACTATTTATAACCACAAATCTACAGAATATTTTTATCTTATGTAAGCCATTTGTCAAACCTTTCTTATTTATAGCCTGAGATCTGTTTATTTCAATTCAAAGGGCTATAACTGAATGAAGGTTACAGAAAGAGACAATGATTGAGAAATATTACATTATGCATGAAGAGAAGTAAACTTGTAGTTTTTATACTGTTCATTTAATGTTATAGGGGTTCATGAATTTTTCTGGGACTCATAAATTTTCTTTTTGACTCAGTCAAGAATTTTCCCAATTGTAATGCAAAAGATTTTTAACTCGATTATCAGATTTAATATTAATATTTATTGTAGTTGTAATTGCTGAATGGTTGAAAATATTTGACATTTCATTTTTGCTGATCAATGTTGTGTTTATATCTCATGTTCCACAAATAGTTTAACATGTCTGACTTTTGGCATCTACCAGGAAAGTAAAATAAATATTCCAAAGAAAAAATAAGATTAAAATTTCAGTTTTAGTTTTAAAAAATCTTTTACTTTAAAGCAAAAAATTTTTTTAAATTTATGAACAATTAGTGTCAATTGGAAGAGTTATGAAATTTTTTTTTGTTTCTGTATTGAAATTACCACAAAGTCTTAAATTGTATTTTTTAAAAACTTATTAATATATTCTCAACATATAGGGTTGCATGTATTACAATGGGACCACCGGGGAGTATGTCCAGGAACCCACCACATCCTCAGGGGTCATCAACACAGATTTTATC
Organism: Ampullaceana balthica; assembly: GCA_944989445.1. NCBI lineage: Eukaryota > Metazoa > Mollusca > Gastropoda > Lymnaeidae > Ampullaceana > Ampullaceana balthica. The sequence continues at coordinate 1,092,281 of CALYLW010000364.1, forward strand.
CTGTATATAGCCAGCATACCATCAAGGAAATGTAAGGAAGGACAAACGATTGCTTATGCAGCACACTGTCAACAGGAGGAAGCATTGGACAGGTAAATACATCAAGTTTTATAATTGCAACCATAGAAATAAATAAATGAATTGGTTGTCGGAACAGTTGCTGAAATATTGTCAAACAATTGCTGAATGGCTTCACAATATATCAGTGATTAACATTTTTTAATGTAAATTTTTGACAGCACAATGCAATTTGACTGATTAATTTGATAAGTTAATTTTCACAGAAAGTCAAATAAAATTCATCTTTCTCTAACAACAGCGTTTTTACTTTGTAGGCCTGTTGCAGGTTATTTCAGTATCTGTCCCAATTCAATTTCCTCTTCACGTCAGAATCAACAGCAGCTGCTGTCTACAATGAAACATGAGATTCTGCATGCACTTGTAAGTAAATCTTTAACATTCTAAATCAGGAAAAAGTTTGGACATTTTCTGGCTAGTCTGGGAATTTGTGATTCGTTAAGAAAAATAATATATTAGCGTGAATCATTTCTGCCATTCTGCTGTCTTTTATCATTTGCATTTTACTATAGTATTATTATAGTATTAGTTTCCCTTCTTCAGCATATTCTTAGAAATTTGTGCTTTCCAATGCAGATTTCATTTAAATAATGATATGCATCTTTTGTTTTTTTACAAATTTATTCTTCGGAAGGCTGCTTCAACAAAATCAAAAATTTTCTATGCATCTGATATTTTGGAAAAACTTATCTTACTCTTACTTACTAAATGTAGTCAGAAATTAAATTTTTTTGTAAAATAAATTTCAAATAATAATAATAATCAACAATTATTTAATTGTTTCCAATAGTGAAATCATTCAAATAATTTCTTGTGTGATACTAACTGATTTTTTAATATCAGCTACAAACTCTTATGTACCAAGTGTATTTAGAAATTAAATTTTTTGACCAGGGCTTCACAGCTGGACTTTATGCCTTTTATAGAGACTCCCAAGGGGAGCCACTCACAGCAAGAAATCCTCTAAATGGCAGACCAATGAAGTTCAATGAAGAGTAATGTTTAAGTTAATTTACTGCTGAGAGTAAAATACTTACACATTAAGAGACATTTCATTGTGAAATCTTTTTTAATAGAATGCAACTTCTTGAAGATATAGATGAATGAAGCAAATGCTTAGTAAGAAGTATAATACACACCATTTCATTTATTCTCTTTAAAAAATGGAGATGTCTTTTCAACATACTCTGATACAAATTATGTAATGAATAAACTCGCTTTTTTAATGATTAAAAAAGTTGTATGTATGACATTATTGATTTATTTACCTATTAGGATGCCAGTGCAAATGAACTTGTTTGTTTCACTTGTGATTTACACCGGTAATTAAATCCTATAAGTGTGATCCATAAAGTCTAGTCATGTCAATGTTTTATAATCCATAAAATCTAGTCATGTCTATGTTTTAACCTCAGACTGGGCATGTTCCAGTGCAGCTCAGCCGTCGTCAGGGAGATTCAGAGGCCCAACTGGGTGCAGATCTCTGGGATAACAGAGAAGAAGGTCCACATGATGGTCACTCCTAAAGTCAAGGTTTGCTCCTCAGGGTTTTATGTAAAATTTCGTCCAGGAATATCTTAAATATTACATAATTATTTGCATTGCACAATGTTAAGCCCTAGGTTAGGAAAGATTTGGGATTTCAATTTTCTCAAGTAAGACACTTTCCCTTTCTTCTATCCCAAACATTAACATGCAGTGTGTCTCATAATTGTGTGTGTTTTGGCCGGGAGGGGAAGTGGCAGTTGGAGTACTTTTAGGATTCAGCTCCCTAATGGGCTGTTATCCAATAAATCCTAAATTGAGTTATGCCCCTTGATTAACTCGACCTTCCTGACAATAATGCAAACAAGTCTTTCCTGAGGTGTGCATTCGTCAAATAAAACTGTTTATTTGATGTTTCTAGCTTATCTTTTTATTCAAACATAATACTTAAACCTTATTTTCATCACTATCTATGACACAGGAAGAAGTTCGAAGACATTTCAACTGCGGGACTTTAGAGGGCGCAGAACTTGAAGACCAGGGGATAGATGGGACTGTACTGACTCATTGGGAGAAAAGAGTGTTTGAGGTAGGTTCAAATTAAGGTTCTTAGTGATTAACTTAGTGATTAACTTAGTGATTAACTTAGTGATTAACCGGCTTACAGTTTAAGCAGTCCTAAGAGCAGGCTTTGTCTATTTTTATCTGGACTCCTCAACCATAACTTATTTTATCTTATCTAAAAACACTCCACCTATGCAGAAGAAGATTATTGCATCCTTATTATCCCATTTGACTTAACTGCCCAAAATGCAACAGAGTCTTCTACTCCAGAATAACCCTTCTGAGTCCCATTAAGCATTAGCTTTGCATGGCTGGTGTGACTCGACTCTAAGGGCTCAAAACCTAATCATCTGTTGAGACTATAGAGCCAATGAATTAGCATATTACCCAGAGTTCATTTTGTGTGTGTCAAAATTTAAAACAAGCATTAAATTTAAATTTAAGCATAATCCTGATTAGTTGGCAAATTAAAAAATAATGTGGCATTTCAATCTTTTTTAAGAAATAATTTATTCTTTTTCCTTTCACAATTTAGTGAAGCGTGTCAATACATTTGTTTTGTGAAATAAGCGTTTCAGTTAAATAGGTGTCTTTGTCTTGTTTAGCACTTGCCTCACCAAAATGTGTGATATCCTCAGAATGAAGCAATGACTGGCACATACACACAAAACTCTGTTATATCCAGGATTACACTAGCCATGATGGAAGACACTGGGTAAGCTAGTTTTAAATATATATATATATATATATATATATATATATATATATATATACAGTGGGGCCCACTTAACTCGAGCCCGGTTAACTCGTCAGCTCTATTAAGTCGACGTTTTTTATTGGAACCGCCAAATTCTCTCTTTGTCTTTGCATTTTTTCATCAGTTAATTCGATTTTTTTAAGTCGCCGAACCCTAATATTTCGAGCACAAAAGTGGGCCAAATTTGCCACTTAGCGTGGTTATCTCGATCCCCATGACCAATCGCCAGCTTTTGAACATGTTAGATGTGATTTTGTATAACAAAGGGAAGGCATCGAATATCTGCCTCGCTAGGTCTGCTGGTGACGTCACAGCCCCCTTGCGTTCAGCTCTCAGCGCTGTGTTACTAACTTAAATCGCCAGCTTTTGAAAATGTTACTTATCTGCCGCGTAAGTGATGCCGAGTATTACGTAATTGCTCCAATAGCAAAGATGCACGCAGAATCGCATGTCTAAAACATTTCGTTTCGTATGGAAATGGAATAACTAAAAGTACCGCGTGCAGACTTGTTGTCATTGGCAACCATTCATCCTTCAACCTCATTTTGACTCTATTACTACTGCTTTGTTCTCATTGTTTCATTCATAAGAAGTGGCCGCGTGCAAAAGCCATTTAACTATTGGTTAGAATTAATTAAAATGTGTCAAAGTTGAAGGTTCAAAAGGCGTTCCTAATTTATTTTAGTACCTTTTTATAGAGAAGAGTTCGCTTTTTTAAATCCTTTATATTAACTCGTGGTGTCTGCGGCCGACCGAGCCGACCGACCGCAATAAGGTGCGTATTTTATTGACAGCTCTTTTTATAAACATATTCCTGATCGGTGCGCATTATATTAAACATGTTTTACGACACAACTGCAATTTTGTATTTCTGGATGGTCTGGCGCTGCGTATTATAATGAACATTCTTTTAATTACTTCTCGTACATAAAGGATTTATAGTCAAAAACTTGGTTTTTTACGGGTTTTTCTTTTTTTGTCTTGAGTCATGTATAGGTCATGATAGTCCGATAGACAAACAAATAACGGCAACGCCTTTGTGTAAAAAAAACCTCCAAAAACATGTGCATGTACATTCTCATTTATTAACGCTAGTGATGGGACGATACCAAAATCATAGTGTGCTTACTGTCAACAAGGCTCCCCAGATTTTAAAATATATAATATAACAGACTACAGACAGTTTACCCACCCCCACTCTCAATCTCCCACACCATATCACTCAATCTGGGAATTACGGCAATACCATGTCGCGCGCAGCGTGGCGGGCAGGATTAGTTGAATTCGTTATAGTTATGTACTAGGGAAAAAAAACTGCGCTAACGCAATAAAGGGTTTATTTAAACTTAAACGGCCCTTAAAAACGAGTGGTCTTAACAACCTTAGGAAAGAGTGAAGAAATGGGTCCTGATATTCTGATACGATTAATCGTCCCATCACTAATTAACGCACATCATGTATATAAAGAAATTTTAAGCGCATGTTAATATTTAGCCACCTTATTGGTTTTCGTTTAACTCGATGATTGGTTATCTCGGCGCCATTTTTCATACCCCGAGGCCGTCGACTTAAGCGGGTCCCACTGTATATGTGTGTGTATATATATATAACTATGTCGATGGTGCCAAACAAGAGTTGTGACTCTGTCAGTGAAGCCAAACAGAGTCATTAATTCAGTGAGGCTTAACAAGTGTCTTGTCCCATTTTTCCATCAATATTAAGCAAGATTGTGGAGATAATGAAATATTCCCCTCAAGGTTTTTTACTATTGGATCATTAAAGCAATTTCTTTGTCAATGAATTTTTTTTTCAAGTTGGTACAAGGCAGACTACTCAAAAGCTGGAGATTATGAATGGGGTAGAGGCCTCGGATGTGACTTTGTACAGAACAGTTGTTACCAGTGGATCAGCACACGGATGGCCAGGTAGGAGTCTTTGTAAATGGCATTTGTTGCCAGTAGATCATCACGAGAATGGCCAGGTAGGAGTCTTTGTAAATGGCAGTTGTTGCTAGTAGATCATCACGAGAATGGCCAGGTAGGAGTCTTTGTAAATGGCAGTTGTTGCCAGTAGATCATCACGAGAATGGCCAGGTAGGAGTCTTTGTAAATGGCAGTTGTTGCTAGTAGATCAGAATGAGAATGGTCAGGTAGTAGTCTTTGTAAATGGCAGTTGTTGCTAGTAGATCATCACGAGAATGGCCAGGTAGGAGTCTTTGTAAATGGCAGTTGTTGCTAGTAGATCAGCATGAGAATAGAAATGAGAAAAATTTCTCTATCAAATGAATACAGGTAGACACAGAGCAAAGGTAGGCTGGTTTTCAATACCTTTGAAGCAGTAATTCAATCTCATTTCTAGTTTGACATTTTTATTATATGAAAGTCAACATCTACAACATGTAAAATTCTGGAGAAGTATGTCTTCAATACTATGTTTATTTTATTCCGTAATTATACTCTTTCACAGGCGTGAATCCATTCATCCCTTCTGTAACCAAGTCAAGCGAGGAGAGTTGTGGACAGACTGTGCACACAACAGGAAATCTGTGGCTCTATGCAACTTAGTGGAATATAGCCAGCCTCTCCCAGCTAAATATCAGGTCAGTATACAGACATAGCTACTCCCAGCTAAATATCAGGTCAGTGTACAGACATAGCTACTCCCAGCTAAATATCAGGTCAGTGTACAGACATAGCTACTCCTAGCTAAATATTAGGTCAGTGTTCAGACATAGCTACTCCCAGATAAATATCAGGTCAGCGTAGAGACATAGCTACTCCGAGCTAAATATAAGGTCAGTGTACAGACATAGCTACTCCCAGCTAAATATCAGGTCAGTGTACAGACATAGCTACTCCCAGCTAAATATTAGGTCAGTGTACAGACATAGCTACTCCCAGCTAAATATCAGGTCAGTGTACAGAAATTCTAACCAAATTTCTATCAGTGATCTCCCACCACATACAATTCATGGCTACATTAGAATACTTCAATTTGAAAGCATGTTTAAAATGTGTACAAAATGTTCAGTTTAATACTTCATTTCCTTCTGGGTATTGTAGTTTTGATGCCTGCCAGAATATAAAGTATAGTTCATCGGCACTTCATATTTCAAACTAAAGATTTGAATGAAATATTAGTAATAACTGAACCAGCTCTGCAATCATATCCAAATTTTTATTCCTCTGACAGTACTTTGAGGCACTTCCTGGCATCTCAAGAGATGACATTGCCAGATTTGCTGGCTCTGTGGCCCTGGCTGATTATTGTCCTTATTTACAGGTTTGTTAGAAGTGTGGAGTGGCTGATATGTGGAGTGTCTGATATGTGGAGTGTCTGATATGTGGAGTGTCTGATATGTGGAGTGTCTGATATGTGGAGTCTCTTACATGTGGAGTGTCTGATATGTGGAGTGTCTGATATGTGGAGTCTCTTATATGTGGAGTCTCTTACATGTGGAGTGTCTGATATGTGGAGTGTCTGATATGTGGAGTCTCTTATATGTGGAGTCTCTTACATGTGGAGTGTCTGATATGTGGAGTCTCTTATATGTGGAATGTCTGATATGTGGAGTGTCTGATATGTGGAGTCTCTTATATGTGGAGTCTCTTACATGTGGAGTGTCTGATATGTGGAGTGTCTGATATGTGGAGTGTCTGATATGAGGAGTGTCTGATATGTGGAGTGTCTGATATGTGGAGTGTCTGATATGTGGAGTGTCTGATATGTGGAGTGTCTGATATGTGGAGTGTCTGATATGAGGAGTGTCTGATATGTGGAGTGTCTGATATGTGGAGTGTCTGATATGTGGAGTGTCTAGTATTTCTTAGCGTGAAATCAAACATATCTTCCCTATTTGGATTCTTGATAAAGATAAAGTCTGTATCTTGCATGAATGTTCTTATCAAGTAACTTGAGTAGATTGAAATAGATAGACATAGCGGGGAGGTTAGGGAGGCAAAAGAGTCCCACGTGAAGACAATGTTATATGGTACTGCTCAGCAGATGAAGCAGGTTGCCCAGGTATTAGCCAAGGCCTTAAGAGACTAAGTTTCAGGCCAAAAGAATATGTAGAAGAAGAAGTAGATTGAAATTAAACATCATTCTGGTACTTATATTTGGATGGGTATTTCTTGTTGTCGTCGTTTGGTGAGTCATATCTAGTACAATAATAAATTAAATCAAAACAAGGGGATTGAATTTCAAATGAAAAGAAACTTCCATCCTTTGGAAATCAGTATTTGCCCATTTCTGTTATCTATCAACTTGGTCTCATGAGCAATTGTTTTTGTTTGGTCTTGCAGGAGTTCAGCTGGACCAATGAGAACAATGTCCCTGTAAGGGGATCAAACTGCCAGGAGACTGAGAACAATTTAGGTGAGCCAAAAGTTAATGTTCCTGTATCTTTTTGTCATGATGTTTGTCAAAAGTAGAAATTGTGAAGGATTATGAAAAATGTTTTGTCATCGGAGATGTTCTGCTTTTATATAAATATATTTAAATGTATGTTTATAAATCTAGTGAGTTTCTCACCGTAATATTTCATAACGTGAGATCATTGGCCTTTGTTGTTTTTTTTTATATGTGTGCATCGAATGTGATATTTTGGAGAAAAAAAATCAGCCAAGACACTGACTACAACATTGTAACGAAATTTAAAAAAAATAAACTTTTGAGTGGGTACTTTGCTCATACTCTATGAGCTCATATAAATTAAACAAAAAAATATAATTAATTTGTTAGATTCTGTTAAAATTTCAAATATTAAACAGTTATGTATGAAAGTCTTCACTTCTCTAATGGTGCTGAAATCCTATACCTACTTAGATATTTTCAGGTTATTTTCTAAAATATCATTTTATAAAGTCTTATCTGGTAGCAGTTACAATTTAGCAATAATATGATTCCTTACAACTGCAACATAAAAATTATAATTAGTTTAGTTGACTTAGGTACTACTACATGTGTTTTGTGAGTACCACTTTAGCAAATCATATAAATATATACAACAATATCCTATATAATAAAAGGCTAAGTTCTGTCCTGTCATATATAGCGATTGGTCTCTCAAACACACATGACTCCTACAGCCAATCATATCAAGTTTACGCTGACGTTCAAAACGAGCTATTTTTGGTGCAGTATTTCTCCCAAGACTTTATTTTGAGTTATGCGCGTTGGAATTTATAGTCAAAAGCTCTGTTTTTACAAGTTATTTATTTTAACTATAATGAATAGTATTTTTGACGTGATGCACATGTATGCCGGTCGAGACGGCTGTTGAAGGGGAGTTACAACATGCCACCGAACGGTGGCGGAAGTTCGGTGGCGGAACGTTCTTGGACGAGCTTGGTTGCTCGTATATAATATATATATATTGGAAAGTTGCAATTTTATGCGAGACTCGACAAAAAAATGTAGTTGAACACACATTATCACAAATAATATTCCAATGGTTTTGCAATAATTTAATCACATTAAATATTAATGTTTAATTGATTCTGTCCACAGAAAAATCTGGCAATTTCTTTGGTGAAAGTTACGGTGAGAACAGTTTGTGTTTTGAACATGCCAGTAAGTGGTACTTACATCAGTGTTCATCTACCAGGAGTCCTCAGCATGCTGGCAGTGGGTGCTATCAGGTACTTCTGATTAAAGCCAGAACTTTAAAAAATATTTTTTTTTGTGCAAAACGAATGGTGTTCCTTTTTTTAAAAAAATGTATAAATAATTAATTTGAGTTTAGAGCTTATGTAAATTTTCTTCTTAGATTTATATTACATTACGTTGAATGATGTTAAAGTCACAAAAATTTCTTTTGGATTCACTCTTTTAGAATATTGACCAATCACTTCCCATTGATTTTATCATTAGATAAATACTTTATGTGCCCTGAGATGTCATTGAATGCTTTGTATCTTGTTCAGTATGATTGCATCGAGGGCATTGGTCTGGTCATTAAACTTGAGAATCAAACCTATCGATGTTACAAAGAGAAACAAGTGATTAAAGTAATGTTCCAGTCATCTGAGTACATCCATCAGGGGAGTGTAGTCTGTCCCAACTGTGATCTTATTTGCAAGGTAAGGCCAAAAAATAACACAGATGTTGTCTTATCTATTACAGTTACAGACGCTCTTTTTATACAGAAGATTATTGCGTCTTTCGTTCTGTTAAGAATGTTTGGCAAGTGACCCAGCGTTCACAGGCCATGGCTATGAGGGACCACGGTATCGCCGACCTAACTAGTGTCAGGTACCCATGAGGAGCTTGACGGACTCTGGGAGACCCCTTGGCCCCGGGAACAAATCTCTGCCATCACAGAGATTCGAACCCGTGACCCTAGGTATGCGAGGCGAGTGTGCATGCCCCTCGACCATTGTTGAAATTTTATAACATTCTTAATGGTGATCTTGAGTTATCTACCGCCCCATGATTTCAAATGTTTCTACTTATTCGTTTGCCTTGCTATTAACACGTCATACTTAAATTCAAATCCATTCATGGTTCGAGGGATGATCCTCTCATGCAGTTTTTTGTATTTCTCAGGACAAAGGTTTCACATGTCCACCAGACTCCCAACCCCCCGACTTCCTGTCCCCTGTGTTTGAAGGAGCTTTGCTGTGCACAGCACCTGGCCTCCACCTACAACGATTGACCAAAGTCTTTCTGGGCTATCTGCTGAGTCTCCTCATGTGTTACAGCTAGCATCTGTGGAGCAACTTCAGTATTTGTATTACCTGCATACTGCAACTTAGCGACAGCACTAGTTGTTGTTTTTATATATACTCTAATTATAGCAAATGATTGGATCAGTGAAGATTTTTTTAGAGACTAAATGACTAAAGTTGTATTGTCATTATTTTATGCAAATTTTTAACCCATTGGTCACCAACACTGTCTGGATGCACAGGAATCATTTCTATGATGTAGCATTTACACTTTTTGTTATTACAATTATTCTTAATGGAAGTTTTTTTTAAATAATGGAATTGCATGGACAATGATTTTAATTTCGGTGAATGCTTGACAGAAAGAAGTGTAGATTTGAGTTTTTTGTAACTGGTCGAATGATGCAATTTATGCCTTAAGATGTGGCAAATAAGGACAGAATAACAAACAAGGGATGGTATTTTATTTTTTATTTATAGTTTTGTTACAGCTGTAGGATTATTGTGATTTTGAGAGGTAATTTTCAGCTTGTGTACAACAAGGGATGTTGTGTTCATTATTTCTCCAATTTAATTTTAAAAGTGCAATTTTTCATACATTTTTATGTCATTCTTTTTTCTCTCGTTGATAGAGATATCAATATTTTTTTACAGTAATCTTCTTGCAATAATTTTTAACTTTTTTTTTGTTCTGTTTTCCACCAATGCTTTGTTCAAATATTTTATACACATTTTTAAGTCTAGCCTTGTAATGGGGTTTTTGGCAAAGTGGAGTATTCAATTAGTTTACTTTTTTTTTAAATTAAATGTTATTGAAAATAAAATGTTTTAAAAAAAATTATTAGTTAATTAAATACCTTTACAGTTTATTTTGTACAAAAATATTGTCTGACAAGAAATGGACTGCTGTGGAAGCACAGAGCCATAAAGTCTTCCCTCCTTGGGCCTGTAAGCCTTTAGCAGCCTCCATTTCTGCTCCACCCCATCCCCAATTTGGAATGTTAAGGTGAATCTGTTGCCTAATGTTTTTCAACCCTCTTTAAATCAAAGAATCACATTTTCTGTTTCCACGCAATAATTTAACAATACTCACAAAATGCTATTGATTTTTTAAAGATATTTTTCGAGATTTTTAGAGACCTTCTGGAAAAAGACAATTTTAATTTGCATTTCTAATCCATTACAAAGGTAGTTGATCTCAACAGCATCAAGACATACTTTTTTTTTACAACTTTTCAAAATAAATGTATGCCAAATTTTTGTTTCTTAATGTTTGCTCTTGCTCATATATCGTACAAAGATTTGTTTCTCTGCTTTTGCGGTTTTCTTAATGTACAAAGTTGATTTTTTTCCACAAGCTTTTCTGGTCAGACATAGCTTAACTTTTTTATGTGTACTTATAATCAAAACTGTGCCATCTCTTTAAAACTCTACTTGAGCACATGAAAACAAAAAAATTGACTTGCCCCTGTAAATAAGTATAAATTAAGTATGGTCACATTACAGAATGGCTTGTGTCAAAAATCTATATATGGTCCTTTTAGACATAGATCAGCGTGTACATAAATGACTCGATATCAAGTAAAGCATAATTTTACCCATATTTTTTTTTAATTCAATGTTTTATTGTAAATTCTATATATTTCTGAACAGAACCTTGTGCTATCAAAATTGAGTAGCAAAAGTATTTGACTGAAACCAAATTTTTATGTTTAAGCTTCACAAATATAATAATTTTGATTTATTTTTTTTCGTTACATCTTTATTAAACTTGAACAATGTTAGCTTTAGAATTAATTTTTTTATTAAAATATTTATACTTTTTTGCAATTATTTTCTATCATCAGAAGGTTTTTTGTGTGTTTTTTTTCTTCTGCCACTTTCAATTTTAATTTCTATTTGAAAATGATAATAATATAATTGAAAAGGAAATATTTAAAGGGACATAGGAATTTGAATTGAGGATTTTTTGTTTATTTTATTTTGTTTTCTTTACAACAGAGTAGAAAAATTAAACTTTACTCTATTTAATTATATTGGAATAATGAATTCATTAATTAATGATTTTCAATCTTGTAGCTTGCTTTAATGATGAGCAAATTTCTTTATTTTATCCAAGGAAACAGTAACCATTATACTCTAAAGGAAGTGCCTCATCTTTTACTAGGTAGAACTAATTTTTTTAAGTTCAGTAGCGCATCATTTGGTCATAATTAAATGTTATTATCAAACACAGGTTGTGTAGGTAAGCAGCTTCCGAAGGAATAAGTAAATTTATAACCACCTGGCCTATTTCTTCCTTCACAAATACTTCTTTTCATCGGTTTATTAATGTTAAATCTGTCTAACACACATGTCAACAAGAGTTCTAAACCTGTATGTCCCACAACGCATCATCGGAAATGTAAGGCAGTTTAGTGTTTTTAGAATCACTATCACGCAATAGTGAAACTTAGTTAAACAGTAGTTAAACAATAGTTAAACTGTGTATTTTATTGTCAGTTTATGCTCTTCACCCCCCCCCCTCCCCCTTCACCTAAAGCCACCTTAGCCAAAGTGTTTTAGGGGCTTACAAAAACCACAAACAAGACAAAGTAAAATGTAATGAATAAAAAAAAAGGCAGAAATCATATTTAGAAAATAAAAATTTAATAACATTTAAAATTGATCATTCTTAATTCTTCATTAGTTCCAGTTGCCTGCTTGTTACAACATCATTGACAGAGCCACATTAATATCTTTAGTTAATATTGTAGGTCAGGGGCAATTAATTCATGGCAACAAAAAAAAGGCAGTAAAGATGTGTATTTCATATGACTTTACAAAAGCAAAACACTTTTAAGAAAAAGGAGACACTTGTGGATGACTATAGCTTCAAAAATAAAAAAAATCAAATGTGATATAAAGTCAGGCAAACGTGTGAAAACTTTCATCTTTAATGCACATTAGGTTACCATTGTAGGCTGTTTCAGTTGAGGACTGCCTAAGAATTGAACAGTGCCTCTGGCCCACAAAGACCTCGTCTTTAACCACCAACTGCTTATTTATTCCTTATCTGTATGTAAAAAAAAATAAACAAAAACAATTGATTCCTAAGAATGAAATTTGAAAGATTTTTTTTCCCTTTAGGTAAAACATTTAAAGTCATTATGTTATTGAAATGAAGAAGTTTGTGCCTCAAGCCCCGTCCCCTCCCCCTTTTTTTTTCCTCTATCCAATTCATTCCCTTCATCAGATTTCCTTTAAAATGGTGCTACTGTTATTATGGCTGCTTTTATGTCTATTTATTATGCTTTTCTACACTCTATGAGCCATTATTGCTTGCTTCTTTACTTGTTGTTCTTTTTGTGTGTGCTTTTAATGTGATGTTTATTTTCAACTAGGTGTGGAAGATCTTGAGCTTCTGTACCCTTTAGTTTTTCACTGATTGCACGACTTGTCTTGTTATGTTGTTTTTTTTAGTTCATAAGATTGACCATAAGGACATATTTATTTTTAAATAATTCACATGTGCACTTCTTTGTAACACCCTTTTATAATAATTCATATTGTATTTGTTACCAGCAATGTGTGAAATGCAGGCATTATATTTATATAAAAATAGAAGGCCTGCAGTCTTGTTTTTGTGATTATATTACATACTTTGCCCAGGCATTATATACAGTTCCTAGGCATTATATACAGTTCCTACGCATTATATACAGTGCCTAGGCATTATATACAGTTCCAAGGCATTATATACAGTTCCTAGGCATTATATACAGTTCCAAGGCATTATATACAGTTCCTGGGCATTATATACAATGCCTAGGCATTATATTACATAATGACGAATTTCACACATTGCTGGTAACATAAATACTAAAATTAAGAATTGATTGACATAGAGCTCTAAGTGATATAGTACTAGATATTGGTAGTAAACAAGTTACTGGACAACTGAATTAAAATGACTCAAAGTAATTAAAGTGTTGTGGGGTGGAGGGGGGGACCTTCTATAATGTCATTAAAAAAAAATTAAGAAAATAATAAAATCACCTTCCTGCAATCAGTGGCGTAGCTAGGGTCATGTGCGCCCGGGGACATGACACAAAATCGGCGCCCCTTGTCGGACCGAAAGATTCTGGGGGCTCATTGAGCCCCGAAGAAAAAATTGAAATTTTACGGTTTATATAGTTCATTTTCGTAGCTTCTGGTATTTTAATGAAATAGAATACAGACTAATAATTCTCTATACGATTGTAAACAATTTATTTGAAAAAAAAACTCTACTAATTATACGATTAGACATAGTCTACAAAAAATTTATTCTCCTTGATTTAATTTGATTGTCGCAAACTCGTCAATCACGTTGTCAAAATTAATATTCTCAATTGTTTCTCTTTCTATGCTAAGGAGTGGATTTTCTCGGGAATCTTGTAAGTGCTTTTCTAACAGTGGATCATACTGATCAAGTTTGATCACAGAGAGACAGGAAAGAGAAGCGGTGTCTGATGTTTCATATAAAAGGAATCCAACTTGCTTTGACATACCGACACAATTTCTTGAGAGGAGATACCTTCTGTAAGCCAGTGGTTCTCAACCTTTTGAGATTCAATGACCACTTGAAAATGTGTGTCCTAGCTACGGACCACTACTAAAAATTGGGCTACTGCTGAGCTGGAAAGTTAAATATAATTATACTGTGTATATCTTATCTGTTGCACACGCTCCTTCTATACAGAAGATTATTGCTATGTATAAGTAGTATACATATTAGTTAGTAAAACTATACTAATATGCTACGTTTTGCGTGCTCCAAAAACAATATCGTAATGGCTTTCTTTTGTAAAGAACAAATGTCATTTATATTATTCTCATAGTCATCTTTTTTAATTCTACTTGCTAACTATAAAAAAACTTTAAGTCATAAACAGTAGTTTGTATTAAAAAGACTGCTATATTAGTTTATTTAGTACTAACAATGTTTTGTTTTTATTGTAAGCAATGCAGAAAATCCACTTTCACAAAGTTGCAAAGGGTAAAAGTATTTTAAAAGCTATCTGAGACAGCTCGGAGTACTCCAAAATTTCATTAAGCCCACTTTCTGATGCAACATATTCAAAGTGGTATAGCTAGTCAGTTCAATGAATTGGTTTAATTACGATGTTGGTAATTTTATTTGATGAGACTATGTGTGCGAGATTAGGACCACGAAAAACCACTGAACGTTAAAAATCACCAAAGTAGAATTAAAAGTGGCCCCTTCATTGATCGAATATGACCAGAAATCAAATTTATCATCACTGTTGTTTATTTATTGCAACATTTTCTGTTTTCTCGGTGATTTCGTATAAATCATCAAACATCTCAAAGTTACCTTGAAATAATCTTAATTTCCAAAGATCAAGCTTTTTCGTAAAAACAGACAATTTGTAACTGAGAGTAATATAATGTGTCTCCTTTCCTTGCCGAGTTGAATTAAGTTTATTGAGTTCTTCAAAAGTTTTAGCCAAGTAAGCCAGAACAGCAACGATAAGCTATGGTTCAAATGATCAACAAGCTTTGAATTTTTTCTACATGAAAATCTCTTACGTCATCACGTAATTCAAACAGTCTGATAACCAGCGAACTTCAGTATACAACAGTAACTGTTAATGTTCAAGATTCATATTCGAACATAAAAATCAAAGAGCCGAGAATTTAATGGAAGAGCCTTGATAAAATTTAAAAACTATTTAGGCCAGATAAATTTAAAAAAACCTGTAAAAAACCAAGTTTTTCACTATAAATCCTTTATGTACGAGACGTAACTAAAAGAATGTTCATTATAATACGCAGCGCCAGACCCTCCAGAAATACAAAATTGCAGTTGTGTCGTAAAACATGTTTAATATAATGCGCACCGATCAGGAATATGTTTGTAAAAAGAGTTGTCAATAAAATACGCACCTTATTGCGCGACAGAAAGGTTGATCAAAGGTTAAAAATCGATCAAAAGTTTTGGCGACAAGGGCGGGCGGGCGGCCGCAGACACCACGAGTTAATATAAAGGATTTAAAAATTTATTTTAAGTCTGTGTTAATTCTTTTACTTGTTAGTCCTTCTTGATGAATCATTCAGTGCGTAAATTTTATGCTTTGCTCGCGGACCACCTGGCACATCTTCGCGGACAGCTAGTGGTCCACGGACCACAGGTTGAGAACCACTGCTTTAAGCCCCTCCTTTTTCTTTTCTTGGTCATTTTGGTTGCTATTAGTGTTGTCTCTGTTTGTTCTATTAATAGAATCGCATTAGTGTCTTACTGCTCCCCTACTCTCACCCCCAGTCTCTACCAGTTTTTTTAAAAATCGCCATTAGCAATCCTAAATTGTGGATGTGTCATTTATTTATGAGTAGAAAAGCGCCCCTTAACGCTCAATGGGCGCCAAAATCATGCTTGCCAACTGATTTGTAATGAATATATTTTAGGAGCTCCGAAATTCTATCTTGCAAACGTATTTGGGATACATTAGTTTACATCAAAACACTGTTAAATAATTAGTTTTAATACTCATTTTGGCGCCCCCTAACGTGGCGCCCGGGGCATATGTCCCCCCCTGCCCCCCCCCTCGCTACGCCACTGCCTGCAATCCAATATGAGAGAAGAATTTAATGTTTAACCATACCAAGTTTTACTTATTTATTTCTACCTAACTTGATTGCAGTCCCCTCCCCCCCCCACCCATATTACTATGAAATAAGACTCACTTCAGTCCTATGTGTTGTATACACCTGACTTTGGTTTTAAGCCTACACCAAGGGGAATTTAACCTTTGGATGGCATGTCAATGATCTTGATTACATTAATATTTGTTCAAGGCTGGTGATAAAAAAATAGCTTGTGGTAACATCTACAATGCATCAGACAATTGAATGGAACTGGATCTTGTGTGTGGTTTAATTGTATCTCATGTTTGGTGTGATGTTATCTAATGAATGATTTGATTTTTATCTCGCGTATGATTTAATTTAATGCCTTCCTACATGTGTATACCTTTTAACTAGATCAAGATTTCTTGATTGCATCTGTGGACGACCTTAGATTCAATTAGTTTTGTGTGACTGGAAGTTTGATGATAAAATAGTGTGTGGACTATGGCTGTTTTTTGGCCAATTAAAGTTGACATATTTAAACAAACCCGAGTTGAGAGAGTCATTGTGTTTACTTTTGTAGTTGAGAGAGTCATTGTGTTTACTTTTGTAGTTGAGAGAGTCATTGTGTTTACTTTTGTAGTTCAGAGAGTCATTGTGTTTACTTTTGTAGTTCAGAGAGTCATTGTGTTTACTTTTGTAGTTGAGAGAGTCATTGTGTTTACTTTTGTAGTTGAGAGAGTCATTGTGTTTACTTTTCAGTGTGGCTGGGTTAATAACAAAATAGAAAAAAAATCTAACACAAGTTTAATGAATAAATTCGTTAATTTACTATGGGTACAAGTAGTCCATGTTTATTTTGAGGCACTGAGTTCACTCATCTGTGACCATAACCTCTAAACATCCCCCATATAACAGTGTGGTATATTGCAGTAGGACATATGTTTTTGTTTGACAGCGAGAGGAATCATCACCATGCGGATTGAATTTTTTTTTATAATCATTTTTAGTGAACAGTTAAGGACTACAAATCTGTGGATGCAATCAAAATGAAGCTTTGTATTTATCACATATTAGTATTATACGTTGTTATACTTTTGCCAGAAAATTTTGGAAGGGTAATTTCAGATATTCGGGGGTTGGGGAGGAGAGAGAGAGAGTAACATAAAAACCGTAAAAGACATTTCGAGGTCTGTATAAGACATTTAGAGGTATGTGTAAGACATTTAGAGGTATGTGTAAGACATTTTGAGGTCTGTGTAAAACATTTCGAGGTCTGTATAAGACATTTTGAGGTCTGTATAAGACATTTCGAGGTCTGTATGACATTTCCAGGTCTGTGTAAGACATTTTGAGGTCTGCACGAGACATTTCGGGGTCTACACGAGACATTTCGAGGTCTGTATAAGACATTTCGAGGTCTGTATAAGACATTTTGAGGTCTGTATAACACATTTCGAGGTCTGTGTAAGACATTTCGAGTTCTGTATAAGACATTTCGAGGTCTGTATAAGACATTTCGAGGTCTGTATAAGACATTTCGAGGTCTGTATAAGACATTTCGAGGTCTGTATAAGACATTTCGAGGTCTGTATAAGACATTTCGAGGTCTGTATAAGACATTTCGAGGTCTGCACAGGACAAACAAGAACAGTCCAGCTGTGGCTACGATTAGGGGATCATTTATTAAATTTAGTCCAATTCAAGAATGCACTTGTGCCCATACCTGGACTTATTTTGGCTTCACCCTACGCTTGAATCGTAGGACAACACGGGGGGGGGGAGGGGGGATGATAGTTGAAAATTTTCCACTTGACCTCAGAGCCATCGTTTGAGACCTTGAACCTTTATGGCTTCACGATGCATTAGTCATTAGATGGTATAAGGTGGTACATTAGATGGTATAAGAAGGTGCATTAGATGGTATAAGGAGGTGCATTAGATGGTATAAGGAGGTGGAGTTGTGAGCTGGGAAGAAAGGGCCCTGCTGCTCTGCTTGTGTTTTGATACAAATATTTTCATGTTACTAGAAAGGATTGTCGTTTTTAATTTTAAGGTTTACCACTTAATGAAAAAAGACATTAGGGGCCGTCCATAAAGTACGTCACGCTCCGAGGTGGGGGGAGGGGGTGTAAGAAAGTGTAAAAGGGGGGAGGGGGTCAGGCCATGTGTGATGTCACACATTTATTTTTTAAATATTTTTTTTCTAATTTATTTATATATTTTTAGTACAATTTAAATAGCTTTAAAAATAATTTTCAAAAATGTTGTGAAACAGAATTAGTTTTATTTCAAAATAGCATGACATGCGTTTTTCCTGAATGTGTTCTTCATAAATCTGAATTCAATCAGCCAAAATTTCACTCATATTGTTAAATATCACAACATGAAATGTTGCGACAAAGCACGAAGCTCATATTTCAACGTTTTACCGTCAAGATTCTTCCCTCCTCCAATCCGAATCAACCAAACAATTGATGGACTCAAAGCTTTAGAAAGAGCAGATATGGATTCTCATAAATTTCCTTCCTTGTTTATAGCACAAACTCTAAAATTTGATAACATCATGCCAAGATCAACAGGAGTTTTCAAAGTACAAGTTACAACCATATGATTAACAGCTTATTTGATCGACTTTGCAAAGTATGTCACTTATATTTTGCCTCACAAACAATGTTGAAGAAACATACAGGACAATACAGAGCTCGAGCTCAGGAGAATGTGCCCACCCAAACTATTCAAGAATCAACTCAGATAAAACGCATCCGTCCTTTGAGAATCGCTTTTAGAAGTCAAAGAGAACCCATGGCAGTTATTGCCAGGTGAGAAAATGCACACACAGAGGCTGTTGAGTGGCTAGATGAGGACGAGTTGATCTGTCTGCAATTATCAATTATCCTTCAAGGAAACGATGATGGTGAAAGATTTATGTCAGTCGTAACTATGGATGAACACAGATGATGTCCAGTGAATATTTTTGAATGAAACATAATTCATAGGACCACAATAAACAGATCAAATATAGCACAAGAGTTGGTCACATAATTTGTCAATCTAGACTTTTTTAGTGAAATTGTTTTGTTTCCTTTTTATAATTTAATCACTGGTTGAGGTCAAGTTTCGCTTATCTACTTCTTATCCTGTGTCAATAGAATGCATAATCGGAAGATTATCTAAAACTTGACCCCACCCATTGTAAATGAAAAGGTAGCAGATAAATGATGTGTATTATATAAGTGTCAAGTCTAATTTTTGCAATTTTTGTTTTCAAATTCGATCTAGATTGAGTTATTGTTTCATTGAATAACTGACAACTGTTGACAATTAACTATTCTACTATTAAAGTCATTTTAATAATCTTATGGTTCTTTTAAGTGGGGGTGTACGGCTCCAGCTCCAGCAAATCCGAAATCCGGCTATTTTTAACAAATCCGGCTCCTGCTTCGGCTCCAGCAGGATTTCACTTCATAAATCCGGCTGGCCGGTAGATCCCTAATTTATATATTTATTCATAATGGCCCCGGAAAATGCGGACTTCAGCCATTTTAACAAATATGATTCCGGCTCCAGCCGGATATCATTTCAAAAAATCCGGCCAAATTCAGCTCCGGCCGGATTTCATAATTTTGAATCCGGTACATCCCTACCTTTAAGTGGAAAATTTATATTTTAATACAGTTTAATAGTTAAGTGTATTTTAAGTATTAAATTTAATATTTTAATTAGGTATTAATTTTAAAAAATATTTGAAAGTGTGACGTATACTTTAGGGGGGGGGGTCCCGAGATTTGTGACACTTTGTGACAGGGGGAGGGGGGGTCAAAAATGGTCAAAAATAGCGTGACGTACTTTATGGACGGCCCCTTACTTTATCCTTTTTTTAAAAAAAAATGCTTTCAACCAGTTGAAGAGCTGTTGACACTACCCGAATGGGAAAAATAATTTAACTTTAATAATTACCTTTTTCTCAATATACTTAAGCTGCACCATACCCCCCTCCCCCTTTTTTTTTAATAAAAACCCCATCTGAGCTTCACAATGGTGGAGTGAGTGTAGTTAGTTATCAAAGAAATCACGCATTTAAGAAAAATCTAATCAAAAACTTTCCTGATACGTTTAGTGTCCACACATTTGAACATTCCCAAAGTGTTGGGTGTGTATTAAAATTGTCTATCTTTATGCCGTCTTGTGCTAGTAGAAGTAGAAGCTTGTCTATACTGAGTATTAAAATGATGAAGATCTGTCATCGACAAGAAACGTTTTTAAAAAATCACTGTTCTGATCTGTGATTTCTTTGATAGTTTCAACACTCTACTTCTTCTATCTCCCCGCCCTCTCCACCCCACCCTCCCTCGTCTCGCCCTCTCTACACCCTCCACTTCCACATAACTTCGCCCACTTTATCTTACCTCTCCGCTCCCCACACGACCATCTCTATTCCCTCCTGCCCCACCTCCGCTCCCCACACGACCATCTCTATTCCCTCCTGCCCCACCTCCACTCCCCACACGACCATCTCTATTCCCTCCTGCCCCACCTTCTACAATTCCCACCCAATAAGCATGACGGCTAGAGCAAATTACTTTTATTTTGGAAGGGGTGGGGGTGGGGGAGATGCGAAAAGACTACATTAGGTATTTTCAAAGGAGTTGGGTTTTCTTTTTCCTCCGATATCCTAAGAGCACATGTGAAAGAGGAGGTCTAAAGAACGCTCTGACCTGGGTATTACTTAATTTAGGGAGGCATTTTACGAACCCATTAAATATGCCTTATGCTCTTCTTTTCTCATTGACATCAAAATTAGTTAGCGCCCTGGACTTCACAAAGTGTCTACACTGTCTGGAATTGGATGCTTCTAAATGAACTGTACGATATACACATTCTCTCATTCCTCATGAAATTAGATTATAACATATCAGGCTAGATTATACCATATCAGGCTAGATTATAACATATCAGGCTAGATTATAACATATCAGGCTAGATTATAACATATCAGGCTAGATTATAACACATCAGGCTAGATTATAACATATCAGGCTAGATTATAACACATCAGGGTAGATTATAACATATCAGGCTAGCTGAATCACTAGTTATACTATGAGAAAACACAACTTGTTCATATTTCATAAGTCGAAACTATATACTTCAAAATTTGGATAGAAATGGGTTTTAAAAAATGTGTATTCCGAGCAAAAACTCGTTCAGAATTATTAAAATGTAATCGGAAATCGGCATCGCGTATCCATTGCACCGATAACATTCTAATGAGGCAATCCTTCCGGAATTTGAGTTAATGTTGATTTCATTGTGAATGCTAAACGCCTCGGCGTCGGTGGGATTAAAACATTTTTTAGCATTGAATTTTAGCTGCTGTTTGCTGAATTTAAAGTTATATCTATGCCTGACCAAAGTATCACGAGAGATAACTCCAAATTCCCTACAGGGGCACTAACACATGAACTCACACCAAAGTGTAGGCTTTTCATCAATGTGCCATCTATCTCTTGGGTTGGTTATGAAGTGTTCTAGACGCATTAAGCGATCCAGAAAATCTATATTTATTTGCGTATTTACTAACGGGTGCAGATTTTAGCTACAACAATTTTTTTTAATTTTCCCTTTCGGTGCAGTTCCATTAAGTGGGTCAACTAATTTAATGGATTCCAACTTCATTATTTTCGTTTTAAATTATCAATTATTTTATTAGACACGTACACTCCTTCCGTCCACTAGCGGGTTCACGACTAAACAATTTTGAAT
Source organism: Ampullaceana balthica (assembly GCA_944989445.1). NCBI lineage: Eukaryota > Metazoa > Mollusca > Gastropoda > Lymnaeidae > Ampullaceana > Ampullaceana balthica. The sequence continues at coordinate 1,114,214 of CALYLW010000364.1, forward strand.
AACCCAAATTCTACAACGCCCTCTTTAAGAACTTCCGTCGAACTAGAAATGAGCCCAGATTCACTCCCCTGCCCACGTTTCTTCCATTAATAATGAGAATCATTGAGAACCTCCATCAACCTCCCCTCCCCCCTCCCCCACAACCCCCACCCCCGTGAGATTTGTGCACCTCTTCCTTGTCAGAGGGACAGAATCTTAATATCCTTTGAGATTAAATTACAAGTCAAATGTTGCGGCATACATATTAATGTTCTTGAAATGGATTATTACAATCACCCTCGGATAAACATTTGAAATATTGATTTAAAATCGATTTTTTTTCCTTCTTCTTCTTTTAAATATATTATTTTACGGTTCCGAGTTATTCTAATTGTGCAGACTTAGTGTCGGGTCGTGATATGTCCCATATCCGCATGACCCACTACGACTGTGAGGGGTTCGTGCATTGAGGCAGTTGCCAAGGGCGCCGGCCTGCGCCAGTTCAAAAGGGCGCCGCTGAAACTCTTAATATTTTTCATTTAAACCATTATAATATTTTTTAAAATTATGTTTGTGGCCTTGGCGGGCTTCTTATCATACAAATACACATAGCCTTAATTTGATAGGTGTGCACGCGGGCAGCATTAATACAGATGATGTGACATTTTTTGGAAATATACAAGTTTCCACCTTTGTAGAGGGTTAATGGATTCAGGAACTTTCAACTCCATTTTGTAACGCAGTAGTTCATCAGAAGAGCTGTCGTCATTATCTGTCTCTGAGTTAGACTCCATTTCTGCCATTAGCTTAATACGCTTTTCATTTGGTTTGATAAGTAGGCGAAGTGTTAGAACCATGGTAGGCAAACTTTGTCAACATTTCGAACATTCCCGTCAGTCAATAGTCTAAAACCAAAATGTTCATGTAATCGTCAGGAAATCGCCAGGCCGCTATTTTATTAATTTTTTTTTAAATGTTGACTTCCAAATTATTAGTAAGTGATGGGTCGATTAATCGTAAAAAATAAGTTAATCGTTAAAAAATTTTTAACGATTAATCGAGAATAACGAATGAAATCATTATTACATTACTAATTATCTATCAATAGACAGGTCAACGCACCATTACTGTTACAAGTTAAGGTTTATTTCTTTATAATGTTTTAAACCTCCAGCAGAATTGAGTGGTCAGAAATCTTCACTTGGCAAAATTAATCCTATGACATCATTTTCAGTGCGATCACAACACACATTGAATACACGGTTTGCGGAATGTTTGTCCGATGTTATGAAAATCGAAGATCACGTAGGAGGCTTTAACGTTTTCCGGTCTTAGAAATTACAGAGGTCATATCTAAAAAATATATATTAGAAGTAAAGAATTTCATTATGTTATAAGCAAAATAGATGGCGAAGATGCAATTATAATTTTAAAAATCTCTTTGCCAGAAATAGCTTAATATTCCACTAGACGCCCCGCGGCGTATCATACGCCGCAGACTTGCTCATGGAGAGTGCAAAGAAAGTGGAAAAAAGAATGGACACAAACTACAGCACGAAGAAATCAAAACAACGCGAGTGAACGTCGGTTGGGGGGGGGGAACTGCCAACTCATTGTTGGTTTCGAGACATTTGCAGGCGAAATTCGGTACACCCCTAACTTCTATGAAGTCAACTATAAAACGATGATCGGTTTAAAATCGGAGTTACATAATCGATAATCGGTTTTCAAAAAAAAACGCAATTAACAACCCTAAATATGACTAACCCTCGCTAGGGTCGGCCAATCACATTTTATGTTTAAGGGATGGTAGTAGTAAATGGGAGGCGGGTAACAACAACCTCAGTGTGCATGTCTTCACGTTTACTCGCTAATTTTTTATTTACTTGGTGCTGCTTTTTGTGTCTGTACTCTCATCCCCCCACCTCAAACCATTCTTTGCACTGTCTATGATGAGCAAGTCTGCGGCGTATGCTGTGCAATAAAGGGGTAAAAGAACGGGCATAAACAGACATTTTTAAAAATTAAAAAAACAATGTATTCACTGGGGCTTGATCCCAGGATCTTGCCCGCATGAGGCGGACGTGATAACCAGTTCACTACGAATCTCACGATGTCTGTGAAGGCACAATGCAAGTGAAACGCAAGGACCATTGTTGGTCACCCCTCCACTACCTTCGCTTGCCAACCGTTAACTGTGTTTAGTTGACCCCAGCGAGGGTCATTCGTCATGCTTGTTTGCACATACTTGCTTGCGTCGTGGTGTCTCGCATGGTCCCATGAAGAGAATTATATATATAGATAGATAGACATTATGGTTTACAAATCGATCTCTCAACATTTAAGCAGTAGCGTCACTAGGGTTGGTGTCACCCAGAGTGGTAGCTCATGGTGTCACCCCCTCACGACTTACCCCCACATGCCTACTTCAAGGCTGCCAGTGCCTAATAACGAGAACATACAAAATGTTACGTTTTGGTATCACGCTTTATGATGGTGTCACCCGGTGCGGTCCGCAACCCCCTAGTGACGCCTCTGCCCTTAAGTGATGACAAACGAATGACGCATTAGGTCCTCCCACTTGGTGTGACTTAAATTCAAGTAACTTTACGTCCGCCAGTGAAATTAAAATATAAAAAAAATAACCGGGTGCTGAAGTTGGCTAGCACTTGGGGGCGGAGCTGCTAAAAGTTCGAAGTGTTGGCTTTAGTGAGCTTTCAAGCGTGTGTCTGTGAATAACCCGGTTTGGTTTCTGGTAACAGCTCCATCGAACACAAAAAGTCTTCAAGGCTACTTTCAAAGATCTCCGTTTTAAGCCGAGATCATCCCCAGATATCCTCGGGTCCAGTAGATTGATTGATGGATTGATTGATGGATTGATTGATTGATTTTGTACACTTACATAGCTCAAGATCCAAGCCTACAGCTGGGCTCACCGCACTTTACGGATATTTCCTACAACTTGAGAAAAGACGTTGCACTATCTATCTTTCCTAAACATATTTACATACACAAAATTATAAAGAAATCTCCAGCCGTGGGCGTGTATTCCGTCATAGACTTGTAGATGGAGCGATATCAGCGCACCGCATCGCACGTACAACTAAACATGTCTCCTAGACAAAACAAAATGTTTCTAGCATAGCCCCCAGTGTTACTGTGGTCAGTAGAAAGGGGTCGAGAGTGGCGAGGTGAAAATGCAGGGGGACAAATGCCCCGGGCGGCACATACCCAAGCTGCCCCGTTGCCTGGGTACTGCATTTCTTTGATTTGTTTGTCTAATCTTTTCTACATCATGTGAATCCGTGGTTATTTTGTGAACGATACCAGATGTTCAAGGTCCAGAAGTTACAATGCATAAATAAATCATTACTAAATACATTTGAATAAGAGGATTGATACTCATAGTCTACAAGTGTCAATTGGTGGAAAGTGGTGACAAGTATGTGTCAATTTTAAAAAAAGTGGTTTTGACGTCTTTATGACAGCAATGCCTCAGCACGTTAGTCATAACCCAGAGCTCCGGAAACTTTGACAGCATTAGCCAAAAGTTCAATCCGTTTTTCGAGTCAATGTCTAGCTAGTTTTCTATTATTATTAATTTCATTTATATAAGGTAAAAGGAAAAAAGACCTTTAATAAGGAAATGTAAGTTTTGTACACACCCACAAACTTTATGACCTTAAGCCGGGACCAAGAATGGCCCTGTTGCGCCAATACTTGGCATTACTCAGCATAAAGGCGAGTCGCCGGCTCAGTCACAGCTTTTACACTGAGAAAATGTTCACACGTAATCTAAAAATGCATTTTTTTTAAAAAGTTTGTTATGTACCGAGACTGTCACTGAACTGATCCATCCTTGTTATTGCTGTCAGCCTACAACGGCCCGGCCTAGCTGGCCACGATGAGGCCTTCCAGAGGGGCCTTAGCTTGAATATCCCGATCCCCCAACCCCCACACACACTTCAAACTTTTTTTAAAAAGTATAGTCATTCCTAAAAAATAAACTCCACTTCAGAGAAGAAATAAAATAATGTGAAATTTTTAAAAAGTATCACCGCACTTTCACTTGGTCATAGCTTTCCCATTTTTTTAAAAACCGTTGATGCATTAAGAGAAATGTTAGGTTTACAAAACAAAATACGATTGTTGTTCTGTGTGCGACTTTGTGTTTGTCATTTTGTGAAATTTAGTACTAACAATGAACAAGATCTGACTTCGTTGTGTATAAAATGGTATCATAAACTGAAACCGAACATACAGTATACATATGTTGAAATAATTTCTTGTTTTATTGTTTGTTTGTTTTTTCCAATTATATATTTTATTTTAGAAAAGGCTCTGAAAACATGGCAAAGTACAGCCAATCATTGCGTCATGTTTTTGGTCACTTTTAAAGACGCTTCCTTAAATTCTGAGTAAGTCCCATTCAGTGCGTCACCAAATCCGGGTGAATGACATGAATGCCCCGTTGTCTCCGCCCACTTCCATTAACTAATGGCTGAAAGTGATTTGCTGGGTACCGCATTAATTGGTTAATTTAAGTCAAAATGTCCAAACAGATTTTTCACTGGCGAATGTATTAGGAGTAGGGCTAATATTTGGGCAGACAGAGCCTCAATTTCAAATAGAGCGTCTCCTCGGCACACGACATCAAATTGGGAAATTATATGGTCGGCCCTTTCTTCAGTGATAACTAAACCAATCTGTTTGAACACCGTGAAATGTTTACAACACGTAAAGGAATGAACCGTCTGTAAGTGTACATCGTGTGTACTTATATTAAATACTCTGTATGATTATTTAAATATATAGAATATCGATACATATCAAGGACACTATATTTTGTAGTTATATTGAGTGGAGAGTAGGGGGGTGGTATTCGGTAAACGATTATCTCCCTTGGCCGTTACCATTTTCATCGTTCTGCGGCGAAAGTGCGAATACGCCCCTGGATACGCCAATCCGCACATCCAAGTTTTGACTGGAATCTCTTCTAAATGAGAATACGTTGTTCATCAAATATGTCGAGATTCGCCTGTATGCTATATGGCGACATCACAGCAAACGAATATACACGGTTATGCCCCCAAAACGTGTTCGTGACCAATTTCTTTTTCTTCGCCGTTCGGTATCGGCCAACAGAATGGCCAGGAAGATTGAGTATTGTGGTGATATACTGCGGGTCTTGTAGGAAAAACTGCGGTATAATGTTCAACAAAGAACGCGGTTAGGTTGCCACCGATCGTCGCGTGACGTGATCTGCTTGCCTGCCATGGGCAGGAAACGCGAATGGATACAAGATGGCGGCGGTATACATGCCCGTATTATCTCGTGGTAAGGATTTGTCAGGGCGAAGTCATTGCACGGGAAAA